>JACTAT010000142.1:0-79715 GCA_014526335.1 Chrysaora quinquecirrha
TCGACTGCAAATGAATGGAACCGGCTTTTAATTCTTGATTATTTGCAGTGATAAAAGCATTCGACATTGAGAAGTTCCTTAGCGATGTTCTCTTTAGTAGTATAAGTTCTTTGAATTTTCGAGCCTTCTACATGTAGGTTCCTTATAAAGTGGTTCTTTATAAAAAAAAGCGTGTATCAGTCAAAATGAAAGATTGAGCTTTATTTGTCTTTAGCATATCCCCCGGTTGTAGGTGGACTTTTTGTGCGCTTTTTGATATACGAGATGCGGAAAGTAGCGATTTTCCACATATTTTATCACTTCGTGGGTTTTCTGAATATTATTCTAACCCACTGTTGATTTGGCATCTAAATAGTTTTGATTTACCGGAGGCAAAGGTGAAATGTTGGTTTCTTTCGAAACGCATGAAGAACTCGACAGTATCGCGTTTCTTGATAACCCTAAGGCTGAGCATGGATCATGCTCTAAGTTGCCCCTATAGAGCTTTATTTTAATTTTTGCTTTGGCCGAGTGAAGATGGATAAAATAGCCTCAGGACTAAGCCTGCGGTCGTGCAGCCAGCATTTATCTTATTTGAAATAGGACTTTCAGGTTTCCTGCAAAATGCTAGTCTCATATTTTAAAATGATTGATTAGATGTGATCTACCAACTCAGGATTTTCCATGTTTACACGCATTTTTTTTATAAGGAAGTTCGGCTCAGGGTCAGTACTGAAAATTCCTTAACTGATGGTGAAAATTGAGTGCTCAATATTCCTTAGCAATTCCTTAACTTCTTACTTTGTGATTCTTAAAAACAACCAATGGTCAAGGAAATATAGAACATAAAGGTTTCAGAAGACGAGTAGAAATGAATACTGATTGAAAACCATTGGTGATAAGTATTGCTTGCTCTGTTAATTCAAAACTTCATTTTCTTAATCGAAATGCTAAGTTAAAGAAAAAGTCAGATTCCTTAGTAGTCTCCGGTCCAGTACTAGAAATTCCTTAAGTTTTTGCCAGCCCGAGTACTACCTTCCTTATAAAGCACTTCCTTATAAAAAAATGCGTGTATTTCACATCATAAATATTCTCTACGCTTAGTGAGACGGTTTTTTTTATTAAGTCATCATCTTTAGCTGGCTTACATAAGGTTTCGGTATGGAACTACGAGGTTACTAAGAGAAGATTTTACCAGTCAACAAAGGCCATAGATCCTTTGTTGTTGATGTTGTTTTTGTTGTTCTTACTGTTGTTGTTGTTAGACTTGTTTGGCAAGTTGTTTTCCAAAAGAGTTTTAAAGGTCATGTCGCCGTTATCTATAACTGCTTATATTCCACAGCACAGCGCTTTACAACTATTTACCTAGACTCGCTACACAAGTCTCTGGTTATGCTCCTTAGGCCCTGGCCAAACGATCAAGCATTGTCAAACATTTGAAATTTACTTGTCAAGCAAAATGCTTGACCGTTTGAACACATCCAAAAACATTGCTCGTCCAACAAATTTTGCTTGCATGAAGCAAGAAATGTTTGTGAACTTTTTCAAAAACATCACGCCACATATTTTGCTTACTTTGGCTTGCCGCCTTCCATCATTGCTTGTCAAACATTTCTTTTGTTGTTGTCAAACTTCGGGAACTTGTTACATTTCGGCACCTAACAAGATTTCTTAGCAACAAGGCGTTCGTGCTTGCGAATTAGCAATAACTTTGTTGTTCCAAAATGTTGAACAGAAATGTTTTTGGACGTGGCCGAACGGTCAAACATTTGCTGTAAAGCAAATTTCAATTGTTTGACCAACATGTTTGATCGTTTGGCCAGGGCCTTAGAACTGATAGATCGCTAATAACAGAGACCCTAAACTCTCTTCCTCAGCTGCCTTGAACAACAACAACAGCAATTACAGAGAGGGGGAGGGACTGTTGTAGCCAGTCTGATATTTACCTACCCCCTTAGCTCAGGCATTTTTTTCCATTTCTTTTTTCTGTAAACCTTGGGGACTATATATCGACTCTATATCTATATATCGACTATATATCTACCAATTATACTATTTTACACCTTGGTGGTGTTTCACAGGTGCAAGTGCTAACCACTACGGTGCGCTGCTCTCACAATAAAGTTTTGCATTTCATTAGGTCATGGTATTTGTGTTTGATATTATAATTTCTTTTCTTAGAACACCTGATCTTGGAGGAGCACCATTGTTTATCGGAGGTGTTGAATCTATCAAACCTGTCCTGGATAGACCAAAGCAGGTTTCAACGGACGATTTCGTCGGTTGCATGAGAAACATTCACGTAAATGGTCGTCTTGCTAATCATAGTAATTCACTGAAGGCGCTTGGTGTTTCCACAGGGTGTACAAAATCGGAAAGTTGCACAGGTAATCCATGCAAGAAAGGAAAATGCGTAAATGACTGGAATGGCTTCCAGTGTCAATGTGATGTTGGATACGCTGGAAGCCACTGTGGTGCAGGTATGTCTTTCTTGATTGAATATTTCATTGCTTTATGCATGTCCATGCTTAATGCCTTATAGACAGGGTTTTTTCCGCAAAAATCTAGCAAAGAGGGTAACCTTCGGTTTTTTCAATGAAATCTACTAAAAAAAGGTCGGAGAACACGAATCCAAGATGGGCCTTCAAAAATTTTCACCGGAAGTAGCCTTAATTAATGCCTAATTAGGCCTAATGAAGTCAATCAAAAAAGTCGCACTTTTCAAATCTGATTACTGCGATATGTAGAACTTGAAATGCTGAGTAAAATTGTCTTTGACTGTATTTCAATACGACCTACCAATTTCGAGAAAAACTCGTTTGAAATTATGATGACGTCATCACCATTATGATCAGTACAGACCTGGATTCTACATTTCAGCTTGTATAACTTTATAGGTTGGGGTGCAATAGTCACAAAACCACTAATTATGCGATAAATGTACGCTAAGACAGCAGAATGATGATTATTTGGTGTGGTTGTGACATCATTAAAGGGTCCGATGACGTCATAGGGGCAAATGACGTCATAATGGTACCAAAATGATGCCCAGTCATCCATGAGCCAAAAGGCGTTGTGAAGGACTACTCATGTTCGAGATTTGAAGTTTTCATATCAAACCTGCTTGAAATGGCGAGAGGTCAAATTTGTTATACAGTATTCATAATGGGATTCCTATTGTTTATGCAGTGAACCCCCTTTCTTCGTTTTTCCAAATTTTCGGTGGGGCTTATTATGCTTATTATTCTGTCATGCATACGCGTATCGCATTCTAAGTGGTTTTTTGACGATTCGACCCCTATTCGTGAAGTTACGCGAGTTGATAAAAGCCCATACTGAGCCTTAGGACGATGACGTCATCATTATTTCAAACGAGTTTTTCTCGAAACTGGTAGGTTGTATTAAAATACAGTCAAAGACAGTTTTACTCAGCGTTTCAAGATCTACATATTGCATTAATCAGATTTGAAAAAGTGTAACTTTTTTAATTGACTTAATTAGGCATAATTAGGCGTTAATTAAGGGTACTTCCGGCGAAAATTTTTGAGGGCCCATCTTGGATTTGTGTTCTCCGACCTTTTTTTAGTAGATTTCAATTAAAAAACCCTAGGTTACCCTCTTTGCTAGATTGTTGCTGAAAAAACCCTGTCTATTATGAGTGAGTTTGTTAGTCCAAACATAAAGGCACCGCCCTGATATCTACAGGAAAATCTCCAAGCAATGTTTTGCCCCTTTCTTTACGAGTCAGACTTTCCAGCTTCCCAACCCAATAGTAGACTTATTACCTTCCTCCCACTCTTTCGGAAACAGCTTCTAACAACTACAACAACATACAGCTGTTTCCTCAGAGTAGTTGGAGCGGGGTGGTGGAGTGTGAAGGAACGTAGACTACGACAAATGTAATAAGTCTATCCCAATAGTTTATCCCTAACGGCTCTTGTAATAAGTCTAATAGCGCGTAGTCTAGTCGGGCGACATAGCCCTAAGTCTACTGACTTCTCAGCATAATTTTTCTTTTAGTTGCAAAGCCATTCACTTTCGGTGGATCGTCATTCGTGATGTTCAAGCTCAAGGAAAGCTATAGACGAAAACTGCAGGTAGCTGAAGCTATATCTTCTCGACGTAGACGAAGGGAAGCGGTGACGAAGCTTCCAACTTCAAGCTCAGTCAGTGTTCAGTTACGGACGCGTGCTTCAGGTGGAATAATCATGTATGCAAAAGATGTAGGAGGAAGTTTCACTGCACTTTACGTGAGTTCTTCTTCTTTTATTGCTTAAAGATTATTTCTCTATATACTGCAAAGCTTACCTTTATGTACCGTATCTTACGACATCCTAAGCTAGGCTTTCATTGACATTCCGCACGGTCAAAACTAATCACCGGCTGCTATTCGGCGATTTTTCGGTACTAATTCATCGCCACTGATCTGTCAAAATAAGCGCTCTGGCAACTATTTGGTGACTAGTTCCTTTTTGACAACAGCGGCGCACAGTTCTACTAGTCGACAACTAATTCCCGCTAGTTGCCTAACTAACCTAGATTAACCTTAACCTAAGGTTACCTTACTTTACATAACAGTCTCCTGATCTAGCCTTATGTTAGGTTTGCCTAAATTTCCCCCAGGGTTACATGACCTTACAATTTACTTTCCTTTGCTTAAACTTGCCTTACTTTTCCTAACCAAGCAAGCATCTGTTAGCTCAGAGATTTTTTAACGATTCCTACAAAAAGGTGCTGTTAAGGTGGTGGCGCTATGTATAGAATTTAAGTAACTAGTCTAATATTTTCTTCTAGATAAAAGATGGTCAAATTCATTACAGATTTGACAAAGTCGGGCAAGGTTCAGGATCGATGTCTGTGGAGAAACCTCTTGTCAATGACGGTATGTGGCATAATATTTCCTTGTCAGCAGGGCCTAGCTCAGTTGCAGTTGTTGTTGATGGCTATCAGTCAACTCACAACTCATTCTCTGTATCACCACATCAGTTTTACTCAAAAAACACGGATGCATTATCAATTGCTGGCTCTGAAAAGCCTGTTACCATTAGTGGGAGTCAATTAGGAACGTTTAATGGATGCCTGAATAATATATCTCTGAACGAAGAGAATTTGTCATTGCAACAGTCAGATAAGTTTAATGTAACGCAGATGGGACCTGTGTCGAATAGCTGTCCCGGTAGGGATGTGTGTGCTTCTAGTCCGTGCGTAGATCCGGTCTTGTCGTATTGTGTGGACATCTGGGAGGCGTATAACTGCGTCAACCCCGGCAAATGTGCAGCAAAGCCCTGTAAAAACAACGGAGTTTGTATACCGGTGGGTACAACATCTTACAAATGCAAATGCCATGGTAATTTCACTGGAAAGGACTGTGAGCAACCATTGATATGTCTGACGTCGCCTTGCAAGTCGGATGAGAGCTGCGTCGCTGATTCTGTCACGATTTTCCGTTGTGTTTGATATCCAAACCAGGCACCGGACTCGGGACGACGTATATCGTACTCATAGTCGTTCTTACGATTTTCGTCATTGCGTTTATTTTCTTACTTGTTCTGTTGCTAAAAAGACGTAAAGAAAAGAAGATAGCTAAGACTTTTAAAGGTGATTTCACGGATAATAGGAATGCAATAGAATTAAAAGAAACAGAAAAGGCGGAATTCGATAATCAGGGTTACGAGTCAGAGCAAAGCTTAGAAAGTAGAAGAGAGCCATTTAAATACGATAACGAGGCTTACTTGCGTGAGTATGAAGGCAGTGAATATGATAACGAGGCAAACATGCGTGATTCATGGAAAAGTGGCCTCGATTTGATATCGAAGAGAAATTCAGAATTTATAAGTAAGTCACAGCCAGTCTTCAACCGGCCTCCCCCTCATAGAGAGGCAACACATAAAAAAGGATCAAATCAGTCATTGCCATTGGCTTTGTTTGTAAATGAATATGGCAGAAGCAGTAATAAAAGACTTGACCAAGAAGCGCATTTGGAAAGACAACGAAATGAGAGGATTTTGCAGGATTTGCAAGGATTTCATGAAGAGACACAATATGATAGAAGTCAAGGAAATCAATTAGTCAATGAAAATGGAGTGTTTGGCTCACGGCCTGGTAGCACTGAAGCGCTCAGCTCTGCAGCTAAAAAGTTCCCTAGTATGCCTAAAATTCAACTGGGCACTACAACACCACCATTTGAAAGTGGCTTCGAATCTACCGGAAGTGACGTAGATAGTGAACGGGAACCCGCAAGCGTTACTGATGTAGGATTTGAGAATGCTTCGTCGCAGTTGGAGCTTTACGACCTTGAAGTAGCGAGCATTGGATTCAGTGAGATGAGCTGGCAGAATGACAACAAAATTTTACGAGATTATCGCAGGGAGAACGTCGAAAGATTTCGACACTTTGCGCCGCACGTTGATTTATACGATCGTGGTTCGACTCTAAGCGATCGAAACACGAGAAGCGATTTAGACCGATTGAGCGACGTCGTCGAGCGAGATTCGTCGTCGGAATCCGATGGCTCGTTTACTTGCAGTGAATACGAATATGGTGACGAAAGAATTTCATCTAATAAACTAAAACGAAAACGATTAGTGTTTTCAACGCAACCAAAACACGCAGACGCGCACGATAGTGATGTAGACAGTAGCTTTCGACCGCGTCGGAACTCTCAGTGCAGTTCAATGACAAGTTTAACAGATATCGGGAGTATTAACCCAGGACTAACCGCAAAAACGAACGCAACTCCTATACCGCCGATAAACTGGGATGAGTTGTTAAACTGGGGCATGAAATACGAGAATCTATCCGATGTTTATCGAGCCTTGGCCTCACTTGATCATCCAACACGAACTCCAACGAAGGCTGCCTCGAATTCGCGTGGAAACGAAGCAGCAAACAGAAGCTTTAGATTGCAGGCAGAATCAGATCGAGACAGTTCAGCCCACAGTTCGCAAGAATTACATCGGAGGCCAGCGGTTGTTTTTTCGTCTACGCCTGCGCATGAAGAAGAATATGTTTAGCGTTTTTTTTATTTTCCAAACTTTTAAGCATGCTTCCACTGTGGTTTCAGTGTTACTGCAGTAAGCTGGTCGTTTTAGCGTTCGTATTTAGTAGTAATTAAACTTTTAAAGACAATGTTTGGTAGAGATAGTTATAAGTTATATAAAATTAGTTTAGGAAGAAGTTTAAGACGTAACCCTGTCGTACTGTGGTATACTTTTCTTTGGTAGCTAACAGTCGTTTAAGTTTAGTCTAGTAGGAATATGCCTAGGATTTTGGCCAGTTTATGGGGTTCTGTTATTTTTAGTCTACCTAGTTTCGCTTAAACTTGCCGAGGCCTATAAAATTACGTTCACAGCACAGACAGGTTCCTTTTGGGACTCTGAAATTCACAAATTTTGTAAGAATCTAAATTTAATAGCTTTGCAAAATTATGAGGAACTTGTTTGTGTGTGTAGCCATTTTTCGTTTACACATGAAGTCGTTGCAATATAATCATACATTACGTACGAGACATATATTGGATATATACTACTGGCTTTAACCCTGTATAGACCAGTGTGTATTACTTTGAGCTTCAGAGATTTCTCAATTTGCTGGGAAGGCAGTGACTTTCCAGTCCTACAAGAAGCGATTGGCTATCGAAATTCTATTGTTTTGTTGATCCTCACAAAAATACCCATATAGAAGTTAATGGCATATTAAAGTAAATCTGCTCCTTACTCAGTCATAGAAAAGTGTCGGAAATCGTCTATTAGCTGAGTTGACTGTAAAGTTTGCTGAGTGAGTTGACTGTTAGGCACTGGGTTTGGCCCGTGGGTTAGGCCCGTGGTTAGGCCCTGGCCAAACGATCATTGTTTTTTGCTAATAATATGAGATTTGCTTTACAAGCAATGTTTCACCGTTTGACCACGTCACAAAACATCACACGATAAGCAGAATTCGCTTACCAATGTTTCTGCTTTGCCATGTGGTCAAGCGGTCAAATATTGTGCTCGATAAAAAAAAATTTCAAATGTTTGACAAATAATGTTTGATCGTTGGGCCTTAGTCTTGTAACATTTGTAGCAATGCAGATCAATGGCTTGACTTGCCTCACTGCATCAAGACGTTAGCTCAACTGAGCAAGCTTCATAGATGGAACGATTTGGACAGCATGTTGCGAAATTTGAGATACAGTCACTGTATGCAAAACTGTGTTCACATGTCCCTAAAGTTTGAACGGACAAGACTGAGCGTGATGTCTGGCATGAAGTCATTGAACTGTTTGTAAAAGACCCTAAGTGCAGTCTGATATCTGTAATTGAAAGTCTGTACATCATATCTGTTACAATTTTGATTCATGAAACTGCCAAGTTCTGACTTGTTGAAATGTTGTAACTTCTTGAATCAATGCTTTCTTTCAACCACAGTGTTAATTGTTTGATCATTATATTTAAATCTCCATATATCTTAATTAGCCTTAACAGAATCTTTAAATTTTGAAAATTCAATAAATAGTTTATATCTTAAATATGTTTTGTCCTCTAAATCTTTTTGGATAGAAATCAAATTGTATCTAGAAAGTAATTCATAATTTGACTTGACATAATTTTTGGATCAGTTTCAATATCACACATTTCAGTTGGATGATAAAATAGTGTTTAATAAATTTCATTTAAGAATATTCAGTTTGATTCATCAGATTATATTGAAGCATTTGTAAATTTGTTCATCAAAATATATGAATAGATTTCTATTAGTTATACATCATTCAATACTGTTTACGTAAGAAATTTATGAACTAATGTGATAGAAATTTGTTGAAAAAAATTTTCCCAATTAACAAGAATCAAATATTGAGATTGTAGTTCGTACTTGATGAATGGCACTAAGTATTTTCAAGAAAGAACAGATTTGAAGCCTAATTTAATGATCATTGAAATTATGAACTATGAACTTTACTATGTACTGAGCATTAATTAAATTTAGAACTTAATATCACTAGACATAGTCTTTAGACATATTTGAACTAATTATGAAATTACAAGTCAATGTCTGACTAAGTCAATAGTAGAGATCATCAACAAGAACTTGTACAAATTCTTATGATGTCTGACAGAGTAATTACAGCTTTTACAGAATGTGACTTCCAGAGACTAGATTCTAAAGATTTTAGCAGATCTATTGAATTGAAGAGAAGTTGTAAATTTCTGACTAGCACGTTCATGTTCATGAATATTTGTTTAATGCAAGTTAGTTTAAAATGCTTGTTCTATTGATTCATTAATGCTTGCAATTTTAATGTCAAGTTTTTATTACTGGATAGATTTAATCATCCTAAAAGATTGTATATGCAAAGTTGAAAAGAGTATTTCCATTAGATGGTACATTCTTGAATGAAAAGATAGGAAATCATAAATGATGATAGCATTGAGAAACATGACAAGGTCTTGCAGAATTGAAGTCTATGAATTTAGAAGGATTAGCTAATCAATTGAACATTACGTAATGACTTGAGTAGAGCACCTTCATTAGACTTGATTTTGCTTAAACTAGAGCTATAGACTTGTGAAGTTATACCTGCATAGAAGTTGAAATATACTTCATTAGTATGATATGACACTGATTGATTGCATAATAGAGAGTTGATGGTAGCTTATAGCTCATGACTTGAAGAGCTTATTTTGGACATAAAACATTAAATTGAGTGAAATTCATTAATCCTGCAGATTTTAGAATTCCTTAATAGTAATTTTCTATAAAATCTTAATTTGATTAGAATGCATTATATCAGTGAATCCTAGAGTTCTTTAACTTATTTGAAAAGTATTTATGAAAGTATCTATTCTTGAACTTGACAAATGAATTATAGTTCTACAAATGTAGCTAACATTTTAATGTAAGCATCTCTGCGACTGAATTGCGTACTCGGTATGAATTGTCTTGAAAATATTCGTTGTAAATTTGCGTTGAATACTTGGTGTACTGTTGAATCCATTGCACTTATAATTTATGAAACGTGAACTGAAGAATGGCGAATTACGCCGATTTTTGCAATTGAATACTTTACAAGGATCATACTTGTATTTGTGAATTATTGATATTGCGGAATTAGATTGCATCTGCAATTGATACTCAACTATTGAGTGAAATGCTCTATAGCTTGATATCTTTTGTATTCCATTAGAACTATTGATTCAAGTAAGCTAACTTGTAAACTAGCATCAGTCATTATACTATTAAGTTCGAAGATTGTTGAAGGTAATTCTTAAGCACTGTTCTTGAGCTTCAGCTGACTTGAAATGTTTTGCATGCTGAAATCTGATAAGCTGAATCTGTTTTTAGACATTATGGCAAATAGTTGTGTGTGTTGCTGATTGAAGTGACGTATTTAGAATGTTGTTTGAAGATTAGGCAGGACTCTTGTGCCTGTCGATTAGTCTAATTCAGCTAGATTCAGTTAGCTCAGTGCTCAAAATAGTGTTTTCAGAACTTAGCGTACATATAAGCTGGTAGTGACAAAGTTTTGACTACTCCGCTAATTGACCTCGCCATGGTTTCATTTAAGTTACTTTCGAGTTAAACTGCTGGACGCTTAAAATATCAGTTTGAGCGATTTTATTGTGGTATAAGCCTCGGCTTCAAGAGTGATAACTGGTACTCAGGTTGTAAGTCTATAATCAAAGGCAGATCAATTGCCGGGTTAATTACCTTAGTGATGAGACAAGTATCGCTATTGAATTGAATTGCAGGACGCTCAAACTCGAGCGTTCTCATTTTGGATTTAGTCTCTGTCTTGAGCGATAATTGGGACTCAGGTAGTAAGTCTAGGTCGAAGTTTCGAGACCTGATGCACTGTTTCTAGATGTTAAGAGTGAGCTATTTAATTAACCCGTTTCAGACAAGGATGCCGGCTTTACCCTTGGTACCTGAGCCATAACCGCTGGGCAGGAGAGAATGAGGAACTGAGAAGGAGATAAAGAGGGAAAGGCGTTTATCTTCCGGACGAAACTTCTAAACTTTCCCTATAACAAAATATTCTATGCGCCTCCGTTACCAAGAGTCGGGTGTGTAGCAAGATTTATGCTTTTAAACTCATTCCTTCTCTACTGGACAAATATTTTGTAGAAAAACAAATCTACATCTGACTTTGCCATCCTTTTATACTTTTCTTTTCCTTTCCGCAGATTGTTTTGATTATGTACAAATTGCGATATACAGAGAGTCCAGTTGGGGACGCTTTGGAGAAGTATTCTGTTCAAACGAAGCTCCAAAAGACTTCTGTGTTGATTCAAAAGATGTTATGATCAGGTTTATTTCTGATAATGTTGTCAATGAAAGGGGCTTCAAGGCTACCTACGAAATTGGAGGTAAGTAGATTTGAAGTAATATATGCTACTTTTTGACGAGGAGTGGATACCACACCTTTCCCCTAGACACATTCTAATGTAAGGTGTACCTCTAATAATGTGCCATTGTTTGATCAATTTGGCCCACAGACGCTCGTCTAACCTTGACTGCATGATCCGGCAGCTAACGACGTTTCCAATAAGCTATAGAGCTCAATTAAATCGTCGGTAACTCTCAAAATCATGCGGCCCAAGGCTCTCTCCCGTTTTACTTGTTGTGTTTTGGCTATGTTGAGCCTTCTTCAACACCATACATATTTATACACATTTGTCATGAATGACGATATTGACGAATAGTATATTTGTTAGTTATTCAGTCTTGTCCCCAAAGTTTAATCCCTAATACAGATTTGCCAGAACCAGAGCAGGGTAAAGGGGCTGAACCCTGAATTCGGAGCAAAACAATGGGAAATTGAAAATATAGCAACTCTTATTAGGGCAACAGGGGCAATCACCCACATTGCCCCCCATTCTGGCATTCCTTCCCGTATGGAGAAGTTTGTTTGTAAGACATTTATTATTTAACTTAAATTTTTTATTTTGGTTCTCATTTTTTTGTTTCAACCCAAAATTTTTCTGATTTGCAGATATGAAGTGTGATGGCACAAGACACCAGAAACGATTAAAGAGCACTGAATCGTCAACTATTAAGCATCAGGTTGAAGCAAGTAAATCAAGTCCCTTGTATAATGACAGCGTTACTGCTGCAAGCATTGCAGAATCTATGGGGGAACACCACAGAAGAATTGAACAATCAGAATTGACTAATGTCGATGAAGTGAGTTCTGAAACTTTCTATGATATCAGGAATGAAGAAACTACGGTTAGTAAGAAATTCAAAACAGTATTACTTAGTGCCAGTAGAACGTCACCTAGAATACAATCTTCTGTGCAGATGCCAATAAGGACTACGGCTCAGGGAGTCTCTCATTCAGGGACGTACTCAACTGCGGTTCAGCAACAGAGGGCATCAGTTGCTGTCAGTGATGAAACAAAGATTGAAGAACATAAGAACGTATATGAGAAGCCTACCGAGAGCGAAGATAGTGGATTGAGTACTAGTATGCAACAAAGTATGGAACAAAGAATAAAGCCTTCTTTTTATAGTATTCTACTGAAGACAAAGTTAGCCTCCGTGTTACAAGAGAAACCAATGACTGTTACAACACCTAATTCGATATCTGTAACTTCGGCAGAAATTTCCAAAAGCACTAAACTCTCTGTTACTTTAAAGTCACCCCAAGCAAAAGATCTATCAGTTGATTTGGATTTGAACACAATTGCTCCAAAGAAACACGTGGAAAGAGGAAAGTATTCGGATCACATTGATACATCTGTAAGCACATTGAGAACTGCAGGTGTGGCAACAGATAGAAGAGACAGGATGAGTGTTGAGTATCACAAAAACACAGAAAATATTGAGCCAACTTCTGTGCACGAAATAGAGTACGTTTCTTCACTGAACAGTGAGTTACGAACGAAGGAAAGTACGATTACCAAACAGCAACATTTTCGGGTAATAGAGACAAAAGCTTTACCTTATCGTGATGCTATTACTTCTGCTTTTAAGGTATCGTCTTCTTTAGTGACTTCCAAAGTACCAGTGAGATATTCTGGAACAGAAACCACACCAGCACTCGAAGCTATTGGTACAGAGGTATTGCAGTCCTCTACAGATCTTATTTCACCTATGTATCAGAAATACTCAAGCATGAAATACCAAAGGATCAGGGACATTAAGCCTTCCATATCTGCTGCCATTACGAATTGGTCTAGAGATGTGCACCAAAAAATGTCTTCGATTCAGAAAAAGGGCCTAAAATTGACAGGAACTTTGTGATCAGCAACAATGAAAAGATTGTGTCTTCAAAATCTTCAGTCATCCCTTTACCAGTTAGCACTCTCTATTCAGATCAGAGTGTAGGCTCAAGCGTAGCCGAACATTCAGAAATTCGTGGGAAAATTAAGCCTTTAGAAAGGCCATTCGTCAGCAACATTGCATACGCCACCTCTGTAAAAATTTCAGCAAGCTCAACTTCAACTACAGGTTCAGTAATTAATAGAAGTAAAGATGCTCTAGAAGCATCTTCAGCGAAGATGTTAGGAACTGCAACAAAGTCATCTGAGACACTTTCCGTTAGTTCACCAGCAACTACATTCGAGTTCCCATACCCATCAAGTAGGCCTAAAGAATTTGAAATAGCAAAAACACAAGTTTCAGAACAGGGTGGAGTGACTGTATCTGAAGTTTGGTCACCTTCAAAATCTGCCACAATTGTTGCTTCTCTGTCTTTGTTGCCTACTCCAAGAGAAGAGTCAGCCTCAGAAATATCTTCATCAAAAGATTTTGAAGCATTAACGATAAATAAGGAAAGAATTGAAAGTGTGAATATTCCTGAACATCACTCAAGTAGTAAGCAAACAATATCTCTTCTGCCAACTGCAAGTTCTCCGATATCCAAAAAGGAGTTTCAGGCAATTTCAAACTTGCTTTCATCCAATTCACCAGGGTCACTGCATTCAAGCTCTGCAACCCATACAACACGGTTGCACGACGATCAAGGTTCAGAAAAGTTAAAACAAGTGAAAATTTTGTATTCGACTGTCAAGGACCAAACCCAGCAGGGCAAAAAACTAGCAGCAAAGGTTAAGGTTAGCAGTTCCTCAAAAGCTGCAATAAAATCGAAAGCACCCTTAGAAAAATTGGATGCAACACCACAACTTTATAATATAAAAGGCAAGCTTCAGTTTAAAAATCGTATTCAGCTTTCTGAGGAAGACTATACTGAAGCAACTTCAGATGTGCTCAGTAGGCCACGGGCAACTGAAAATCTCGCCTTGCAAAAAAGCCTACAATCACCTGAACTAACTACTGTCAAACCCGAAGGTGTAAGCCAGATCAAGAGCATCAAAACATTGGTTTCCAGCACTAAATCCCACATGAAGGCGCTGCCTTGTGACACCAAGACATTGCCAATAAATACCTTACCAAAACATGATTCTATTCTGTCTTCAGAAGCTATGGCTGACCACAAGAAGAGCACCTCTTCAGCTTTCACGGTTTTGGACTCTACAGAGTCTCTTGGAAACGAGAAGATCGATAAATTTCTTCCAACCGTTCTTGCAAGCTCGACAGATCCAACAGAAGTTCTTTTTACTTCAGATACTGCAAAGGTGAACGTATCCAGATCTGATTATAGTAAAATAAAGCCCACTACAGGTGAAAAAGGCAGGAGAGCTACTATTGATATAGGCCACAAACACATAGTTTCACCATTCTTCAAGCATTCGGCTGCAACAGATTCCGTGAGCTTCTCTGGCAAACATGCGTTAGTTTTCTCTACGAAACAGTCTTCCCTTGGAAAGCAAGACAATTTTGTTGCAAGCAATGCTTTAGCTAAGCAAATAAGACTTGCAACTAGGGATAGCAGTCGAAAATATATGGTGGGACAGACGGACATGAAGTCAGTTTCTGAAAGCAAGACCTTTGCTGCGAGTGATTCTATTAGTACAGCGAGAACTACATCTGTTATGACCCTCCTCAGCTCAAGCAAAACAGAAAAATCCTTTGCTGACCATGAATTAAATAAAGCATCGAGATCTTGGCCAACGAAAATCCATTCTGATAAACCTGTCTCGTCTGAAAAGCTCTTCTTTTCAAGTCAAGTTAGAGACTCTACAATTTTACCTAAAGTTGTGAGCTCACTTATTTACAAAGACTTGGAAATGTCTTCCAAATATAAATCTCCATCAAATAGCAAAGACGCTTTTATATCAAATAATCTAAGAAGAAGATCAAATGTTAAGCAAAGCATCATCCAGCCAACAGTTTATTTACCACCTAGAAAGCCCCAAACTGAAATACGAGACAGTCTTCCTGACTCTAAGACCACGATCGATTTTAAGACCACGGTCGACTTTTTGCCTGTAAAATCGACCAACAACTTCAAACAAGACATAGGGCCTACACAATCTGTGTATTCTCTTGGTTATAGTAAAGAAGATTCAGAAGTATTGATCAGAAAAATATCGAAAACAAAACAGGGCTTTTTGCTTATCAAGCCAAGTGAAAGCACTTCATATTTTTTGCTATCTTCTGACCACAGCAGCCTATCTTTATTTGCAAAGTCTTCAGTAATTCTAAAACCATCATCAAAGATTAACCCACAGTCTTCCAAAATTCACCAGAAGAAGTTATCTTCTTCACTGCAAGGCAAAATCAAAGCAACAGATGCATCACCGAAGACTAAGATTGCTTTCACGTCCAACTTTGAAAGATGGAACATCTTCCAGTCGCATTCCTTGTCTTTGTCTTCGACAAGAAGCACCACGTCAACAACGAAGAGCTCCTCCTTTCAGCAACCTTGACTAATAGTTTCCCAAAATTGCTCGACAAAGGGACTACAAGCTTAGCAAATTTAAAAACCACGCCATCAGAATCAAAGCTGCTTGTAGATCAACATGGAACTTCGACACCAAGAAATGAAACCACGGATAAATCATTGTTTGAGACATCACCCAAAACTGCAACATCAACTCAAGGAAAATCGAAGAAGCTTAGCTTAATCACGGAGAACGTTCCTCGTGCGCCGATAAGCTCTAGCTTGGATTCTCCTGCCGTTTCTTCGGTCGTTGCTGCAAAAGAGAAAAAAGAATGCTCTAATCGTAAGTATAAAATTTATGCATGCGTTTTACTATTGGCAAGCATGCTGGGAAAATGGATGGTGTGGCTGAGTGATCAAGGCTCAGTTTCCACAAGCATAGAGAAAACACAGCTTCCTGTCTACGAGGTCGATAAATGAGTACCCAGGGTATTCATTCTAGTATACCAGTCCTGGGGCACAAACAGGCCCGCGTCAGCAGTATTACTGCCTATTACCCTAGCCTAAAATACCAAATAAATATCCTTGATTGCTTGCAGAGTTTTGCGTAACATTTTATCCATTATTACTACACGTTCTCCTGACTTAACCACCTGAATGACCAAAGGATAATTGTTTTTATGATGTAGTAGGTAGTTACATACGTACAACGTAAAGAAAAAGCTTTTGTAATGATTATTCTTCTATTTTAGATTTTATTCCCAACATCAAAGAAATAGATGAGAGTGAACATTTAAAAAAGAAAATAAACGAAATTCAGCAATTGAAAATGAAAAGGATTATTGCTGTTCGATGGCCTTACAATGGGTATCTTGGAAGAATCGGTAAGAATGATTTTCTCATTACTTACATTTAGACAGGTTATTACTTATCACATGTGTACTTATAATAAAGTTTATATATCAAAGGATGTCTAAAGGATTTCGCGGACAGCCTTATAAGCACTTTAGCGAATCTACACGAACTATACTTTGGTGGATAAGCACAACTGTGTATGTATTTTTCGAACATTGTGGTGGATTGTAGATACACACAACTGCGGTTGGCTATTATGCTTGATGTGGTTGTATTTCTTGCGTACTGTGGTGGAAAAGCACTATTGTGTGCTACTGAGCGGTTTTTTACGTACTGTTGTGGTATTTTTGCGTGCATTTCCACCGTAGTATAGTGCGTATCCACGACAGTAGTGCGTATAGAAGATATGCTTGCGTGTTAAGTCAAGTAGTACAATGTACCAAATGTTGCAGCTTTGCGGTGCCTTTGCGACTGTAAAAATTGCCGCCGAATGTTGCCTGCGTATGTTACTGATGTGATTACTTAGCCTTGATTCCAAACTCTTCTATTTTTAGGTTTTCTTCATAAAGGATTCGTAATTCAGACGATCGACGATAGATTATGGTACAACCACGTCAATGAAGCAGATGAGACAATTTATATAATAAAACTTAAATCATTACAGATGCTCCATAAAGCAGTAAAAATAACTCATTCTCAAACAGTTGATGATATGACATTAGGTACCCATATTCATGCATGGGGGATGAAAATTGGTATGTATTTTAATCATTGCAAGAATGGTAGTGAATAATGTATATGTAGGCAAATAAGGAAAATAACTGGTTAGGCCTATAAATCTTTACACATCTCATGAGATGATATAGATACTGTTAAATCCACAGAAAATCTTTGTGCTGTGATCAAAATCTAAGTATTTTTAAGAGGCATTGTTCCTTCGCATTGACCGACCCATCATTTATCGAAAAATGTGAGCCAACGAAAAGGTGGCGCTGCCCTTGGTACCATCTTTTGTAATCTTCAGTAATCTTTCGTTCTGCTATAGTTAAAAGAAATTTAAATTCTTCTATTAATTATGGTTTTGCACCGACCCAAGTCAGAATAGCCTTCTCACGCCCCTGACAGAAAAGAGTTTTCAATCTACCTATTGTTTTCCTCTCATTCTTTTCTTAAATTGTTTCTCTTGTGGCTTGTATATCGTGTCTTCGCTCTCATGTGGTTTGAGGCTTGCTTTCATACTGGTCTTGATAGACTATAGCCCTGTCCACACTAGACAAACTAACCCAGGTTCGCCCCAGGTTTTTGCTAACCCAGGTCAGATTTTTGTAGTGTGGACACAACTAACCTGGGTTCGACCTGGGTTAGTTTAACCCGACTTTGGAGGTGGGTTCGACCTGGGTCGAACCCGGGTTAGTGTTGGCAACTTCAAGTGTGGACACAAACCTGGGGCGAACCTGGGTTAGTTTACTTGTGACGCATGCGCAGATATTTATTTCATTTGAGGCGCCAGAAATTCTAACTTCCAGAATTTGAATGTCCTAAAATTACTTTACAAAATATTACAATTTGCAATTATAATCACAATTTTCGTAAAAACTATGACAGAATCTTACAAAGCAACAGAACGCAGATCAACCTTGACCAGTGAGGCGGTGCCAAGTTGAATCAGTATTTGCAGTGACGAGAAGATAAAGGAACAGCTGGGTAATTGAACGACGAAGAAACAATTTTGAAAAGATGGCAAAACGCAATTGAAAACGTCGTATAAGAAAAGGACAGTAACACTTTGTCAGGAAGAGGACGTTTTCAACAAAATGAATCAAGTGATTGTGATTGAGATCGGCCTAAAACTAGGCGCTAGTATGTAGGCCATCAGATCAGACGAGACGAAGCCCGCATTTTATTCATTCGAGAACGCCTTGCTTTTCTAATTTTATCTTGCATTAATTTCGTTGCCATGTACAAGACTTTACAGAGAAAAACAAGTCTGATACTACTGAAAATCATGCTCCCATCTCATACAACATACAACTGACCATTCGAGTCGGCAATTTTAGATTGTGTATGAATGCCTTCTGGGCATGCGTAATATTGTTTAACCCAGGTTCGCCCCATTTCATGTCCACACTGCAAATGAAACGAATCCAATGTGGACAAAACAGGGTTCGCCCTAGGTTAAATTTAACCTGGGGCGAACCTGGGTTAGTTTGTATAGTGTAGACAGGGCTATAAGTAGTGGTAAGTAACGTCGTACACTCTTTTTTTATAAGAATATTGCATGTAGAGAATGTCGAGGCTCGTTCGAGGCTTGAAAGCATTAATAGTATTCGGTAAGATTTTTATGAAAAAACGACAACTTTTAATTTGTCAGACATGTTTCCAACAAACACTGTTCATCTTCTGTTACATAATAGCGATTAAGTAAAATCATGTAGAGCAAATTAATAAATCTATAAAAGAGAGGGGTGACAGGGTAGTGGTACTAGACTCACTCCACAAGTCCCACTACTTCGCTCGATGTTGTTGTTGTTGTTTTTCAAAATCGCTCAGTGTGACAAATCAAAATAAGGGGAGCGTAAACTAGAGACTCGTGTAGTGAGTCTATAGTGGTACCGACCGACCGTGTTACCATGGTATCAGAGGGGTGGTACCTGGTACCTATAATGTTGTTGTTGTTAATCAATAAATTAGCATAAATTATAATGATCAGGAGATTGCACCACGTGAACTATAATTAGCAGTTGATTTAGTAACGCAGTAGATTACGAAGAGAGAATGTTAGACTTTTTATGTTTTGTTAATCAATGGTCTTTATTGCGTCGTTCCTTATGAGATATTCGGAACACGATAGTACCAAATTCTGAAAAAGGGTGGAACCTGGTACCAACAAAAGCACCGATAAAGGATGGAACCTGGGAACCTGGTACCTCTACCAATTCATATGTCTTAACATTTCATCCGAAAAAGTGGTTAACTCCGACCGAAATTGAGATTACGTGGTACCAATACCTGCGATTTTGGTGGAACCTAGTATCAAGCTGGTACCAAGATCCCCTGTCACCCCTCTTATAACTTTTACATAACATAACAACACACAAGATAAATGTGACAAAATTACAATCAGTCATATAAATAAAGTAGAAAACAACGTACAAAAGAGAAAAATATAACAACAGTTTGGAGAAAACCGGTAATTAGTAAGAAAGGTTTAAGTTATAATAGTATATATAATTGCTTATTAAGGGCGATTAAGGGTGGGTTTGGCCCAAGAGATATAAAAAGCCTTCTTAATTTTGAAGGTGTAAGAACTGTTAGCATGGTCTAAAATGCTGAACGAATCCTAGTAATACACAGGCGACAAGAGGGGGAACGGGGGAACAGTTTAAAGCCCCGGCCAAAAGATGCAGCATTTGGATGCAATATTTGTTGTCCATCCGATGTTGCGTCGTTTGGCCACCCATGTTGCAGTGTGCGACATTTGTTGCACGATGCTGCATGAAGTTTGAAAACGGTCAAAAAATGTTGCACAGCGCAAAATGATGTCACATCGTTTGGCCGGGTCACATGCATGCATGAATATAGCAAGTAAATATAGTGCCAAAAGCATGGTTACAAAGGAAGCAACATCATTAGTTTGTTTCCAGTGTTTCCATTAGGTTTTTTCTCTTTTGATAACGCAGACAAATGTTGCATTTGAAATGTTGCATCGTGTTTCATCGTTTAGCCATCCGGGTAAATTTACCTTTGCGGATATACGAAACAAATGTTGCACAATATGTTGCGTCGTTTGGCCGGGGCTTAAGTGTTTAAGATTTGATACTCTCGCATCTTTAAACTCTTAAACTGCCCCCCCCCGCCCGCTTGCCGCCCCTTGTGTTCCGAGGATTCTTTCAGTATTTTAGACCATGCTCATAGTTGACGATCTTGAAAAATCAAACGTGGTATACAAAATACCATGTAGAGATTGTCCTAAATCATATAAAGGACAATCGAAAAGAGAGACAGGAACTAGGCTCAAAGAACATAAATCGAATGTGACCCATGGTCGAACTGACAAAAGTGATCTTGCCAATCATTGTTGGACGGAAAAACACCAGATGGATTGGGATAACATTTCAGTGGTTGATGAAGATAAGAACTGGAAAAACAGACTTGTTAAAGAGAGCATTCACTTAGTTCTATCAACTCCTTGTATCAATCAAGTATCTTACTCAATCCCAGAAATCTGGTTGAATAACATCAAAAGTTGCACTGAACGCAATTTTGGCGCCACAAATTTTAGAAATTGAGCGCCAAAAAATTCCGATCTTCCTCGCAGGTCCGGTTAATTTCACACCTTTCGATCCGACCTTTGCAATAAATAGGCGAGAAACCACATTTCTCATTGCCCGATGATGGGAGACGTATCTCTCCCGAAACGTTGCCCAACTAAATATCAAAGGCTTGTCATGATAAGTGGTGACTATCATGTCTAATACAGTGTCAGAAACAGCCTTGATAAGTCCGAATATATTTACTATGCTCATAGTTCTTACACCCTCCAAATTAAGGAGTTCTTCATATCTCTTGGGCCAAACCCACCCTTAATAAGCAATTATAACTTAAACCTTTCTTACTAATTACCGGTTCTCTTCATACTTTTGTCAACTTATCCCCTTTTGTACGTTTATTTTTTACTTTAAGTTCAACGATTATAATAATAATATTCAAATAAGAAAGGGTGTAACATGAAGAAATGAAAAATTGTTTGGTAGCAGGAGATTAATGAAAGAATTGACAGGAGACCACTAAATGGTCCCTGTGTGGAAGCCATCTTTGGTATGCTTTTGATACTCTTTTGTGTTGACCGTTATGTTAAAAACATCATTATTTACTTCATTAAGCTTTAATTTTCAATTTCATAAAGTGTAATCGAGCGAGGCATCACCCTGGATCAGCTGTTTGTTTACTACAGTGTGGCATGTAGGTGATTGATTCCAAGGAAAGCATGGTTTCAAATGGCAGCTTCATCAAGTCAGCACACTCTGTGCTTTCAAGCAGCTTTTGGGGATGTAAATGACAATGACCGACATTTGGTATGTTATTTTTAGATTTCTAACGAAATACAACAGAATCATGGCGGCAAACGATCAAACATTCTTTAGGCCTATCAAACATTTGAAATTTGCTCGTCAAGAAAAATGTTTTACCATTTGGCCACAAACATTTCTCGTTAAACATTCTTTGCTTGCAACAACGTTTCATGACGTGGTACAACGTTCAAACATTGCTTGATAAGCAAATTCCAAATGTTTGATGAGCAATGTTTGATCGTTTTGCCATAGCATACGTAGTTTATTCCACTGAACTCAAAATAGAGATTCTCGGTCTTTTTATTTTTAGTTAAATGAGTTTACTTAGCTCCAGTGGACCAAACTTAGGGTGACTTGGTCCCCAGTCCTAGTTCCAGGGTTCTTGTTCTGGTTCTAAGGTCCTGGACCGCCTGAACCATTGGTCTTAGTCCTTGTTTTAAGTTGCCTGAATGCCCCAACAAACACTTAACTGTGGTGCAAGTCCAGGAACCTGTTTTTGTGCGACCCTTTATTGTTCTCGTGTTTACTTGCTGGAGGACTATGCTGGAGGCAAGGAAAGGATTGTTGGTTGTTAAATTCCATGGATGAAAAATTCTTGACCAATTTTCAATGACGCAACATGATTTCTAATTGACTCATCACCACCGTCCTATCATCCAATCAAGAATGCGTCACACATCCGGGACAATAGACCAGAAACCGGTTTGGCCAGGTCTTGGCCAGCCCAGCCTGTTATTTTGCCAAGTCCGTGCTGGATTCACTTTGTTCTCGAAGCATGTGGTCGTGAAATTTGAAAAAGTTGATCGAGGAAAGTCGGTTTTATTTTGGTAAGTTGAAGAACAATTATTCGGGAATTTGTTTAAAATGTATAAGTTAAAATTGACCAAGGATTGATGAAATTGTTTTTATATTCTGATCAAATTTAATTTCTACAAAAAACAGTAATATCGATAACACACGCATTTTTGTAGAAATATTTTTCGCTTCGCCATTTCGCCATCAAACTGAAGTCCTGATAGCCCGAGATAACTTAAGAGTTTGGTTGTTTTTTTTCATTATAATTCTGCTACATCTAGATTTTCAAGTAACATAAATACTATTTTATCAGTACTATACATGTTATAACTGTTATAAGAATTTGGAATTTTTTTATATTTATCTGATTTTTTTTAACTGCATCATTTATTTGCATTTTTGCATTTTTGCACGCAAATAAAATTTTTTCACGCATCACCAAATTTGCACACGGCACTTTCTCGTCAAGTCGAGGTTGCAGCCTCGAATTGGTTTTGGCGGAAATGTTGCGATGTTTGCGAAGTTTGAGATTCTTTCAACATCTGGTTTGTTCGATCAGAAGTAGGATCTTTCGAAAAGGCTGCAAACGGATGATCAGAGCAATTATTTTTGAAGGTGAAGAGCCGTGAGACTTTTGATGAGTTCTACTTATCGTAAGCGTTTTTCTTGTAGTTTGATGAACCGAGGGCTCTCAGAATGGCTGCCAACTTGCCATACGAACTGACAAAATTTCAAGAGCACACGCGCTTGCTCAAACAGGTCAAACGCGAAACAGACAGAGCATTTTACGAAATACAGCAATCTGGAAATTTCCCATCAGATGCCCTAAGGAACTACATCTTTCAAGAAGACTACCAGGACTTGATATATCTTTGTCAAAAACCCCATCAATAATCGTTCTTGGTACATCATGTTACGCAAAAGTTTGCACGATCAATGAACTCGTTGGGGAGCCTGTCCTTCCTATGGTCGAAGATTTGGACAGCTCAGTGACCTGGAGAATGGTTCGATTCAAGCATGGAACGCATTCTACATTGAGCTTGGTCCTGCCTGATAGTTTCGAACTGGCTGCTGCCCTGGATGCGTATGAAGGCACGTGGAGATCCGTCCCACGAGCTGATTTGGAGCTCAGAGGGAGGGACAGGACTGACCCAGCCATGACTGCTGCTGTAGCAGAAGTTTGTCTTGATCATCCTTTGCTTAAAACTGGTGCTGAGATAATATGTGCACCGTCAAATGCTGAAGGGAATGTGGAACAAGTATTCAAGACTTGTGTTGAAGATGTCCTGCCTATAATCATTTTTGCAATCGACCAAACCACCCTCAACCAACAGGTATACATTTTTTGAAATTATTTAAATATTTTATAGTCCCTTAATTTTTGTTTTTCTCTTTATCCTCTATTGTATTCATGCTATATAAAACTGCACAATTGATGTTTCTAATTTGTGCCTTAAATATGCTTTTGATTCCTGCCTTTTTGCACAATGTCTTCCACAGACCAACAGTTTTTCTTTTGTTTTGTTATTCTTATCATCAATCATTTGGCGACTAGAACTCTTTTGTTTATACTAAGATATCTTATCAAACAGTTTTGTAGAAAATAGTTGAAACATTCAAAGAACTGTTTTCCAAATAGATGTCCACAAATATCTGTTTTTTGGGATAGAAGAAAATAAAGATGAGTCAGTACTAAAACAAGATAAATTTCAATATTGAGCTTTAGCTGTTAAGTATATTTGGAAAGTTACGAATACAACACCATGATGGATAGAAAAAAGTTGGTGTTCAAAATACTTGTATCAATCAATAAGACAATTGCCATATGGGTCTCATTTGAATCCATCAGGGATCTGATTTGAAGGGCCCATCTACATGGATAACTTTTCAAATGAAAAAGCAATGATTTCTTTGCTTTTCACCTCCCAATCTGTAACTGAAAAAGCAAACATTTGGAAACGGTTTTCATAGTGGAATCTTTTGAAAACACAATTTTCCCATGTAGACACCAGAACGCAAAATTTTAATACATTCTCATTGACATGAACTACTGAGCAACTTTTTGAAAATGTATCCTAGTAGACAGGGCCTTAATCTTAAGAAAACATTGGTTCACTAGAAATAACTTGTAATAAAATGATTATTGTTCTTTTTCTTTAGGACATAAGTGAGCTTGAAACAATAAAGTCTTTTACACCCAATGTTCCTGTATTCTTCATCAAAGTCCCTCACGATGTACACAAGAGCTTACAGAATCTGCCCAAGAAGAAGTCAAAGCAAGAGAACTGTCTGAATCAAGAAGCTGTTTGTTTGAGCAGCTTTGCAATTTAGGTTACTTGAGCAGAGAGCCTCTTTCAGCAGATATTCTTGGCAACAGAATAGATCTACAGTCTACTTCAGAGATTATAGAAAGTGTGAAACCAAAAAGTTCTTTGATTGAGGACTTCTCTCTGTTTCCTTGCTTTTTGTTGTTTGTAAGGCAAGTTCTGCAGTATCATATAATCACTGCTGCATGTCGTTTGAATGATACCCATCTAAAATGCCTTGCAATGTTTATTGAGGCTGCATTTGACATGGCGAGAGATATTAGTATCACTCCAAAAAGATTGTCATATGCGCATGCAAAAGAAGAGGAGCTATTCCATTCATTGATGGACATTGCTAACAGAAAACAAGAGGAAATTAAAGAAGTTATTCATGATACAATTGAAACACTGACCCCAAGGCTGCAGGAAGAAGCTTCTCTTCTGAAATTTGAGGGAGTTGAGCTAAATGCAGATTCTGAACTTGTGGAGCATGATGACTTGGAGAAATGCACCCTTCAGGTCCAGGAACTGGTTCTTGGTAAACTAAATCAGACTGTAGCTGGGAAGCTTATCAGCTCTGTAGAGTATCTCAAAGATAGTTACGTTGGCACCTTGACTAGATGCATAATGAATTTAGAGAAAGCTGATTTGGAGCTTGCAAGAGATAGTGGTGGTATAGCTTCAGGAGCCTTGAAGCAGGTATGTTGAAAACTATATTAACTTGCAGTGAAAATTATTACCCTGCAGACGAAAATTCTAATGTTTTTATGAATTTCCTTAGAAATCTCTTTTCTTATAAAAATCTTCTTAACATATTTTTGGAGAGTGAAATGCCCCTCACTTCACCCTTTACTTTTAGTTGTTCTGAAAACATCTATAACAGATTTTTGAGGCTTAAAAATGATTTGTCAAAACCGAAATGAGCAAGCTGCTAACAATTGTTTAATGGTGACAATGCAGTCTCCATGCGAACCTACGTCCCCTGCGTTTTAAATTGTCTTCAGTAATGGTAATTTCTTGTTGTTAAAATATGACGCTTTTCTTGCGTGAACCTGCGTGAACCCATGCCATCCATTGCAGTTTAATTAGCTGAAACTCGAAACCTCAGAAGCAGATAATTCGGCCGATTTTTTGGCTAATTAACTTTTACAGAGGTATTGCCTACTAGATTATTGATATTGCGAAAGTAGCTGTGTAATTGGGGTCTGCTCAGGTAAATTGGCAGTTGAAAATGTGAAAATCTGCATGACTTCGTTTTGCTTTTACGCGCATACGTATTTGTATTAACAAGCAACCTGTTCAGACTAACACACGCAAACACGTTCATTGTTTCAAGTTGTTGGGAAAATCGGTGAAGATGTGATCTTGATGCTTCAGCTGTTATATTTAGTGCCTGAAAATTATCTGTGTGCTGGTCTGTCTCATTAAGATGAACATATTTTTGTTTGTTGAGCAAATAGGTGTGTAGGTGTGATATGCCTTTGCGAGGTTCAGGAATGCTGTCTCAACGACTCAGCAACTTTGCCACTTTGAGAAATAGTAGGTCCTTCTCTGTGCCTTCATAGAAGTTCAGCACTAGATTTTCCAACAGAGGTTAAAAGGCTCGTATCTAAATCCCTTTGTTGGTTTTCGACAGGTAAACAGTGGTGCACGCTTTACAGTGGACTATAAAGGTTTAAAACGAACCTCCGCTAAAGCACCCCTCGCCCCCTCGTTTATCCGGACTTCGATTATCCGATCCCTCAAGGATTTTAAACTACTGGCCTTTCAGCGACAACGAATGTTCTGTTTTTCCTTGCACAAACTACTCGAGCATCAAGATGTCACGCAGTATTGAAAACAAAATAACTCTAAAACCTCAAAAATTTAGTATACTGCGAATGATTTGTAAATATTTTGAAAAAAACTACTCCTGTTTCCTAGTTTGTATTTTCCAATACCTGAATTCTGGATTATCCGTACACATTTTTGAAAATCTCGTGTCCCGAGTAGGCTGGATAATCGAATAACTACTGAATAATGAACTAACGGTTCCTTGAATAAGGAACTATAATGCGACTTTTCCTGCCGCTCCAAACATTCTGTAGTATCCTGCGTGCAGACTCAAACCTCTACGAAGGAGGCTTTCCTCCTTCGTAGAGGTTTGAGTCTTCACGCAGGCTAATTCTGTCGCGCCTAGCTGATCCACCCTGCTACGCTTAGTCAAGTGAAACGCCGCATTTCTCATGCACCTAATGTGGCAATTAGATTCGCCGCATGAGAAAAGCGGCGTTCGACTTGGGCCTCATACCTCGGTTTTGCGCATTCCCGATCGAGACTTTGTTGTGAACGAGTCTTGTAATCCACTATGTTTTTGTTGAAGGTTTTGGACGCCGCTTATCAAGTCGAAGTAACTGTGGAGGCAAGTTTCTCGTTCACGAGACTTCTCTGGGAAAAGCTGAAGCAGGCCCTTCAGACTTTCCCAGGTAAACCAGCCCCGCGAGTCGATGCTGAATGGAAGAAGAAAGTCGCTGGAGAGATGATTCAGTCCATCAGCGAATCGAGGCTTGCGAAAAACATATGCTCACAGTTCAAAACGAGATTGATGCGGTCCCATGAATCATTTCTTCATTCACTGAGAATCTTGGAGCTGAGGCATTCAGGGAGACTGGAAAGGACTGAAGAACAGCGAATGAAACTGAGGAAAGTTTTCGCGCCAAGAGTCGCAAGATGTGTTTTGGATAGTACGTCACTGAGGGATCTGGTACTGCATGGTATGCCCATGCTTGGAAGAGAGATTGGACGGGGACAGTATGGTGTTGTGTATGCTTGTGATAAGTGGGGTGGAAAAGGACCCTGTGCGGTGAAATCTGTTGTTCCACCGGACGACAAACATTGGAATGATCTCGCTTTGGAGTTTTACTATACGAGGTAAGATTATGTTAAATTGCATGCTTTGATTCCCTTACTCAAGATGTCTGCCATCTGCCAGAAAACCGACGCGCCGACCCAGACCCCTTTGAAAAAGCCTATTTGGCTCCTGGTATTTATTTACCAAAATATACCTGTAATTGAGTTTTGGCCGAAGCATACGAGGGCGTTCAAAAAATTTCTGGATTTGAAAAGATAAAATATGTAAAATCTAAAAAGTTATCAATATATTCCACAAAATCTACCCTTAATTGAGTTTTGGCCGAGGCATACTCGTACAAGTAGTGCTGTGGATATAATCGTCTTGATAATGCAGCATTCTGTACAGAGAAATCACGTTAAAGTAATAAAGACGCAAATCAGCTCTAAGTAAAGATATTAAGGAGGCTAATGCAAACCAATTTAGGACATAAAACTCAGATAATCACCTTCTTTCGGGTTTTTGCCGGATATACAGATAAACTTCTAGTTTTGCCGCTTTGGATAATTAGAAACGTGCTCCCAACTCGAGTACCTTCTTAAGTAAGTTTGGTGTTAATGTAATTTTCATTTAATTCGCCAAGATTCGCTATCGTTTTGGTATGAAATAAATACAGCTCCACGGACCCGAATGCATGTACACTTAGGGGACAGAAGTATTGCAACGCTTGACCTAAAATGGCGGCCAACAGTACCTGTAGGCCCAAAAAAACACAAAATTTACATAACAAAGCCATGACGGCTCAGGGGCTTCGCCGAACTTGATTTAGGCAGGAAAATGTTCACAATTTCATTGACTTTCGATTAAAATAAAAAGTTAATGATGTATTTGTTGTTTTTTGTGGAAAATAATGAAAAACTTTGAAGCAGTGTCTTAATTATCTCAAGCTTGTTTGGACAAGTATTCTTTGAACTAAAATTACCTGGCTCTTTACAAGACATTTTCGTCGGCGCTAAGTTAACACGCTTGTTTTAAGATATGTACTTCAAATAACTTTTTGACGGTATTTTATTTAGCCTTTACCTTGCAAGAGAAATTTAAATAAAGCTTCTCTTTTATAAACGTAGGAAGATTCAGTTGATAGAGTCTGTGATGTTTCAACTTCTCTACCTTAATTGTATGAATTTGCGCGCGGTACCAAGTTTCGCGCGATTTAATTTCGCGCGATTAATTTTAGCGCACCCACAGAAATGTGTTTTTCGCGCAGGATCAATTTTCGTTCACCCAAAAGTTATATAATTTTCTCGGCAATGAAATAAGCAGTTAGAAAGGTAGAAAATTTTAAGGTGTGTAGTATAATGTTTTTATTTTTAAACTGTTAAAATTGAGTCATTAATTTTTCCACACTAACTTTGGATTTACGACTGCCATATTTTAGGCCTTTCTATACATCATTCACAAGAAAAACATTTATTGATTTCGCGCGGATGAATTTTCGCGGTATTAATTTTTGCGCACATGAGCTGCGCGAAATTTAATACCGCGCGAAAATTAATACAATTAAAGTATCTATTTAATGATATGTATTTGGGTTGCTCTTAAAACATGTTAAGTTTGCACTTCAACCATTTGTTTTGCTTTACGCATCCTTCGTGACATCAATATTCTTTTCTAGAGCGATCCCGCCACACGATCGAATCGTCCGAATTGTAGGCTCAGTCATCGACTACACGTACGCTGGTGGCAGTTCTCCGGCGGTTCTCCTTGTAATGGAAAGAATGCAGCGTGATTTGTATGCTGGTATAAAATGCGGAATGAGTTTTAGAAGTCGCTTGCAAGTGGCAATGGATGTCATACAAGGAATCCGATATTTGCACAGCCAGGGGTTGATTCACAGGGATATAAAGCTGAAAAATGTTCTGGTAAGAGATGATTAGTTTATTCTTACTCATGCTTACATATTTATTCATGCTTACATTTCCAAATTTAATAAAACATAATGTGTGATATGGATAGATATGTAGCCATGACTTAGGGTTCAGTTATATAAATTCTGCTCTTCGCAAGAGCAACGACAACCCTTGCACTTCACAGCAACCGTTAACGTCACTTGCCGGAAGTGAATGGCCTAAGTCTTTGATGGGCCTTTTTATCAGATTTTCTCGACAGGTTAACTGGCCTTAGGAATGCGAAATAGCGTTACTAGTCTTAGTTATGACTTAAATGAGTCCCGCCCAGGGTTGCCGAAAGTTGCGGTAGAGGTAGGCAACACTAAGTTAAGGATTGTCAGCGTCATGAGCCATAGCCTACATGATCCACGCCTTCGTACCAAAAGTACCAAAATGTCGGCCGCAGATGTCGTAACGTCAGTTTTTGCAAGAGCGTAGCGTTTGCGGATTCGCACGTAGCTAGTAGCAACCTGTCCGGTGTCGCTTCGCTTTAGAGTTCCGAGATTTTTGCAACCCCCTTCTCTTATTCAAACCCCCTGATTTTTAACCTCACCTCGAAGATATTCTGTGTTGATAATTTTTTGCTCTTCCTATGCCACCGAAAGAGTGCTCATATACTTTCAGATGTTCCGTTTTCTTCGCAATTTCGATACTTAATCGGATTATTTCGATAACTATGGAACTTATTTAGTAAACCCATTTTTTCTAGCTTGATTCCAAGAACAGAGCTAAACTGACGGATCTCGGATTCTGTAAACCTGGTGCGATGATATCCGGTTCAATTGTTGGAACACCGATTCACATGGCTCCGGAACTATTCTCAGGAAAATACGACAACAGCGTCGACGTGTACGCATTTGGAATCCTATTCTGGTACATCTGCGCAGGTCACGTGAGATTGCCACTTGCGTATGAGCAGTGTGCAAGTAAAGATCAGCTATGGAACTCGGTACGAAAAGGAGTTCGTCCAGAAAGACTTGCCCATTTTGAGGATGATTGCTGGGAGATGATGGAGCAGTGTTGGTGCGGTGATAATTCAGCTAGGCCACTGCTTGGAGATGTGGCACCAAAGTTGAAAGCTATCAAAGAACGTGTTGAACTTAGGGACGCCCAGAAACGCGCAGGGAGCGCGAAATACGGGTCTGGCAAAGTGAGGTCCTCCGCTAGCATGCAGCGAATGAGTGGGTCCGGCACACGGACATCTCCTGCAGTTCCAATTGTTCCAAGTAGGTAGGTTATACCAAACCAGCTTATCGTATCGTTTGAATAGTTATAATTATAATTTAAGTTATAATTTCCGTATTTAAACAAGTTTGGAAAACTTTAAATTATATCAAGAAAACATTCTGCTGTTCTATTGGTGTCATCCTTCAGATAGGGGACAGTTACTATTTCAAATCATTTCCTATCTATGAAACGCTTAACGTAAAACGAAGTTAAAGTATCTATTCATTCAATCCTGTTGCGATAAGTAAGATTAATGTTCCAGTTACGAACTTCGGCCATAATATAAGACCTTTGCCAAGCGTGCAAACATTTTTGGTAAAAATTGTTGGAACACATTCGAACTTTGCGGTGAAACGGTCAACATTGAACAAAAATTGTATCGAACGATCAAACATTTTTAGTCAAAAATTTGGTCAGTGGTCCAACGTTGTTGACCAAAAATGTTATTAAACGATCAAACATTGTTGACCAAATGTGTGGTCAAACCATCAAACGTTGCTGACCAAAAATGATGTCAAACGATCAAACGTTGTTGACCAACAATTTGGTCAAACGGTCAAACATTTGTGACCGAAACTTTGGTCAAACGGTCAAACATTGTTGACCAAAAATGTTATTAAACGATCAAACATTGTTGACCAAATGTGTAGTCAAACCATCAAACGTTACTGACCGAAAACGATGTCAAACGATCAAACATTGTTGACCAAAGATTTGGTCAAACGGTCAGACATTTGTGACCGAAACTTTAGTCAAACGGTCAAACATTGTTGACCAAAAATGTTGCCAAACGGTCAAATATTATTGACCAATAATGTGGTCAAGTGGTCAAGTGATCAAACATTATTGGTCAAACATTTGAGTCTTGCTTTAAAAGCAATGTTTGACTGTTTTGTCACTTCACAAACATTTTAGGCACTCCGGCTTAACAGTGTTTATGAAAACGCTGCTTATCACGTAAAACATGTTTACAAGCAATGTTTTTGAGACGTAACCAATCGCTCCAAGACAAACAACGTTTGTTCGCCTGTCCAGAGCCTAATGAACACAGTTTAAAGTTTAAAAGAAATGCTTGTTTTATGCTTATGCTAAAATCCTATCGTCTTATGTTCGTTATGGTTAATTATCTTTCGTTACCTTCAGTCGTAGCAATATTTTCTGTGTAAATGCACTATTGTGTATTTTGTGTATATATGGACATTTCTACAGAGTGTAAAGCACCTTGTAAAATCTTCCGATATTTGCCGCACGAGTAGTATGTTTTATTTTGCTTAATAAGTTGCTATGGATGTCCTTCCAGTTTTAAACTCGCTTATGAAACCTACGGCCCTGGTCTAACGATAAAATATTGTTTGTCAAACATTGAAATAGCTTATCAAGCTTTGTTTGAACGTTTGGCCACGTCACGAAACATTAATAAGTAAATCTTGTTTGAAATTATTTGAAATGATTCAGTAGACAAATTTTGCTTGATACAAGCAAAAGTGTTTGGGTTGAGCAATGTTTTTTGACGTCACGGAAAGGTAAGACATTGGCCAACAAATTTCAGATGTTTGACGAACATGTTTTGATCGCTTGGCCATGGCCTATATTCTACAGCCTTTCCAAACAGGCCTTTTTTTTGCAAAATTAATCTTGAATTTTTTTTAACGCACTGTACTTCTGGGGTTAATGTTTCAATTGATAATTTAATTAATTTTAAGTTATTTTATATGAAGGGAAAATTAGGAAATAACCAGTTTTGTATTTGTGAAATATGTGATAAAACTGATTTTACAATCAAGTTTGTGTCATTTTGTTTCTCATTTCCTGGTACGTCCGTCCTTAAATTAACTATGAATTGAGGTCTCGCGGTTCTTAAATTTCAGAAATGTTTCACGGCGCAAAGTATTACTTCACTTTATCGGAGGCGAAGTTATTTCGCTGCGTAGTTCATTGGACGAAACTGACTGCGTTGTATGCTCGTACAAGTTTCGATACGAATTCGCGTCAAATTCGCCTGCCATGACGCCTCATAAATCTGCCTATAGGTCGTGGACAAACAGTCAAATGCTTACCGTTTAGCCACATCGCGAAACATTGTCGGTCAATAATTTTTGTTTTACAAGCAAAAAATGTTTTTTTTTTAAATTTTGCAAAATTACTGAGAAATTCTGCTTGCAATGCAACATTTTGCGACGTGGCCAAACGGTCAAACATTGACAGTGGTGTGACCATTTAAACAACAAGTTTGTTAGTTTGGCCAGGACCTTAGAAATAGAAATAGAATAAAGCCTGAACTACAGTAAGTAGGGTAGAGTAGGGTAACTCATCTAAGCAATTTGGGATGTTAAGTTGTTAATTACGGGGCACAAAGAGGGGTGCTCATTTACCTTGCACCCTTTTATTATCGTTTTGGGCAGTTGCTTAATTAAAAGTGGCTTTTGCGCCTGTCAGTCTAATTTCGTTCACTTAGGGCTTGTTCTTCTTAGCCTCCAAAATCGTCCGAATTTTGAAACAGAATAATTCCAAAAACAAAATCAATGATTTTCAAGTTTTGATAGCAGAATGTTTTGGAGAACTCCAAAATAATATAGTCAATAGAATAAACACTGTGTTTATGCCATTGACTATGCCAAAACTTACCGTTTTTCAGAAGAATGGTCTCGAAAAACACACATTCCAAAAAAAGAAAAAATGTTAGTATTTAATGTTAGTATAAAATGTTAGTAAAGAAAAAATGTTAGGGTTTTAAACAATTCGCAAAACTTAGATAAAGAATAGAGAATAGACAGATAAAAAATTTAAAAATCTAATTTTTGCGCAAACAACTCCCTTATTCAGCGCTGTTCATGTGATAATAACAAATTGAATGCGGTAGCCTGCAACTTTAAAACAATTTATCCTCTGGGAAGAAAATAAGTGGAATAGTTTTAATCCCAGTTTGCTTGCCCCTCCTCTACGAAAGCGCGGGAACAACGAGCAACAATTCAATTCAATTCAATTCAATGTCAAGACAAGTCAAGAGAGAACGGTCAATCAAACATGGTGATGGTGATGGTGGCGCGAAAAGAAAGCTCGACTGCGTAAGTAACTTCTAAAAGTAACATTTTCGCCTTGTATCTTTAGATTTCAATGAAATTTCAGCAACAGAATTACACTGCGTTACTTTTTAGAGAATTATTTATTAATTTCAGAGTGTTCCAAAAGCTTTACTTTCGAATTTAGCCTGTTATGCAAGCAAGGCCTCTGTACGCCCTGTTGGCTTCAAGTTTTAGGCCCATCTTTTCGCTGTTTGCTTTGACTTGACGTGCTTTGACTATCATGATATCATCTTTTCACTTCTATTCACTCAAAGCAAGTATCATCCGAAGAGCCTAAGATCTTATTAAATTTTCATTCTTTATATTGATATATACATTTCATGCAAACTAAAATTTAATGCAACATTTCTATCCGGATTTTTAAGGGACACTATTGAGCCATCAAATCAAGATGGAGAATTTTGAAATTTTTATGACTTGGGTATTTCAGTTTGATTTTATGGTGCAAGATTTGCTTTGAAGGCACCATCATAATTTTTGCTAGTTGGGGAATTCTTTGAAGCTCAGAATTCTGAGGAAGTAATATTTATTGTTGCAATTGTTAAAAGCTTAAATTTCCTGGCAAATGTCACAAAATCTTTTGTCCCCTGCCACGATGCCCCATCTTAAAAAATCTTTGAACCTGGTACGAAGGGTAAGGAGGGCAGAAAATTTCATTCTTTAAATACATATAGCTACTTCAAATAGCTCAAAATAACAACAAAAAGCAGAAACAGCAGAAATTTTTTTTGTTGACACCCCTGAAATTTTTAATGTCAAGCATAGACAAGAATGGTATTCACATCCAAATTCACATCAAAGGGCACCAAACCAAAAGTGATTGGTGCATTTCAATCGGCATCTGGGAATTAATTCTACCTTAGTCAATTCCCAGAGGTACTTGACCCTGAAATGTATGGGTTGTGCCCCCAAGTTTTTACAAACCAACCCACCTTTAAGGTATTGTTTTACACATTCAGCCACCCAGTTTTGTGATTTTTGTATGAATTTGTGTACCAAATGTTAAGGAAATTTGATTCTATACCCACTTTTGAGGTATTTTAGGCATAAATCTGACCCAGTTGCAAGGAATTTTCGGAGAAAAACCCACCCATATGAGGGGCACAAACCTGTCGGCCTACATTAGGGAGTACCCCCCGGAAGTCAATTTCTTTGGTCTGTTTCTGACATTTAAGCTCTGGGGAGTGTCAGACGAAAAAACTTTTCAGTATGCCCTATGATATTTCCATTATTTATTGTAATTTTGAATAACTTCAAATACCATCTAAAATAACTTATATCTTATTGATATCTAATTTCATTTTATATTAAAATTAACTTAGCACAGATAACATGGAGCTATTCCTTTCTTTTTTTATTTTCTAATGAACCACAACTAAACCTCCCAAATTTCCTTTCTTCTTTAAGCAGAGAAACATCAAGACTAGCAAACCAGATCTTGTTTCTAAAAACTCTAATAAAAATTGGGAAGTCAAGTATCATTTTCATAACTTTCAAACGCCATCCTAGAATATCTTTTGATTCTGTACAATTATCCTCCCATGGTTTGAAGGATTGGAGGCAAACACCATAAACATCCCTTGATACCCTGTTGACTTGCCAAGGAATCAGTGCAAATTTTGCGTGAATGTGAGTCCAGCTATTTAAAAACAATCGACTGAAAAAATCTTCGTCTGGGTGAATAAAATGGAAATCACCATGTCTTCTGTTATTAATACTACGACAATAGTGATACATACTAATACTTGGTGTAAGAAGTATCAGGCATCCCCGAATCCCACGTGAAAGTTGTAGTGCTTTGGTCACATGCTCTTGAGGAAGGCGATAGCCATGCCACTTATCCTGACCAGCAGAATTTACGAAGGATGAAATTCCGCTTTAAATTCTACAGATTAATTGTGATAAGGCTCTGACTTATTAAAACAGGAGCCTCGAGATCAAACAATTCATCAATGTTTTTTTCTATGTAAACACTTGTATCGATATAAAGGATTTTTTTGTATTCAATAAACTGGAAAAGATTACACTTTGTCATTCGGTTTGCATACAGCAGCCTTCCTCGCTGAGTTTTTCCTCTTATTAAATCAACTTCAATAACCCGGTCAAAAAGAAGTAAAATAGTCCTTTTGCAAATGCAACACAAACACAGTTGTTGACCAATTTCTCTGAGGAAAGAAATTTCCCCATCTGCTAGTGGCCAACATGAGAAGACTTCGATTTTGTTTCCCAACCGAGCTAGTGACCATTACGACTTTGTCGTGTCTTGTTCCGGATCTTAGCAACGTCCATCCCAACACCAAAGCACCAGGCAAGCTATCATCATCAGTTAATAGAGTGAAGTACGCAAAGTCGGATCGATAAAGTCTCTTGTCTTTGAGATAAATTGTTGACCTGAGTTCTTTGGCGGAGATCAAACATGGCACGGAGCCTACTGCTGATAATGCCCTGGTCCTTAGAGAACTTTGGCTTGAGGAGTTAACTCGTGGAAGAGAGCTCTTGCATCGTCGGGTTCTGGAAAATGTTCTTTCCATGCTAGAAAAGCAAAAAGGAAATGTTTAAGGCCCTGTGCACACGGGTACGCAAACTAATCTTTGCCTTGGCTTTTCGTTCCAATTTCTGGAAAGAAAAAATTAGCTGTTCACACGGGAACGGGACGATTGCTTACTGGTTTTTATTGCCGTTCAACCGAGAACGAAATCGTTTCTTTGTATGTATTTGCCACGAAAATTAATGACGCGTTTAGCGAAATGCTTTACACAAAATGATAAATATGACATCTCAAAGGAATATCTCATAGCAATACATGCGCTTTACCATAAAGACTGCACCGTTCCGTTTTTTGGACCACGAATTCTGTCCACACAGGAACGAAACAGAATGATTGCGTACCGTTCCACTTTTTGGATCACTTCAAAGCGTTTCGATTTCTGGAACGGAACGACACGATTTGTATCGCTCCCGTTAGGAGCCGGATTTGAACTTGAGGGACCCAAGGGGGAGGGGTTCTTAACATACGTTTGTACCTGAGACTAGGTGATAAAAGCACAGCTCATGATGTGGCTTGATGTGCCAGGTTGCTATTGCTATTCACTCACTCAGGGTAAAATGCAGAAAAAATGGATACATTCATTTTTTTATAAAAAACCGCTTATAAGAAACTATTAATGCCTATTTTCTAAAAATCAAGAAACTCTTCTATATGGGCTAAGAAGTAAAAAAAGCTAAGAAACTATTTTTGCTTTTAAATTCAGCATTCTATTTTACTGACGTGCTTACGTTAAAATAATCCCCAAAAACTGTTGTACTTAAAGTCAATAACGGAAAATGTCAATATTTTGATTGCTAAGAACATGATACTTCACATTAAAGACGTACGGTATTTCACCATTAAATTGAAGAAATGCATCCGAACTCGGAACGAAATTCGTCTTCAGCTTTTTTGCTGTCAAGTTATCCACTGGGTGGGCTTTTCGGCCTAAACAGCAACAAACCAATACCTTTCTTGCTCGAGGTCGCTGAGAAGGTCAACCTCCCACGTTACAATGCACTCGGCTATCTTTAAAACATGAAATGTGGAATACTGAAATGGAATACTGAAATGGAATGAAATGGAATGGAATGAAAATAGAAACAGTATAAAGAGTTCCAAAACAACAAACAGTTTATGAATTTTAATGCTCCAATCCCAGCACATACGGTATGTATTAGATATCTAAATGTGAGAGAAATTAAAAAAAAATATATATATTTTTTTTTAAAGATTTTCGATATTTGGCTAGATAACCTTTTCATTCATTTGACTATTTGTATTTTATTATTTCAGGTCTTCAGCTTTTTTGCTGTCAAGTTATCCACTGGTTGGGCTTTTCGGCCTAAACAGCAACAAACCAATACCTTTCTTGCTCGAGGTCGCTGAGAAGGTCAACCTCCCACGTTACAATGCAGTTACCACTCGGTTACGAGTTACATAATGGCTGCTACATACTATTGACAGGTAATTCAAGGTTTTCTAACTTTTAATTGGATTAATTAATTATAATTTACCTCTTGTTAACTGCTGTCAGACCATCTTCAACTTCAAGTGATTGTTTCGTGTCTCCAAGGGCCTAAGCACACAAAGGGCTATTATCTCCAGCTGTGTTTTGGTTACGTTACCATGCCAAGCTCCACCACAGCGTCAAAAGTCATCCCAGTAACAGAAGATACTTTTCTTTCGCGCCCCTCTCATTTTCAAGGGTCGTTTAGGGGGTTAAATGTTCCCTGTTCCCTTGAGAAAATTCCCTTGTTCACTAAGTTTTGTAGGATTGTTTTTCAGATTGATTGTCAAAACAAGATGATTTTGATCCCTGTTTCCCGATGCTCCATTGTTCCCTTTTAATTTTGGCTACATTCCCTTGTTCCCTGTTCGATGTTCCCTTGCTTCATGACAAATATGTATACATATTTATGTTGCTGAAAAGGGCTCAACATAGCCGAAACATGGAAAAGTCAAGCAGGAGGAGACCCTTGGGCTGTATGACTTGGAGAGTTACTCTGCGATTTTATTGAGCTCTTTAGCTCAGTAGAAACGTCGTTGGCTCTCTGGCCATGCGGCCCAGGTTCGAGTCCCACTTATTGTGGTATACCACTTGTGGAAAATCTTCCCTTATTCCCTGGATATTTTCGCATGTTTCCATGTTCCCTAAAACCCCCTAAACGACCCTCATTTTGCTCAAAAATATCGCGCAAAAATCAAAGGGACTATTTTATCTTTTATCATTCTGTAATACCTTAATTGCTTATACCTACTTCTAATACTTTCAATCTAATAACGCTATTAATATTTTAGTAATGTGCAAAATGTTTAACTTCTGAGTAATGTAAAAATACTCTTCATAAAAGTTCTTGGATTAGTCTTTCTAAGTATCTATCCACGTTAAGGAACGTTAGCTATGAGCTAAGCTTAAGCTTTTTCTAAGTCGTTTATCCATGAACAATTTTATTGTTGTGCATACCTGAATACTGGCCAAATATTGACTATCGTTCCCCATCTGTTTCATTCTTTGTCTTAGGTAGTTTTTGTCCCTTCTAGTCAGTCTCAAGACTGACCAACGAATGTAGCAGGAGTACATTAGCCTGCGTGCAGCCTCAAAACTCTTCTAGGAGGCCTGCGGAGAAGAGTTAGAGGCTGCATGCAGGCTAGGAGTACGGAGATAGTTCTGTAGTTAGATTTCTTCTTACAATTCAGGACCATAATATTATTGTTTGACTGCAAGAAATGGCTCAGAGAGAAATTTTGCACAGATTATTCTTATGCGGCTGTAGATTAATCTTGGTGAAGACTAGAGGCACTCTAGACTTATTACCTGAGTCGTAGTTATCGCTATTGAATTGAATGGCTGGACGCTCAAACTGAAGCGAACAACAACAACATCAATTCAATTCAATGTGAGTGAAAGTTAGGGACTTGGGACAAGTCTAGAGGCACTCAATAAAATAAGATGCTCAATCCGCACCTGACGTGAAAATATTGCGGGAAGAAATTTTTGAAAATTTTGAAAAGGTGTATTGTCTTTGATCTACTTGATTCGTCCGGAATTCGTCCTGCCCTCAGGAAAGTAAAAGTTAGTCTGCACGCATAGCTAGCAGTTTGAGACTAGGGATGTCATTTGCAGGGTAATAGCAGGGGAAAAATATCCCCATATATAATAATTTGCTCGGAATTTCTCTCCTGTGCCCCTATAAAACCTATTGCACAACACTAGGATAGATTTTCCACAAGTGGCATACCACAATAGACGGGATTCGAACAAAGATCACGACTAATATGTATAAATAAGTATGTTGCTGAAAAAGGCTCAACATAGCCGAAACATAGCCTTGGGCTCTATGGCTTGGAGAGTTACATCGGCGCTTTCATTGAACTTTATAGCTCAGTGAAACGTCGTTGGCTCTCTGGTCATGCAGTCCAGGTTTGAATACTATCAGTATGCCAGTTGTGGAAAAATCTATCCCTCTGTTCGCCATTCATGACAAATTTGCGCAAACTTATATGTTTTTCGTGCTTAAGCTAATTGTATAGTTTGTGTTTTTTTATAGAACCCTATATTATTGCCATGATATTCAGGATTCGATTAACATGAAGTATAACGATGCTGTGGCACTAAAAGGTAAAATTTAAATTGCTTCTTTAATCCGCTTTAATCAAAGAGTTACTGCTATTACTGAATGCAACAAGTCGAGTGACTATCCAATGCACCTCGTCTTTAGACTCACTACATTGTTGTTGTTGTTTTACAATTGCTCAGTGTGGAAACTCTGTTTGAGTGACAAATCAAAAGTGGGAGAGCGTAATCTAGAGGCTTGTGTAGTGAGTCTTCCTCAACTTGAGGCTTTTCCTACTTACCAACGCTTAAAAGATACAATTTATTTCTAATTGCGTTCAGTGGAGAACCTTTATTTTTATCATCATCAATCTTCTCTCTTTCTCGCACTTTTGGTGACTTTGGCTCTTCCGATCTCGATTCTTTCCTTCCAAGTTTCGTCTGAATAGTTTGTACCAACTTTCCTTCGCCGATTTTTCCAAGAAAATTCCCAGAACTGCTGCTTAGGCCCGGTCCCATCACACTTGTACTGTGGCGCCTGATCTTAGGTGACACACCCTTTAGGAGCCTGGTGGTGTACTCCCTTGCTCTTCCTCGTCCAGTAAATGATTGCTTCTGCTTTTCATTGCGAATAGCCTCTCGTGCTATGTCCTCCTCTGAAATACAATTCTCACCCGTGGCATCATAATAATATTTCTCTGGAGTTGATGTCCAGCTTTCCATACTTGGTGTGCTGAAACGCCGCATTCCGGGTCGCTTAGAAGGTCCGGATAGCTCGTCTCTTTTACCACAGAATTGCTCACTTCGCCTTCTGGAAAAATGCTGCGTTTCTTCATTCTCTCTTTGTGGATAATTCAGCTTCAGGTAATTCCTCATTTGCTGCGACAATATGGCGTCATCTTGCTGTAACATCTTCTCATCTTCAGCCTCGTTATTTGAGAAAGAATCACCATAAGGAGGCCTTCTGACGTCATCAATTGTCAGCTGCTTCTTTTTATTTGGCTTTGGTTTATTTGCCGTCATAATATCAATATCCCCGTCCGGATTTCCGCGATCGTCCGAGATGTCTGGATGTTCTCCTTCTTCTATAACAAACATTGGATTCAGTTGTATTCCTGGCGAGCTGATAGGCTTGTTGTTTGATGCTGCTTGTTCCGGGATTTCTACTCGATACTGTCGCTCGAGAACCGACCTGCGTCGCTCTCTTCGGCTATTTGAGCTCAGGCTGCTTTTATCTGTTGACTCAGTGTCGGAATGAGACGAGTCTTGTGAAGCCACGCGTAGTGTTGATAGGGATGAACTTATGTGGCTGTCCTTACCGCTCGTCGGCGATCCTTCAGAGCTAGGCTGGCGTTCTTCGTAGCATGTTCGCAGATGAGAACTTTGAACAGAGCAATTCGATTGCGTCTTTGGACTGTAGCCTTGCGGGAAATCAAAAGTCTCGTGTTCTTCATGCCTATTGCTGTCTGATCTTCTTGACCTGTACTGCCCTTCTGAAAGACATTCCTCCGTTTCATAAGAAAACTCTTCTTGAACCGACCAGTCTCTATGATGTCTGCCATACTGGAAATCTTCATAGTTTACAAACCGTTCTCCACTCATACCTTCTTGCTGCCAATGCTGCATTTCCTGGTATTCCTGGTATGAATTGGTATCTTCGTTACCTCTGTACTGCTCTTGGTTATCAAAGTATTGGCAGCACTCTTCTTCGCTTGAATTGAAGCACTCTTGTCTTCCTGAAAAGTCGGATTTTCTCGCCATCAATCTTTCATTTCCATAATCCACATTACAATGACGTGAAAAGCCATCGTAACCATATTGGGATTGACTGTTGAGAAGATCAGATGTATCCTGCTGTCTCTGGATTATTCTATCCCGTATTTCTTCTTGGTAAATCAACGAGGGAGTATCTTCACCATAACATCTCTCAATTCTCAAACCAAGTCCTGTTTTTCTTCTATGCCTGCCTTGCTTTTGATTACATGAATGATTGTATCCCCCTTCCTCTGTGTTCAGATCATACCAAGTCAATTTGGATTGTTGCATCTCTTCCTCATCATTCCATTGATGATAAAGATCTTCATTCAAGAACTGATCACTTATCATGATGTCCGTTTCTTCAACTAAATGTGCTGTTGATTGATACCAGTTTCCAGTTAGCGGGTCGTAATGCTGCAAACCTGTTCCTGGAGTAATTAGCCCTTCTAATTTCACTGCTGCACCTTCTTGCTGCAATTTCTCTGCATCACTGTAACTATCAAGCCCAGTTGTGATGTAGTCATCAAGCTCCCAGTCAATATTCGTGTTTCTGTCCTTAACTGTTCTGTGTAACTGTTCAGAACATTGACTTGAACTGCTGTGGCTAAACTGATTTGCATACGTCTGTGTTATAAGCTGCTGGTTAGTCTTGTTTACAAAACAAAAGTCAGCGTTTTCATCAAAACCGTGCTTACAAGGGTGTCGTTCTGATAAATCTGACCTGGGCGCAAATCTCTGTTCGCCAATTTCTGTTGCTGCCAACATGTGAGTGGTGTGGAAATAATCTTTTTTGAGATTATCGTTAATTCCGTAATTTAAGCAACACAGCTGCTCTTCAACGTTCTCTGCGTCAATCGACTCTGCTAATTTTAGAAATTTGTCTTTTTCTAAATATTGTTTATATTCTTCAAATGAAGCGCTCCTAAGACCTTGATCAAAGGCGTGCTGATCAAGATTATAAATCAATGCATTTTGAATGATCTCAGAGTCAGTGTCATCTGTTTCTCCTAACGAACCTCCATACATCCCATCTTCATGTCTTTTTGCTTCCTCCCTACCCTGCAAAAATCGCCTCCCGTTTTCAAGTATCCTTTCGAAAATAGTCTTGGTAGGATTAGCTTCGCTTTGCGGAACTGTGTCGTTGGTTTTTCTGGGACCAGGTGAAATACTTGTCCCAAAATTTTGTCCCAGAATCGGAACTATGCCTGCCTGTATGTTAAGTCCATACCCTATAGGGGTCTGTCCTGGTCTTGGTAGAAGCACAGGACTCGCGGTATAATATTGACCATCGCCTCTACATAATATCTTCCCTTCTTCGTTATATTTCTTGATATCATTTAGCGATTCTTCTTTAATTTCCTCCAACGTGCGAGTCGAAGTTGTCTGTGAGTTTGTACTCAAGGACGTTTGAGTTGTCGCAGCGGAGGAGAAAGACGATGATGAGCTGAGAAGGAGCCCAAATTTATTTCTAAAAGAGGAACTTATCGTTTCCGCATGTTCCAATCTCAGTTTATTGAAAATTGATCGAATACTCGGCAGCATGTTGCCTATACCTTGATTCTTCGAAACAGCCATTGATGGCTCTTCAGTTGTTTTCTTCTTTTCTTGTTCTACACGTGTAGCATTCTCCTCAACATTAAACTGTTTTATTTCAAGAGGATTTTTCATAAATCTGACCATCTTCTTTACTTTTGTATCGCTATTCTGCTTCTTCTTGTGCAATTTCTTTTGTCTTAATTCCTCCTCTTGAGACAGGTCAAGAAGTTTATTTCTTGGATTTAACGATGCCATAACAGATACCCTCCTTTGAGCTGCCTGAATTGCGCTATTGGTATTAGCATTCGAGTTGTCTTTTGGCAATAGTGTAGTCAGTAGTTCCGTACCTTGCTTTACAGTATCGATAACTACTTCAGGGATAATAATATCAGCTATTTTGCTAAATCCAAAAAATTTATACTCTTCCTCGTTTTGTTGTTTCTTTGGGCGTGATCCCCCCTTTGTATCTTCATCAGAATCAGAATCCAAACCGCATTCGTGTTTATACTCAGCCGCTTGTATCAGCATTTGTTCTTTGTCTTCCTTCATACGGCGGTCTTGAATCTGCCGCATCAACGCCTGCCGTCGTCGCACCTCTTTGCAAACAATACATGATATCAACGTCGGAACCGCTACAACGGCAATCAATATAAAAATTGGCGCAACGTCTCTCAACCACCCTAAATCGTCGTTTTCTCTCGTTGTATTTTGGTTTTTGCACTCGTTTAGTAACGTCAAATTCGCTGTTTTGATCACGGTAACGCCATTTAGCGCCTGGCGAAACTTGGCGTTAATCTCTCCGTTTTCAAATAGCTTTTGATTAATCGTTTTAATCGCTTTAAAGTCACATTTTTGCCTCGCGGGAAGCTGCCTGAAAACAACAGTGACACAACCGTCGGCGAAACGCGTTATCCAGACATCGTCTACTCTGATATCTGGAAAAATATACTTTCCTATCGCTTTTGAAAGTCCTAATCGTTGCTCAACGTTCCCTGCATACTCAGCTAGCGTTGTCGTCGTGCATACTTCAATATAGTGATTAAAAATCTTCGGCAAACTATGGACAATAACATCAAAAGTCTGAATTCGAGATTTTCCTCTACTGTTTGTTGCTTTTAAAAGAAAACTATGCTTTTCTTGATTCCCTTGCAAAGGAAATCCATAAATTTGGTGTTTCGATTCGTCAAATTTTATCCATGATGTTTTGAACAGTTCCTTACCATCAACGGTCAGGAGCTGTACATCCAAATACCGCGTGTTCCCATCTTTTTTGTCGACAAAGAGTTCTGGTGATAAGTATTTTTGAAATCCTACTCCTACGTCTGCGTATATATCGTACATTGGTAGTAAAATACTCGGGCTGTCCGAAGACAGAACCTTAATGCGAGCTGAAGAATTTCCAGCTTTATGTTTTAAATTGTTTTCTTGTAGATGTTTGCCTAGGCCCTTTTTTACATCCGGCTCGGTGGACCTGACATAACGGTGTTTCCTCTGTGGCAGACTTTTTCTGAACTTTTTCAAGAATTCTAGTACTATCCCAGTTGCTCTTCGAATAATTGTTTTTGAAACTAATGTCCTTGGAATCGCTTTTGTGACATGTTGTATTTCTCCTGTGTTTTGTTGCAGTTCTCTTCTCACTGGTCTACCATCTTTAACATTTCTATCCATAGCTCGCAGACGCCATTTTGATTTCGTATGTGTTAACATTTGATTATCTTTTCTTGTTGTGAGTGATTGCATTGATCTTGCGATTATAAGGTGATCACAACATATTGCGATTAGCAATACAATTTGCTGCAAAAGCATCTCAGATCACGTGGTCTCATTCTTGCTGCTACTGTCTGCTCGGTCTTACCATGCTATTCCCGGCTTGTACATCATTTCCCCTATAAAATACAATCAAAAGACAAGTGATAAAATTTACGTTCATAGCTATACGTTTCATATTAAAATTTTTTTTGTTACCCAAGTTTTTTAACCCCATCTGTCGTCACTTGGGTATACTTAGTTGGTGAGAGTGGGGCTCGTTGTCACAGGGGTAAGCTGTCACAGCCCAGTTTTAAAAATAAAGCCAATATTGTTCCACTTGTGGCTCCCACTAATCAAAGCCCCCATTCCAACTTTTCGAATATTTTTGGCAATTATTGCCTGGCTGCAGTCAATGATCGAAATTTTTGCTGATGTCTCTGATGGACATCGAAGACGATTTCAGATATATGATAAAGTGGGTTAGTAGTGCCTTTATACTGCTATGTAGGGTTACATGATTTAAGTTTGTATACAGTCTTTTTTTATAAGAATATTGTTTATAAGAATATTCAGACTTTGAATCATCCTATTTTTAAGAATATTGTAAGAATATTGCTCAGCCTCAGCCCCCATATTTCTGTCTCATTTTTCAGCAGATGCCTCTTTTGCAATGTTAGAACGAAACTTCATGATTGTTAACAACATTCTTTTTGTTATAATAGTTAAATATTTCTTTCGCTCGACCTTATGAGATGATTTTTCTTTTAACTATGTTCCCCTAAAACCATATCAGATTTGAAAAATATAGAAATATACTTAAAGAATATATTCAGGCTCAAATCGAACATTTCTTAAGAATATTGAGGCAGGACAAAATTTATAGCATTCTTTTAAAGAAAAAAGAGTGTAAGACAGTATCTATACTTGCAATAGAAAGGATTAAATTCAGCGTTTTGTTGAATGCTTTACAAACTTTTATTTGTCACCCTTCATTTTGAGCATGGGGTTTCTTCTCACAGCCCTATGGCAGCATATAGTGTCGTTATATTGAAACATCTTCCATAAGAGAAGGGAGCCCCTGTACTTTAGGTAGCAAGTGCATTTTTGAAAATATATTACAAGACAAAAATTCTAAAAACTGGTCAGCCTAGCCAAAAAACAAACATTATTCGATGTTGAAATGAACATAATTTCTAAATGATTTGTTGACCTTAGGTTCGAAAGTTTTCGTGCTTTACCTTTTCAATCGTTGGTTTCAACTCTGTTTTTCTTGTTCACAAGTTACCCCACCAGCTGTGACAACAAGCCCCACGCGTGGGGCAAATTGTAACACACGACTACCTGTGACAAAGATCGTAATTGGTAGAAATAGGTTTGTGATATAGATTGTTGGCAATCGATTCAAATGCTTTTCAGATAGTTTGATGAAAAGCCTGTAAATTAGCGATCTAGACTTCTTTGCAATCAAGGCGTATCTGGGACCAGGACCACGAAAGCTAATTTTTGTGACAGCAAGCCCCACCCTCCCCTACCCCTGTATGATGGAGCAGATTGCTAATGGTTTTTCCTTGGTTAACGGCTATGTTACACAGGGCATTTTTTTACATACTTTTTGACAACTAGAAGTGTTTTTCAAAGTGACAATGGCTGTCTTTAATTGTAAAGACATTGGCATTATTGGAAAAGATAATAATTTCACCAGCCGCCCCATTCTCAAATGCCAGACGCGTTTCGCTCTTTATTGGAGCTCATCAGTGACATGTGTGAGGATCGAACCGGGGTTTATTGCGTGAGAAGCACAAGTGCTAATCACACGACCACCGGAGCTGGGCCGACTGGTGAGTAACTACGGGCGTTTTAAACTCGTATCTTGCATGTAAGGTTGGTACCACGCAGTTACTCACTAGTCAGCCCAGCTCCGGTGGTCTTGTGATTAGCACTTGTGCTTCTCATCCAATAAACCCCGGTTCGATTCTCACACATGTCACTGATGAGCTCCAATTAGAGCGAAACGCGTCTGGCATTTGAGAAATGGGGCGGCTGGTGAAATTGTTCATATAGGCCGATTACGAATTTGTGCTCATGCGATATGAGCCTAACTGCATGCGTTTCGGTACCTTAGGCCAGTTACCAATCTACATGGAAAAGATAATGCTTTGTGCGAGCTTCATGCAAAGAAAAAATTACGATTTCGTGTTGAATTCGTCCTTTGCCGTTTCTTGCCTGTGGCAACTGTGACAATCTTCAAAATAATGAATTTACCGCAGCGTAGACCCGTCCGTCGGTTATTACTCTTCTGGGCACTTTTTGCAAATTTTCCCCAGTAGTGAAAATTTCTTAAAAAATGCCCTGATATTACAAGATGGTTCAGTCTGACATTGCCAAATTGAGAAAACGAGATGTGACCTTGCGACTACGAGTCTAACCATAGGTCTAACACTGTCTACTTAACGGCTAGTTAGGTATTATCCTTAATTCGTTCCAATTAGCAGTTTCCCTCCGAATAATTTTAAAATGAAATTCTCCTACGGTTGCAATAAAAACACTGCCAATCCTTTCAGAAAGCTTCACGTTATCTGCAATTAGCTTAAAACTATTTTTTCGGAAAGTGCGGACTTAGCCCATTTCTGGTTGTGGTCGATTCAATTATGGGCAAAATCTATTTTTGTCGTCGGATATAGTTTGCAACGCTTTCTGTAATCTGGGGCAAAAATTTTGTCTTACGTTGCGCTAATTTTCAGAAATCCTGCTAAATCTTGTGAGTTGCCATGCACTTTTTCATTGCGGTCAAGCATTATGGTTTTAGCTTTATTCGTACTAGTGAGAAAAACAAAAAAATGTTGCTTTGAAGAGCAGAAGTTCTGCATTGCTTATGTTAGAGTAAAAAAAGACCGTAGCTATCTAACCATACATCTGTAAGTATGGAGTTGTGAGGAAAAGGCGTAGTATCGAAAGGAAGTATAGGTTGTGATACAAGAGCATGTTATAGTATATCGTATTGTAATAAAGTGTTACAGATTGTGATAAAAGTATATGATAGCTTAGTATTGTACAGTGGCTAGGGCACAGTACGTAGTACACCATACACAGTACTGCAGTATGATAAAACCAGCCCATAGAATACCGGTAATGTAGCATAGTGCATTGCTATGTAATGTAGTGTAAAGTTATGTATTGTAGTGTATTGTAGAATAGTGAAGTGCAGTACAGTGAACTGTAGCATAGTATACTGTAGTATAGCGTATTGTAATGTAATGTTGTGTAGTATAGTGTACTGTTATTAATTGTAATGCATGTATTGTAGTGTAGTGAAATGCAATGTAGTAAAGTATAATAAAGTATAGCATAGTGTAGCGTAGTGTAATGTAATGCATTGCAGTATTATGAAGTGTAGTGTTGTGTTGTGTAATGTAGTTTATTCTCGTATAAGTCTAGTGTATAGTGTACTGTCTAGTGTGTAGTGTAGCGTTGTGTAGTATAGTATAGTATATTGTAGTGTAGTTTAGTGTAGTGTAGAGCAGTGTAGTGTAGTGTAGTGTAGTGTAGTGTTGTGCAGTGTAGTGTGGTGTAGTGTAGTGCAGTGTAGTGTTCTGCTGTGTAGTGGGTGCTGTGCAGTGTAGTGTAGTGTAGTGTAGTGTAGTGTAGTGTAGTGTAGTGTAGTGTAGTGTAGTGCAGTGTAGTGTAGTGTAGTGTAGTGTAGTGTAGTGTAGTGTAGTGTAGTGTAGTAGTGTAGTGTAGTGTAGTGTAGTGTAGTGTAGTGAAGTGTAGTGTAGTGTAGTTTCGTGAAGTGTAGTCTAGTGTTGTGTAGTGTAGTTTATTCTCGTATAATGAAAGTGTAGTGTATAGTGTACTGTATTTTATTGTAGTGTTGTGTAGTATAGTATAGTATATTGTAGTGTAGTTTAATGTAGTGTAACGCAGTGTAGTGTAGTGTAGTGTTGTGCAGTGTAGTGTGGTGTAGTGTAGAGCAGTGTAGTGTAGTGTAGTGTAGTATAGTACAGTGTAATGTAGTGTCGTGTCGTCTAGTGTAGAGCAGTGTAGGGTAGTGTTGTGTATTCCAGTGTAGTGCAGTGTAGTTGAGTGTAGTGTAGTGTAGTGTAGTGTAGTGTAGTGTAGTGTAGTGTAGTGTAGTGTAGTGTAGTGCAGTGTAGAATAAAGTAGTGTAGTGTTGTGTAGTGTAGTATCATGTAGTAGTTGTGTTAAAGTATAACATAGTTTAGCAAAGCAAAGCATTACGTAGCATAGTATAGCAAAGAAAAGTTAAATAGAGCATTGCCAATTAAATCATAACCCAGCACAATTTCATTGAAAAAACTAGAACTGTTCCTTGCGACATAAAAACCTGCAACATTAAACCTAGCATTTGTATTATAGATATACGCTCTTTCAACGTCACTTTATCTGACCTCCACACCCAGCTGACGTCACAGTTGCGGTTTTGAATTTGTGTTTCTTCTATGAAAGTATTTCTTTATCGCAGCCATGACGATATGGCTTTCCACCTCGCTAACGTCAAAGTTCTTAAAACTTAACAAACGGTTTTATGTTTCAGCTTGCATGGGACTATTTTTAGATACCGAAATCGCTAAAGCCATTACCACAACTTCGATAGCATCATATATCTTTCGTCATCGTCGATGAATTGAAGCGCTATCCGCAGCAAATCGCCAATGGCTTGCGGCCTGAGACCATAGCTTATCGATATGCCATAACTCCATATTTTTCTGATTAAGATTATGAATATTCTTGCATTTCATTTGTCTTCGAGCGCCGAGTGCACTATATTTAGTCCCAAAATGCGGATATTCAAAAAACTCTGTATGATCCTATTAGTTTACGGAACGCCAAAAATCACAAGGATTCCGTGGAATTCGAAAAGACCCCTGAAAATCCCTGAAAATCTTCAAGACATCTTAAGCCGTGCATCTTAAGCCGTGGTCGAACGATCGAAAATTGTTTTTAAAACTGAAATCCGTATGCCAAGCTATATGTTTGACCGATTGGCAACGTTGCTTGCTAGTCAAACATATTTTGCTTTTATCAAGGAAAAAAGTTTTGAAACTATTCAAAAAAAATTGCACAACAGATTTTGCTCATTCTTGCTTTTCGAGAAATGTTTTGTAACGTGTACAAACGGTCAATAGAGGTTTCCGCAAAAGATGGCCTCCGTTTCTGTCAACCCCTTGTTTTCATAAGGTTTTGCGAAGGGAATTCTGGGAATAATTTCCTTAGCTACGAATTCAACGTCTGCAGCTATGTAAAATGCGTAACTAAGGAAATTATTCCCAGAATTCGAAAATCCTTAATGAAAACAATAGGCTAAAACGGCGGCCAGCTTTTTGCATTGTTTGAGAAATCAAATCTCAAATGTTTGAAAAGCAATGTGTGATCTTGGCCAGAGCCTAAGTGTCCTATTCTTATCACAAGCATATATGTAAAGTTGGTTGACTTGTATAAGGTCCTTGCGAAACGATCAAACATTGTTTCTCAAACATTTGAAATTCGCATTGTAACTTAATGTTTGACCGTCACAAAAAATTACTAGTCAAACATTTTGTCTTGCATCAAGCAGAAAAGGTTTTGATTTGCTCAAACTCATTGCCCATTCTGCTTGTCAGATAATGTTTTGTGATGTGGCCAAACGGTCAAACATTGTTTGATAAGCAAATTGCAAATGTTTAACATGCAGTTTTTAATTGTTCTGCCAGAGCCTAGCACACTACCATCAAGCCACCTTTTCTCATATCAGATACCATGTCTATACTTCATGACTATTTGCATGCTTTTTACAAATCTGTTTTGGTTGTTATGATACTAACAAATGCCACCAACCATACACGCAGTTTTTTTTATAAGCAATTTCGCTCGGATCTAGTTCAAAAAGTTGCTTATTTTTTAACCTTTTATGGCCATCTTTTAGTAGCAAAAGTTGCTTAGTAGTTGCTTTATTTTAGGTGTATATTTTGCCCTAAGAATAGTATAGAGGCTAGAAAACAGCAAAATTTGGAGTTATCCTATAGCTCTTTATGCAATATAACGCTAGAACACCTAGTATACAGCAAAGTAACACTATAAATAACATCAGTCAAGAAGTACTATGTAATTGTTACCATATAGAGACTGCATTGAAAGTTAAGATGTTGCTTAGGTTTTTGCTACTACAGGTTGCTTAAAGTTTAAGGCCTTCTACATCTTGGTTGCTTATAAGCGGTTGCTTATAAAAAAACTGCGTGCATAGCATCGAATAAAACTGTTATTATTCTCAGTAAACTCTGTTTGAAGACGTTTTCGTAAATATAGATTGCTTTCTACAGATGATAATCTTTCTATTTTAGGCTCGTAGAATCAGATAAAGCTTCGATCATATGGCAAAAAGATATACTTGTTGTCAAAATATGGAATTCTCTTTCAACAATAAAATGGCCTTTGCAAATGGTATGTAACTTTTTGTTCTGTTATTTATCGGGTAACGAATGTAAGTGTCTGAGACAGAAGAATTAAACGTTGTTTTGGTCTGGCAAGACGATCAAACTTTGTTTGTCAAACATCTGAAAATTGTTTATCAAGCAAAATGTTTTACCTTTTGGCCGTGTCGCAAAACATTGCTTGTCAAATATTTCTTTCTCTATTTCTTTCTTTCTTTCTTTCTTTCTTTCTTTCTCTGATGTTTTTTATATATTTGAAAAACATCCTGCAACAAATTCAGATTGTTTCTGCTTGTCAAGCAGTGGCCAAATGGTCAAACAATCAATCTCAAACAATCTGAAATGTTTGACCAACAATGTTTGATGGTTTGTCCAGGACCTTATATCAACGTGTTGATTTTTCTTACAGAGTCAAATAATATTGTTGGTTGCGGAAATTGCATATCCAAATTGATATAAGTATTTGAAGAGGAATGACTTGTTGTAAGTCGTATTAAAGATAACAGGTCATATTTTCTCTTCGAAGTGTTTAAGCCAAACAGTGAATTTTCTTTCATTTGTATGCTTTATTGCTTAGGCCACACCATATCCTTCAAAACAAAAGCGACCTTTTCCCAAAAGACGTATGTAAGAGAGGAACACTGAAATTTATTAAAGTAAGAGGTTGACATGTTAACTCTTGTGAAAATTTCGTCAGTAAAGGATGGTGTTTTGCCGTTATTAGTTTCGAAAACCATCATTTTAGTCTCTGATTTAAATAAGATCCCATACAGTGAGATATAAGGTTGGGAAAGCTATGCTGCTCCAAAGGCATACATAGTATTATAAGTATTATAAGAAGTACAAAATAAGACTTTTAAACATGAAATTATCAGGGAGAATATATAGTCCCATAGGACTACTTTTTAACTATGTAATAACTAATAGCTAAACCCTTTTAACTAAAAACAGCACATGTAACTTTGTGTCTAATCTAAGGCCCTGGCCAAACGATTAAACATTGCTTGTCAATCATTTGAAATTTTCTTTTCAATGCTTGAACGTTTGGCCAAGTCGCAAAAAATTACTTGACAAGCAAACAAGCAAATTTTGTTGCGCAATGTTTTTGAAAAATGAAAAACATTTTTTGCTTGACGCCAGCAATGATGTTTGACGAGCAATGTTTTGCGACGTGACCAAACAGTAAACATTTTGTTTGATTATCAAATTTCAAATATTTGACAAACAATGTTTGATCGTTTGGCCAGGACCTAACGCTAAACAGAAATCTCAGAAAATAGTCTGAAATTTATCCCCAAGGAGAGCCCATCACAAGCAAGAGCAAAAACCGAATTTGGAAAATTATATCTAGCAAGCATTGGTTTGGTCATACATCACCCAGTCACTTTGCAAAATATCGATATCAATCATACCAATTTTATATTATTAACAATGAGTTTGACAAATAAATGAATAATATATATATAATATATGAAAACAAACCTACCGTAGCCAAATATCTCTGTACTGTAACGAAAATCGTTTGTGTTCATCAAAACATCTATTAACTTTCCTGATGTATTTTCACATCGCCAGCAGCCTTCCCGAGGCCCGTCCGAAAGCATTCCTCATTATTATGACAAGTTTTCTGCGTTCATTACTTATTCATTTATGAAAAGTCACAGCTAAAATAAGCTATTCTGTAGATGCTGACGGAACTCCGTTGTTTTCTGGCGCCCCGAAACGCGAATTTTTCGCTTGTATTTTCTCAGTTCTGCGAGGATTACTATACAATAGAATGTTAGCCTGAGATAGCTACTTGTGTGATTTGTGAAGAAATTACCATTCGAGTATTTTCAGAATTTAGTGCGGTTAGAAATACAGAATACTGTAGGCAAGGGCAACATGTCCTTTTGCTTGCATTTTTAATGATGCTGTAATCGCCGTCTTTGTTCGCCAGCTAAAACACCTTAATTGTGGCCAAAAAACCGAAGTACGTGTGAATGAGATCTAGCGCTACCATCTGTCTCTCGCAGAATTTTTGGCTGTTTGTTGTTATTGCATTTTCTAAGAAGTCGATAATTCGCGTGTAAATACATTTATGGGTTATAATTTTATATCAAAACATTTCTTTTTAAAGGGATCATGCGTTTCAATCAAAGTCATTTTGATACTGTCGCTTTTCATATGAAACGGCTTTATGTTGGTTTTCATATTACAATGTTGCCAGCGCCAACTAAAGCCGTTTATACTTCAAAGACCTGTTCTTTGGTTTTCAGTTTTAAGTCTATTTCGACACAACCAGCATGCTCTATTGTTTAATTTACCTTCGGCCCCTGCTATGTAGTCCTATTAGCAGTTGGCTGTAATGAAAAAGCGGGTGGTTGTGGTTGTAGTTTTGAGACAAACTCTACTGTTTTCTATAAGTAGTTTCAGCTGTTTTCTATAATTGTGTTGGTCCTAGAAAGGGTTCTGGAAGAATCTATTACTTCAACGTCTATTTCGACACAACCAGCATACTCTATTGTTTAATATACCTTTGGCCCATTGCTAAGTAGTCCTATTAGCTGTCGGCTGTAATGAAAAAGTGAATGGTGGTGGTTTAGTTTAGAAGAAATCCCAGCTGTTTTCGTAGTATATTGTGCCTAGGGCAGGTTCTTGCCAGAGGGTCAATGCCGTTATAACTAGGCAAGACACCGGGAGATTTCCTTGTGGCCCCCGTTTCAAAAGCGACTTAGTGGAACGGAATCACATCTAGTCGAAGTGTGATCACGTCGAGGCGAAGGACTGGGATCGATCTGCTTAGATTAGCCCTCTGAGTGTCGTTAACAGATTTTCATCATGCATCTCAAAGCGGCACTTGATTTTTCAGGTTTTGGCGCCGTCAAATGGATCAGTGCTTGATCAGAAGTTCTCCTCATTGATGTGGCTCACAAATTGGTCTACTGTGAATGCAATTTCTGGAGCTTGAAAGATGAGAGATGCAATAAAGACATAAAGTTTAAGGTTTGTCTATTAATGTCTTTGTACCGTAGCTGGATTCTTCACACCGAAAAATTCTATTTCTATCGACCCCCAGAGAGCGTATTTTTTGGAGGTTTGCATGGAGGACTTAAGCCCCGGCCAAACAGCCAAAAGATGCAACATTTCAAATGCAGTATTTGTTTGCGTTATCAAAAAGGAACTGGGAACAAATTTGTTATGTTGTTTCTTTGGTAACCATGCTTTTGGCGCGGACCCAGAAAAACGATGCGACATCATGTTGGGCGGTGCAGCAATGTTGACCGTTTTCAAAATTCATGCAACAAATGTTGCACATTGCAACACGGGTGGCCAAACAACGCAACATCGGGTCGGCAACAAACGCTGTACCCAAGTGTTGCGTCTTTTGGCCGAAGCTTTATGAAAAGTGGTTTGTTAATGGCTGGAATGTATGTATCAGGTCCCATTGGAGCTTGTTTGTTCTGGAGGTATTTGAGGGAGGCTTATTAAAGTTCTACGCTTGCTAAAAATTGGAATTTTCTCTATGAAACCCCCTGCGAGGGGGCTTATTAGAAAATTAGACCATCTAAAAACTGAAGTGTACTCTATCAACCCCCCTGGATCATTCCCTTACTCAAGATGTCCGCCATCTTTAGAAAAATGTCCGGCCAACCTAGACTTCTTTGGAAAGTCTATAGCTAGCTCGATAGAGAGAGAAGCTTGTTTCAAATCTTTGCTTGAAAAGGAGGGTCGTATTTGAGAAGGAGGCTTAGAGGGCTGCCTGGTGGTTAACGAGGATTATTGTTCAAGAAGGTAATACTGAAAAATTGACAAAACGATTCAGCAGAAAGCACTCCTCTTAGCTATGTATTGCACATTTTACTATTACACATTTCACCATTACAGAGTTCACTACTATTAGACACAGCATCTATCTGTAGTTCATTGCACACTAATTTAAATCTTCTACCATTCTCTACGAAAGTCAGATCTTCTAAGCACACACTGCATTCTCTTCATAACCATTCTAATGGTAGGCTATAACGCGCTGAGTGCCCCATCAAACCAGGGCACAGTTTAAGGAATTTTCAGTGGTGGGCCAAAATAAGAAAAGGGCCCTGATTTCTTTTGAATTTCAATTATAATTTGAAAAGCTTTTGTCCAAAACAATAGGACAGCAAGGGGGCCTGCTGGGCCAAATGGCCCACCAGTACATGTGTTAAAATATGCCTTGCATCAAACATACGCTCTCTTAATTCCAGAACATTGTCACAAAAACTATCTACTTCTTCTTCTTCTAATAGGAGACAGTGCTTTACAACTGTACTGTTGAAATATAATGTTCTTTGTGTTGTACCAAACTTCAAAATTGTGAGCAATGGCGGAAACATGTTTGGACAAACTGAAAAACTTTTTTCGTCGGGCACTCCTCAGAATGTAAACGTCAGAAACAGACCGAAACAGTTTGCTAAGGCGTAGGATGAATGGTCCACAAACTGGCTAAGTGTCAAAAACCTTATTCAACATGACCGATCCGTCATGACGTACAAATTTTTGAATAAGCTGAGCCCTGAGAGCTTGTGGGATCAATTTCTGACATAAGAAATGCACAGTCATTCGGGTGTTTCAAAAATCGACTCAAAACGCACATGATGAGCTGAAGTACAAATTTAAAACACGACCCCTGGAAGAACAGCAAGTTTCTAAAATGTTTTTGAGTATTTATTATTTTTGATATCAATATGTAATGAGATTTACTAGAATTCTTATTTCTTCGCTGAAGGGTTTTTATCGTGTAAAAATAATAATAATGATGATGATGATGATGATGTAATTCATACCCATATGCGGATCGAAATGCACCAGTCAGAAAGGTGAAGCTATGGATTGGTACAATACAATTCAAAACACAATCCCAATCTAGCCTCACTTTTCTGGTTGATGCATTTCGATCCGCATATGGGTATAGAATCTGCTCTTGTCATTGTTTCGGTCTGTTTCTGACGTTTATACTCTGAGGAGTGTTGACGAAAAAAGCTTCTCCAAGATGTTTCTGCTTTTGCTCGTAATTTTGAAATGCACTATTCTTATATTCATTGAGATATAAAGCCACATTCACACTATTCCGTTTATTGGGATTCTCCTTTTCATTGGGTAAAAGCACTACAAAGCAACCTAACTCAATGATTTTTGTAAGAAATAAGCTAAAGAGAATTTTGTCCAAGTACAGCGTGATGTAAACATGGCCTAGGCCTAAACCATTACAGGAACATCGGGGGATTCATCATAGTAATATTTTAAAATAACATCCTTCTGCCGAGATCTATCTATGTCATGTTTTCTTGATGGGTACGGTGAAATACTTCTTATTTCATTCTGCTGCATGTAAGCACTATTGTCATCTATATACCATTGATGCAATAAACCGGTATTTGTTCTTTCATTATCGTATATCTCTGCCTCAGTTGTTTCAGCATCAGTTAGCTGCAGCGTAGGCATTCTTTGTAAAGGCCTGCGAAGGCTACTGCCTCGTATTCGATTAATTGATCTCGTATCGGTTACTTCTTGCTCAAAGTCCACAGGTGAATTTTCCATTTCTGTAGTTATTCCAGATGTCTTTGAGGATGCATCAAATGTTGAGCGAGAATGAATTCTCAGAGGCAAACTGGAGCTGTTCTCTAGGCTAAGCCTTCCTCCTCGAAGCGTGAGGATCTCGTCGTTTTTCGTTTTGCTTATCTTAAATTTAGATCTCGCTTCCTCAGTTCTGTTTTCTGAAGCCTCTCCCCTACCATCATTTTCGCAACTATTATCGTCGTTTGTTGACTCGTCTAACGAAAATGATGCCGACGAAACACATTGCTCAGTATCGAACGAGTTAACAGCCGAGCTCAACTGCGACATTGTCGGACAATCGCTGGATAATACCGAACATTCAAATGAGCTATTTCTCGTGTCCATCGAGCTTCTACGAGTTTGAGTACTGTCACTGTCGATGTCAAGCCGAGAAACACGAATCAGCGTCGGCGCTGAGAAATTATTCATATTAATCAGCGAAGATACTTTCTGCATTGCTGTGTCGAGTAATTTATTGCCGTCTGATTTCACACTAAACGAATCGTCATCTCGCCTGATTACAGGCCTAGAACGTTCTGCCGAATCGGTACTACTTTTAAAGAAATTCATTAGAGTGCTAGCAGACTGGCTTATTGAATGAACTATATTTACTATCTGAACGCCTTCTTGCTCTGCACATTGGTCCGTGGGTAACCCATGCCATGCTGGGCCTCGCAAGCTACCCTCACTGTTACACTGAGATTCGGCATCTCGTTTTCGAGGCCGCGGTGGCGGTAAACTTGGAATATACACTGGTTGGCGGTTGCTTAAATCTGGACTCCATCGATATTGCGTTTTACGACTACGATCTTCGTCAGATTTCGACTGTTCGCTTGCTGTTTCGACATCCAACCCGATAGGCGTCGCATTTCCATTCGTAAAGACGTGTCGCACGCTGCAAGCTCGTCGAAACTCTCGTTTTCGAATCCCTCTTCTAATTAGATAAGCTATGAATATAGGGCTGCTTAGGCCCATTCCTATAATGATAAGAAGTATGGGACCAACAACAAGATCAGTGTTGCTTGTTTCTTCTCTGATAAACACAGTTGGCCGTGGACAGTATTCACTCATGACTACAGCAACGGAACTCAAAATGAAAAATGGCTTTAGTTTGCTTGAAAGTTCAGGATTTGGCTGCTTACCCATTGACAAGATCTTAGGCAAATCATCAGTTAGGACATTACTACAACTGTTTCTATTATAAGTTGATAACACCCATGTTATGCTTTGTGCTGTGGAGTCTGTTCTAGTGATCCATATATCTTGCATTCTTGCAGTAATACCGTGTTTTCGTAAATGCGCCGACACGACCATCGCGAAACGCATTCGACTATATGGATTCGAAACGAAGCTTCGAAATCCGTTCGACAGCTTCATCTCAATATGATGCATGGCCATATTTCTATCTTGAATGATCTTGATTTTGATTCTCCGTTTTCGTATCTCACCCTTGGTATTCTGAGCACACAACAGGTACGTGAAATCACCATGATTGCCAGGCAAAGGAAAACCAACTATATTCTGATCCTGATTATCTACAGCTATCCAAGAATTAGCGAATAATTCTTTATCATCTCTTGTTTTTAGAAACACTCTCAAACCAGTAGTAGATCTCCAATCTGAATCTAAAAAACTCCTCATCGAATATCGCCATGTGAAGCCTGATCCACTTGTAGCTGTAATCGTCCCTGTAAATGCGTCATCGTCTGCCAAGGCATAACCGTTCCTTGCTTGATTATCTCTGGTCGATCTCATATGACCCCGTTGCTGATTAATATGATCAAAATTACCAATACTGTTCCTGCATTTCATTAAAACCAACACCACTAAATTAAGCAACATATCCGTTAACAAGCTATCCAATTAGTCGTTTAACCCCACTTTTGATGACTTTCCCTTGTATCTTTCTCTTACCGCGTTGCTAAATCACAGAGGCTGTCGCTGTGATCAAGAATGACTTTTGACAACGATTTGAAATTTATTTCAATAATTAATGGCTCGGCAATCCTTCTTGTTTATTATACATTGTTTGTGGGTACACCAAACGGTGTCTTGTCTTCTTGTTTTCTTGCATGCTCGATCTAGAGATTAGATTTTTGAAACCATTCTATGAATATTGATGTTAAGTTGCTCAAGAGATTCATTGCTTTATTGTACGCTGTCAGACCTCAAATGCATGATTAGATGTGGCATGGGTCGTTAGAAATCGTCGGACATAAATGTAGTATAAATGTAATTTAATCGATGTTAATGTGGCCGTGAGGGTTCTGGTCCACCTATCTGGGTTGTCCTCATATGTCGTCTCTTTGCCATGATGAGGCTTTCCTGTGGCTGTCGACCTCAAATGCATGATTAGACGTGGCAAGGGTCGTTAGAAATGATAGGAGATAAATGTGACATAAATGAAATTTTATCGATGTTAATATGGGAGTGAGCGGAGCCAGGCGGAGCAACCAGATTCTGGGTCTGAAGTTCGAGTGAGACTGCAATTAACCCAGTTGCCAGGATACATTCCTTGAACGGGTCTGGGTATGAGTTAAGCAAGAATTTTGGCGCGAAAGTTGAATCGCTTCGAAAAGACTGGAAAAAGTCTTGGATTTTTAGATTTCCAGAATTCCTGTTTTTTGAAAATCATGGATTCTGTTTTGGAAATTCGGAAGATGTTGGAGCTTCAGAAGAACACGCCCTTAAACATAATTTGGACACACAGGACACACGAAGAAGCAGAGGACTGAACAGGCTGAAAAGCATATAGTACAAGAAAACAGACAGGGGTCGTCAAAGAGCGCACGTGTAGTAGATATAGACAACATCAGGAGCTGGCTTGGACGAAGTGGCTAAGATGCTAGGAGCTTGGCAGCGAAGCGGAGGAAAAAAAGAGAAAAAAAGATGTATTTGAGCTTCGAAAACGCTCTCGTTCTTGGATTTGATTGCTCCAAAGAGAGCTGTTTGTGGTAACAAAATCACAACGCACTGAGACATCAATTTTTTACTGATTTTTGAATGTAGCCGCAGCAGTTTTCGTCCGTTTGTTAGACCACTGTTTTGTGACTGGATAATGTGGTTTAATTTGTAAGACTGGAATGGATTAGTAATGAAAGAAGTGCAACAGGGGCGTGGTGGGAATTTGGACGGGCCGGGAAAATCCAGATTTTAGGGGCCCACTAGGCCTATAAATTTTTTTTAAGTAACACAATCAATGTTAACAAGTTTATAAGAAAAAATAATAATCCTTGACGTTCAAATGAATAAACCATGCAAAACAACTATCATGATGTTGCAGCTAATTTGTCTATAATTTCATCAGATGTTAAAAGGTTCATATATTCATGTCTCACACTCATTAGCATCGAGCTTTCGAGGTTTTCCTGTGTCATTCTTGCTCGCAATCTGGTTTTCAACTTTGAAAATACTCTCTCGCACTGCACTTGTGTCACTTCAAGAGTCGGCAAATATCGATACGCAACATATAGATCATTATACGATGTGCTGTTCAAGTTGTACTTGTAGAGCACTTGAAATGCACAAGGGATGCATTTTCGGCATGTTACTCCTTTTTGTCTGCATAGGCCTTGTAATATCATTACAGTGTTTTCACTTTGAACTTCTTCTTCGTCCTCGTCTGCGAACGGCTCTTCGCTCATTATTGTTCCGTCATACTCTTCTGGAAGAGTCTTTGCAAGATTTTCAAATGAATAGGCAAATGACTCCAGTTGATTTCTCAATGCACTGCGGTCAACTTTTCCTTTTAACGAATCACTAATTTTGTCTAATGATCCATCTGGGAGACCATGCTTCCTCATATCAGCAAACCTTTTCGGCTCAAAGCATGCAAAGTCGTTGTATAATGCCTCATGCTTGATAAAGCGTTCATTCATGCTCTCCACCACATTATCCATTACAACATTGTATGTCTTAATTTCATATTCTTTATCTGCATCAAGAAATGTTGTTTGATCAGCTGACTCTCCGGGCATGACAGTTGCCCTCCTCTTTCTTTTCTTTGGCAGTTCAGACCTCAAAACTATGAAGTCATTAAGACCTAATGATGAAGAAATTGAAGGCCCCATGTACACTACAGCTTGAAAAAGTAATTAGAAAGCTTGAGGAGTAGAGACGGTAACTACGCCAGGGCTGGAATCCCACTTCAATGCTAAAGGAGATCAGTAAATAATGTATCAAAATGCCTGTCCAGAAGTCAGAGAGCTCTTTCTGAAAAACTTTTTGGGTGCCCTGTCTTTGTGTTGTTGTGTTGTTGCGGTTTGATTACGAGGCTCATTGGACAGAAATTTGAAGCTTTTGAAAAAACAGAGGAGGGATTACTTTTGTGTCAAGATGTATTACTTTGTGCTTTTGTTGTAATTAACTTGAAACAGTCATTTTGCATGCCTCAGTAGACATTTTAAAACACTTGGGATTTATTTATGGCTTTTTTATCTGACAAATTACCAAGCAAGACTTGGTTGGAAGCGATCGAGCGTCGACTTGAAATGGCTGTCAACTCCTCTTCAAGTAAAGACTCCAAGGAGATTTTAAAGGAAGAAGTTGTAAATATGGCTAGAAAGCTCTGCGAAGATTATGTCGAGGATAGACTGATACGTTCTGGCTTGCAGTTAAAAGAAAGAAAGCTAGGAGCAGAGATTGAAGCTGGAGATTCGAATAGGCCTAACCGGACTTCCGTTGTGATACAGCGGAGCAGGTCTTACTCAGGGTCCAATATAGGAGGGGGTGCGAAACAAATTCCCAATATCTCTAAGATAACACGATCAGCATCTACCCTGCCAACCTCATTGGAAAGAAAAGACGGAGAAACAACAATGAGATTGTCTTCTATTGACAAGAAAAACCCAGAGCATATTTCTAGAGTTCTTGTAAACATTGGGGAAACCCTAGAAACAAGACACAGTGGAGTGTATGTAGATGTGTTACCACAATTGAATATCAATCTGCTATCTGAGTTGACTCTAAAAAGAGCATTTTATGGTGTGGCTAAACATTTATTTGCGGAAGGAATTACGTGGGCAAAAATTGTTTCTTTGTTTGCGTTCACTGGGGCTGTTTCAGTTGATTGTGTAATCAATGGAGCCAATATGTATGTTGGCAGGTTGAAAAATTGGACAGTTCAAGTTATATCAGAAGATTTATCAGAATGGATAATTCTACATGGGGGTTGGGTGCGTTTCTGTAATCTTAACTAATATAGACATTTTATCATAAGATATCGTTAGTCACAAGATATCCAGTTTTCGATGTGAAAATCTCATAAAACATTCAGAACTTAGTCTGGGTACAAAGTTTCACTGGCCTTACGCTTATGTTCTTTGTTCTATGAGCATTCAAAGTTCCTGATTTCATGAAGGCTTTGACTGCAAAAAATGAACTTGGTGAAGCATTTCAACCCATTTGGCCAAAGCCTGTATTGAATCCTAAACTTTGAACACTCATAAAGTTGGGGTAAAAGTTCCACCAACTTCATTTGTTTCTGTCAAAGCCTTTATGGAATTGGGACTTTCAATGCTCATAAAATTAAGAACAAAATTGCTTGGACACAGTAAGCAATAATGTTGCGATAATCCAAACCTGCATTACCTAATACTTATGCTTGCTTTGTTGCTTGCTTATAGACCTACACTTATTACCTGAGTCATAGTTATCGCTATTGAAATGAATCAGTTGGATGCTCAAACTACCAGTTTTAGCGATCTTGGTTTGGTGTAGTCTCGGTTTGATGAGCAATAACTGGGACTCAGGTAATAAGTCTATGCATGACCCCAGCTCTTTTTAAATTCCTTTTTTTCTTTCAGGCAGGGATGATAGACCATTTCATACAAAAGCAAACGACTCAGGTGCCAGTTGTTTTGTTGATGTTTCTGTCAATACTCATCATACCTCTTGCTTACCTAATCAGCAGTATCTCAACAACAAGCCAAAAAAGGTAACAAATATAAACAATACATTAATCAGTTGATTCAAGTGAAGACAGATATTAATTCAAAGTCATGCCAATTACTGAGTCAAAATGACATGTATATGCACGCAGATGAAGGTAAACAAATCTAAGTTGAATAATCTTACTTAAAAATGTGAAATTATGGACCCTAACAAGTTTAAAAGAGTAAAATTATAGTAGGAAAAAAGATAAAAGATAATATCAGGTGTTTTGATTATAGTAATTGCAAATAATTGGTATTTTAAAAAGAATATAATATAATAGTTTACAGAGAATATATTTATAATTGAAAATTAATGTAAGAAGAGAGGATCAATTCTTAAATTTTCCACCATAATCAAGAAATTTCAGAAGTTTCCATCACAATGAACTTGAGCCTGCAACAGATTTGCAAAGTTTATTTTCTGAAATGAGAAACTATGTTGAAAGCAGTATTGCCTTGCCCATGATAAGAGCAAAATTGGAACAAGGATAATGTTCCGCGATTCTCTTGTTTTGGGTCCAAGGTTACATGGGTCCTGTTGTTCGAGGGTCCTGTTGTTCGAGGGTCCATTCCACCGACTTTTGACCCGGCTTTTGAACTCCTGTCTCTGGCAACACGCGAGATGACCACAGGGGTCGAAGGTAGCAAATAATTCTTCCGCGTGTGGGAAGTTGTGTTTCAACCCAACGGTGACAGAAATCTTCGTAGAAAGGAAGAATACTTCCTCTTACAGTTGGTTTCCTTTACTCGAAGTCTTTGACGAAGAACAGAACAAGGCCTGCAAATCAAGAACGAGTAATGTTTTGTGAAAAAAATCATCAAGATCGTTCAAAGTCAAATAAAATGCCGAAAAGTTGGACAGTAGTCCACTATTTTTCGGCCATTTTGTTACTGCAAGTGTTTGGAACCAGGGTTGGAACCAGGGTTGGAACGGCGATAGATGGAGAAAATGTTGTTTTTCCGAGAGGACACATGCAGCCTTTAGGAGGTCATAGAGATCCAGATCCCGTTGAAGAACGATCAGTAGATCAAATGCCAACGCCACTGGAATTCTGGAATGAGTTTCTCGTGCATTCCAAAGCTGTTGTTTTCCGAGGTGCAGCTAAGAAGTTCCCTGGAGCGTCTTTGTGGACAGATAGCTACTTAAAGGTAGGCCTGTGCTAATCTTTAATCGTCTTGTCTTCTCTTTGTTTAACCGTCTTCTTGGGCCTCATCAAAGGGGGGGGGGGCGTGGCAACTTTATTTCAATAGCTCAGTTTTTAATTGTTTCTTTTCATAGAATACTGTACATAACATTGCTTAAGAAGACCAAATTTTATTAATTTTTTGCTGAAGTTTCAGGTTAGAGGAAGAACGTTCATGTTTACAGAAAACTGAGTCCTTTTGCAAAACCAAAGGACCCTGACTTCCAAAAGTGTCTTCAAATTGTAGTAAGAATGTGAAAGCGCCCAAGCCCTTCTTGTTACAACCCCTTTACCCTACTTGAATAGCCAAATACATATAACAGCAAGTGGATGGCGTTTGCTTGTAGTAGCTATTAAGTTTTGGCTTATAATTTCTTTGTATTTGATTTGCTTAAATTTTTGTTTTTCTAAGGAGAAATATGGGGATCTGGAAATGAGATTGGAAGGGAAGAAGGAAAAAGATGCCCGCATGGGGCGATACCCTGAAGGAGACCTTGGAATTGGGCGTGACACCATGAGAAATTTCATCAATACCTATCGTGGTTCTCTGAAGTACATTGTCAGTGAGCTGCCCTCACCAATGTACCATGAGGCTGGAGTGTTACCATTCATGGGTTGCTCCCCATTGAGAGAGTCGATAGTCGAAGTTGATATCTGGATGAATGGTAATAATGCAAGTAGTATTATGCATAAAGATGCCTTTAATCAGCTGAACTGTTTGTATAATGGAACTAAGGTATGGAAGCTTATTTCATTTGAACACGAAGACAAGGTTTACAAGAGATACGAGCCTGAAGGCAATATTGGAGGCTTTTCTATGATAAACGTAAGTGCTGTAGATTTGCTGAGGTACCCTAAAATTGCAGAGGTTCCATGGCAGCAGACTGTACTGAATGCTGGAGATTGTTTATACTTGCCAGGGAGCATGTATCATCAAGTACAGTCTTCTGGTACACATAATCTTGCTGTTTCATTACTGTTCAGAAGGTTGCAGTTTGAAGAAAATAAGGACGTTGATTTTGGAAAATGTGCTAACGAGTCTCTTGAATTTGAAACACTTGATAAATTCGAGCCTGATTGGGCTTATAATGGAACTGGAATGATGAGTATGGGGAATACTGGTTTTGATTTTTACAGACAAGTTATTTTAAGTCTGTATTCAAGGAAAACAAGTAAACTGTCTAGAAGAAGAATCGCTAAGGTTTTGCTTAATAAGGAAACTGTAAAGAAAGACAAAGCCAAAGAGTACTCCAAGATTGTGTATGACAAGGTTGTGAGACTCTTTGGAACAAACAAGCTTCCAACAGAAGACATGCTATCAAGCAAGTCTATGGTCAGGGAGATTGCTTTAGAGTTTGAGCCAGTTGAAGCTTCTAACTATTATAATTTTGAGTATGCTTTGACAGAACCTGATGACATACTGAAGCTCCTAAGAATTGGAATTAAGAAGGGTAACGGAAAAGGATCCAGAAAAGACTTCATAAAGCATTATATTGATAATCTACTTGGAACAGAAAGGTTTGCTGAAAAGTTTATGAACACACTTATGGAAGATGATGCTGAGTATTTCACAATGAAGCATATAAAGAAAAATATCAAAAAGGCTTTGAAACCATACTTTGCTGAACATCATAGAGGAAAACCTTTTGATGACCCTGAACCAAACTATGATGCTGGAGATATAGAAAAAGCACAGCGGCAAGAACACGAAAGAAGAATGAAAGCCATAAATGAAGCGGATGATCCAAGTGTTTTTGATGAAAGTTTTTTTGAAGATTTAGTTAAGGATCTTCTTGGAAATGGAGATGACAATAAAGAAGATGCTAGAAATGATGACCAAGGTCAGTTCTCGCAGGATGAAAAACATGATGACCATGCTGAACCACCACCTGAACATCTACAGCAAGATGAAGACTACAGCAGTACAGATGCAACATATGATACCCCAACTAAAAAGGATGAATTATAATGTGCCCAAGATACCTTCCTGGTAACAAAAGGGGTTTTTTGGTAATCTGATGTTTGCTTTTCGAGACAGATCATGCTGGACAAATTATTTAATGATGTATTTTAGATATGACTATATGGCTTAGCAGAAGCAGAACCAATACCTTTTAGAATTTCATCATATGCTTGATTTAATTGCTGAGATATTTGCTTTTAACTTGTAATGGTAATGATTTTTTGTAATGGAGATGTTTTGAAAAGTTAATCTTGCTCCCCTTTTGTCTGCTTGCATGTCTATGGTTGTGTGTTGGTGGTGTTCTGCTGTTGTGCAAAGGTCCTGTCCTGCAATTTTCTACCAGACTTATGGGCTGCTTGCCTTCGGTTTATCTTGATTGCAGGTTAAAGTAACAATTCCGTTTCGGTCTGTTTCTGGGATTTGTACTCTGAGGAGTGTTGGCTTTCTCTCGCAATTTTGAAATTGTGGTCTTCTCAAAAACTACCCCTCCCGATACAATAGGATATCACTGAATTATTTGGAGCTGAACAACCTAGGGTTTGAAAATGGGTTCCTTAATTCTTGTGTGCGAGTTTTACTGTATTTTGGAACTGCACATACTGGAGGTTAATAAGAAAAACACCGTTTTTATCAGAGACATGTACAGCTACCCTAATACTAGATGCTTTTTGTTCCAATTTAAGTGCGAAATTTCAAATAAACAGGGCTTCTGGATAGATATGTTTTATGCTAGGATTTGGAGTTTTGCAACCGTTGCTTTCGGGTTCCTTTCTCGGAGTTTTGTTTGAGGGGTCCTGGCATCCAAAGGTCCTATCCAGCAACTTTCGACCCGGCTTTTGAACCGCCAGCCTTCGGTCACATGGCAACACAACTAAAATACTTCCGCATGGAGGAAGAATGTGTTGAAGTAGGACAGAAAAATCTTCAAGGAAAGAAAAAACAAACTGGACTTCAGCTAATCTTCAGACAGGCAAATGAATTGACGTTGGGTGCGGAAAGCAAATTCTCGTTGGAAAATTCTCGAAAGTAGTGCAAAATCTCAAACAAAATGCTTTCAACAAGGAACACATGCAACTATTTGACTGTAGTGTTTTGCCTTCAAATTTTCTATTGGCAGACCCATGGTGAAGACGTCTTGCCAAGAGGACACATGCAGCCTCTAGGAGCTCACAGAGACCCTGATCCCGTAGAAGAACGTTCAGTAGATCAATTGCCCACACCACTGGAATTCTGGAATGATTTCTTAATGCCTTCAAAAGCGGTTGTTTTCAGAGGAGCAGCTAAGAAGTTCCCTGGAGCATCTCTATGGACAGATAGCTACCTCACGGTAAGCCCAGCTCTATATGCTATCCTCCAATACATACATTACGTACATACATTGTAAGCTTTTTAAAAATACAATTGATGGGTTTACCTCAAGTACCTCCACTCGACCCGTCGCACTGCATTTCAGCAGCTGTCACGAATTCCGACCCCCCGTTTATTACTCCCCCCGCGCCAATTAGACCCTGTTTGCAATTCCGACCCCCGCCTATTCCAGCCCCCTCCCACTCCCAGCATTCAGACAACTAAGAGTACATCTCTCAGCTCAATTTTTAAACTTTAATTAGTTTTTTTTTCTTTTTGAAGGAGAAGTACGGTGACCTGGAATTAAGATTGGAAGGAAAGAAAGAGAACGACGTTCGTATGGGGTACTATCCTGAAGGAGATCTTGGAATGGGACGTGACACAATGAAGCATTTCATTAGAACTTATCGAAACTCAAAGAAGTATATCGTCAGTGAGCTGCCCTCACCAATGTATCATGAGGCTGGAGTGTTACCATTCATGGGTTGCTCCCCATTGAGAGATTCGATAGTTGAAGTTGATATCTGGATGAATGGTAACGATGCAAGTAGTATCATGCATAAAGATGCCTTTAATCAGCTGAACTGTTTGTATAATGGGACCAAGGTATGGAAGCTTATTTCGTTTGAACACGAAGACAAGGTGTATAAAAGATTTGAACCTGAAGCTCGAGTTGGGGGTTTTTCCATGATAAATGTCAGTGCTGTTGACTTGCTAAAGTATCCGAAATTTGCTGAGGTACCATGGCAATACACTGTTCTACATGCAGGAGACTGCTTATACTTGCCAGGGAGTATGTATCATCAAGTACAGTCATATGGATCACATAATCTAGCAGTTTCGTTGTTGTTTAGAAGGCTCCAATTTGCGAATGATACACGAGTGGACTTTGGTAAATGTGCAAATGAATCTCGAAATTTGAAACACTTGATAAATTCGAGCCTGACTGGGCTTATAATGGAACAGGAATGATGAGTATGGGTAATTCTGGCTTTGACGCTCACAGAATATTAATCTCAGATTTGTATTCAAGGAAAACAGGCAAGCTTTCTAAGAAAAGAATTCTTAAGCTATTGAGCTTAAAATCTAAACTAAAGAAGAAAGAACCTAAGGAACATGCAAAAGAGTATACAAAAACTTATCAGAATAATCAGATCTAAAAATCCCCCGTCAGAAGTCATGCTGTCAAATAAGTCGTTTATTAGGGAAATTGCCTTAGAATTTGAGGCTATTGAACCCTCTAATACCTATGATATGGAGTACTCGTTTGTAGAGCCTGAAGATATTCTAAAGCTACTAAGAATTGGAATTAAGAAGGGTAATGGTAAAGGGTCCCGAAAAGATTTCGTTACAATGTATGCTAAGAATCTACGTGGAACAGTGAAATTTGCGGAAAATTTTTGAACATAATTACAGGAAGTGATAATGAGTTTTTTACCGTGGATGATCTGAAGAAAAATCTCAAAAAGGCTTTGAAACCTTACTTTACTGCACATAACAGAGGGAAAAGTTTCGACCCAGAACCAGATTACGACCCAGGTGATATCGAAAGGGCTCAGCGTTTGGACTATCAAACAAGAATGGAAGAGATAAATAAGGCAGATGATCCAAGGGCTATTGACGAACAAGACTTTGAAGATTTGCGAGAATTAGTGGAAGAACTAAGAGATGATGATGACGATGATGATGATGATGATGTTAGAAAGGATGAGAAACGTCACAGCTTGCAAGATGAAAAATTCGAAAATCATGCTAACAAACTGCCTGAAAGTGTTCCACGAGATGAATCAGATGAGAGTTCCACTAACAACTATAGGCTCGGAAGAAATGAGCGACTAAATTCGCCTGAATATAACAAAACTGGTAGCGAAAAGAGGAAGGCAAACGTTGAAGAAGATACTGATAATGGCAATATTATTTCAAGAGACCTCAGATCTTCTGAAAGTTCAGCTAAACCAGAAAAGAGTTATAACATTGGAAGTGGCAAGAAAGATGAATTGTAATGTATCTAGATTATATTGCAACAAACATTCGTTTATACATAACTTGCTTCAAACATACTGCTTTAGCTGTTATGGATCCCCACGAAAATCATCAGTAGTCTTTTTTGATGTCTAAACTTTTAATTTTGTAACACTGTCATTTGGCAGCCGATGAATTTGAACAGAGCTTCATGCATAATGCTAATCGTAGTTTCTTGCATTGCTATCTCTTTTCAAGAAAAGTTTGAAAATCATTTAGATTGTTCCCAGATTCTTCAACGTACATGTGAGCCAAACAGGGATGATGTTGGGAATATAAAACCACTTTGAGTTCCTTTAAAGACATTCCTTCCATATTCAGGTTTTTGTAGTCAAAGTCAGTAACGTAACATTTGTTTGTGAACAGAACAAGGTTCTTTTAAGTGTAGCGTAATCTTTTAAAACTCGTTCGCCAATGATTTTCGTTTTCAAAACTCCCTCTCTCCTCGAGGACACGCCCCCTTAGCACGTGATCACAGCCTCCGTTCCAAAATCGATCCACAATCCATCCAGAGGCAATTCGTGAACAACAACTTCCCAAAAGAATCTGGAAATTCTTCCTGTTTGATCATTGATGCTGAAGGTTGGTGTGGGCCTACGCATCAGATAGAGTTTCAAGCAATGGCTTTGGTTTGTAGTTTTGTTCTGTCTTTATTGCTACAGTATTGTGTCTGTAGCGATGTAAATGTTGATAATTTACCCAAAGGCCATATGCAGCCTCTGGGAGCTCACAGAGATCCCGATTCTGTGCCTGAATTCCAATTTGGTTCTTATCCAACCCCTGAAGAATTCTGGAAGAAATTTGTCAAACCGTCAAAACCTGCAGTATTCCGAGGGGCAGCTAAACACTTTGGAGGTTATACCAAGTGGACAGACGACTATTTGGTTGAGAATTACGGAGACTCTGAACTAAGGCTAGAAGGAAAAAAGGAAAAATACGGAAGAACGCCTTATGGGGTTCTTGGTGTTGGAAGAGATACAATGAAGCACTTTGTTGAAAGTTACCATGATCCTGATTACAAAGGTTACATTGTAACAGAACTCCCTGTGCCCATGTTCAAGGAAGCCGGTGTTTTGCCCTTCATGACATGTGGAACATTCAAGCACAGAATGGTAGAAGTTGACTATTGGATGAATGGTGGTAATGCAAGCAGTGTACTACACAAAGACGCATTCAACACGATGAACTGCCTAATCAATGGAACAAAAGATTGGAAATTGATTGCTCTCAGTGAAGAAAAGAACATTTATAAAGCATGGGAAGCTGCCCCAGCACATGGAGGGTATTCTAAAATCAACGTAAGGGCTGTTGATATGATTAAATACCCAAAGGTTGCTAAAGTTCCATGGCAATTAACCAGAATCGAGAAAGGTGACTGTCTGTTTCTTCCAAAAGGCATGTACCATAATGTCCTGTCTTATGGAACAAATAATGTAGCTGTAGCCTTGCTCTTCTCAAGATTTGATCGTTATAAGAAAAAAGACCTTGATTTCAGTGACTGTGACAATGTCACGCAAGAGGTCCAACCACTCAGTAACTTCATTGTTGACTGGATGTATGCTGGAAAAGGGGATCTTGGAATGGGGAATGCAGATCTTGAAGATGTCAGGTATCAGTTGCGGGAAAACCTGAACAGAAAAGGAATACTTACCTTGAAGAGATTGACATCAATAGTTCGTTCCATTTACTCTGAGAAAGATAAGAAGTTTGTGGAGGATTATGCAAGAGAGGCCTATAAGAATCTCACTGGGGGAAGTGGGGAGATCACCCGTGAAATGATCAACAAGTTCAGCAAAGAAAAACTGAGAATAGCAGCCATGTGTTTTGAACGTGTTCATCCAACCAATGCTGACTGGCATGAATACAATGCTCTAAATCCAGATTACATCAATGATGCCTTGAAGAAGTTTTTCAAGAAAAGTAAAGGACAGATAACCAGAGAAAATTTTTTGAAAATGTATGTTGATGGGTTAGAGGCTCACCAGTTTTTGGGAACAGGTTCTTTGATGTCATCGCAGGAAAAGGAAAAGACTCTGTTGACAAGAAGCAGTTTAAAGCTAAAAAGAATGAAGCTCTTCAGCCGTATTATGACCATCAAATAGAAGGTGAAGAAGCTGCAGCCCCAGAAATCTATAAGAATGCACAGCGCCCAGAGGGGTATGATGAAGGTGATGTAGATACCATTGCTCAACAAGAAAGAGCAGAGAGGCAAAGGAGAGCTCAGATGGATCTGCAGGGTGAAGAAGGAGAAGAGGAAGGTGAGGAACCAGAGGAAGAAGATGGTGAAGAAGAGGAAGGGATGCAGAGTGATGAAGATATGCAAGGGGAACCTGATGAGGAGAAACCAGAGCCTGAAGTAGTTGAAGGAGAAGACTTGGAAGGGATCCAAGCAAGCATGATGAACTTTAAATGTTGTCATTTTCTATAACTTAGCTTAGTTTTCTAAAACATTTGCACTGGACATTTCATATATGTATTTTCTTCAACAAGCAATTTTTTATAGTGTTAACAGGCTTAGAAATGATAAATTTCTGAAGAAAGCTTTGTCAATTTGCTGTTATTTTGCTGAGATGGAGGTTTCTCGGAATTGAAAACTGGCAATTAGTGTGCCTTATTAAAAAGCCAAAACCATGTGTTTTGAGTGCATACTTTAAGAGAAAAGAAAAAATCCTGGAATATTCATTCAAAATGCATTATTGTCAGAAACATGTAAAGGGTGCCTCTACCATTGTACCCTTCACACCCTCGCTGTGCTCCTCTCTTGTTCCAATTACTGTACTATAGATCATCGCTATTCTTACTATTTATTAGTAATTACGACATGAATTGCATTCATTATGATCCAATTAGCTTGATTTATCTGTGCTTAATTCATTAGTACTTTTGTATTGCGTGTTTTTGTAACATTGCACAACAGAGTGTAAATTTGAACTTTAGTTCGATTTTCTTGTCATGGACAGTAGACAGTACTGTGCTTTTGGGGTACTGTCGCATGGCATTCATGGGGCAAAAAGCTTGAAACAATTTTTTATTAAAGAGTCTTGAAACTTTTAAATGTTTGACTGGATGGTGACATAAAATTAAAACTTTTTAGCAAGACTGTTGTGGTAGGATTCAATTTATTACGGAATTGGACCCCACCCCGTTGCAGCGGATAACCCACCACGATACGCAAAAACACCACAACATTAAGCACAATAACCCACCATATCAAGCATAATAACCCACAACAGTAGTGCGTATCCACCACAGTACGCAAAATATACCACCACAGTGGTGCGTATCCACCACAGCAGTGCGTATATTCGCTAGCGTGGGATACTTTCTTGTTTTCACCTTCAATGACAATTTGGGGCCAATACCTACTCAAAGAATAGGTACAGTACTGGGTACTTTCTGAAGTTTACTGTAACTTGTGCCTTTTATCATATGGCGATAGAATTTTCTAAATCAGCCATAGAAAGGGAGAATCTTGTAAGAAATCAGGGCACATCACAACGCCTTTGGAGCCTTTCCTCATTCTTTTCCCGCGCCGGTTGTCACGTGTTTGTGCAACAGCCAACAGCATTGCAGTATTGCAGATAAAACAAATGTCCGTTCAATTATTGTTGCTTAGTGCCAAATACATCTACGCCGAAGGGTTATAGATTTCGCTGATTTCGCTTGGTAAAGTTGCAGTAGGTTTATTTTCGTAAGCCCTTTTTAGCAGTTCAGTCTTAATCCTCGCTGTAATTTTACGCGTAATTTGCGAGTTTAAGTTTGCTATCAGATCGTGTGTTTATGACAGCGAATCTTCGATTTTCGAATTCGATTTAGTCGTCATCCTAGTTCGTTTTTTAACGGATTGACTTCAGAATCACCTCAAAATTTCCTCAGTGTCCAAATCATCCGCGTCGCAATTTCGAGAACTGTTTTGAATGGTTTTGACTATTTTGAATGTTCGCCACCTGCCAGCTTTGATCAGTGAAACCTTGGAAAGGAAAACGCTATCTGCACGATGATTGGTCAGTTTCTTCGGTGCGTGTCCACCCGCTGTCAAGGTGGCATGTCACATTTGATCAACTGACTGGTGGTGACACAATGACACTGTCATCTTGAAAAGTTTTTGTCGAGTACAAGTGCTTTTGTTCGTCTTAGTTATCGGTATCTGTCTTATAATTTAGCCAGTGAACATAGCTTTCGAAGAGAGTATTCAAGACAAATAAATTTTGGTTGAAAAAGATCGTGATTATCGAACTCTGTTATGGATGAAGATCTGTTTGACTGTGAACACTGATCGCGGCATTTCTGGTTAGCCACCTGGTGTATTTCTTGCAGATTTCCTCTCACTGGAAAGTCAGTGTTTTTGTAAGTTTCTCTAAATATCTCAAAGAGTTTTAGGTTTGACATATATTTTGCGATTTATTAATTTCCCTTCGTCAAAATCTTAACTTTTTCGTTTGTTTTGGATGTATTTTTTATATTCTTTCGGAAACAGATTTGTTTTTTCTGTTTTGCAAATTAATGATGCGTTTGCTAGACTTTCAAATTCAATGAGAAAAGTTTAGATAGATGTACTAGAAAATTTGCTTCAACTCTTGCCTAATTCCGCTTCCCTCTGTTCCTATATTTTACTAAGAAACCGTATCATTACGAAAATCACTAAAAGTTCGTCCAGTTTTGCTTTTAAATGACAGGTAGAAATATTTTTCTTTGAAAAGGTCTGCGGATATATTTTGTCCTCTAATCAAGATAAATCTTTTGTTTTCGGCAATAAATTATACTTCTTGTTGTCTGCTGTTTAAGTAGAAATTAAAACTTGTGCTAATATTGAATGATATAGCTACGAATATATTTATATTGTAGATTCTAACATGGTTGAAATTTCTCTCGAAGCCAGCAGTGACACGAAGACAAATCTATGTGGTGACAATAAATGCAGCGAGTTACAGCTGTCCTCCGTAAATGTTCATCGTGGTCTTTTGTCTTTTTCTGATCATACAAACCATGACAACAATGCTTGCATGGAGAACAAAATGACTTTTGACAGTCTCGAAAGAAAAGATCAATCGGAAACTGCGGATCCTATCGCTGAAGCGGAGAATCAACCCTGCCCCTCTGAGAACTTAGAAGATGAGCCCCTTCTGAAGAAGATAAAATACACCCCTGAGCAAAGACCGAGGGGAAAAGCAACACGAAAGAGAAGAAGAGCACCTTGGAGACCTGATATAGGTCGAAAACAAAGGAGTGCAAATAGGAGACCCTCTAGAGCGGAAATGCCCTATGATGAACTGATAAAGCTTAGAGAAAAAGAGCGAATCGCCCAACAACAACGGAGAGCAAGGCTCAGAAAAGCCGAGGTAAGCCACAATACACTCATTCAAAATTTCACCGCACTTTGAATAAAACAGACAATTAACTTAAATCCTAATTATGAAAACTCTCTATTAGAGCTTAATTAAGGAAACACCCTAATGACAAATGTCCTAACCTAACTCTACTAGTTTGTGTGCAACTCTATCTATCTTATGGGTGCCAGCTGTGTTCCCCTTCAGCTATCTCCTTCCTTATTATTTTTGTTGACTGCTTGAAGTAATTAGCTCCATAGGAAAATTGCAGGACAGGTGTTTTTCTGAAACTTTAAAATGATAATAATTCAATTCCTTCATATTTCTGTCATACAAATGGCTTTTCCTTAAAGAAACTTTTTTATGAAATTATACTTGCTCTAAGAACAAAATGAACAATGAATTTGTTTTAAGAACAATAGGAACAATGGGCTTGATACATTGTCAGCAAATGTTTTCTCTTCATGTTGTTGTGTTGACTGACAGCATGTTTGCTGTCATTCACAAAGTTTCAGCCTAAAGAGGCTCAAATTCTCCATTGCCTTTTAAAAGCTTTACTCCATACCCCCCACAGCTTCTCCAATTTTTTTGTATCCCTTCTTGTCAAAAGACTGAAAACAACACCAATGACCCCTGAATAACCTGCTTTCAATCTGAAATGTGATTCTTATATGAAAAGGAACTCCAACAGCTGTCAGCTGCTAATGACCAGCATTTTCCAACTTGGAATCTCCTAAACACCATTAACTATCTCCACATACTTGCTTAGTAATAGGAAAAGCCAGCAGGGTGCACAGCTGCTTATTTTTGTTTCTCTTGCTTACAACTAAAGAGGTTGGGAAGATATCCCTTTGTGCTGTCATTTTGTATTGAAAACACTGACTTTAAAGATCTATGTTTGTTTTCTTTGTATGCCTAGCTGTGACCTAACCTTCATTATACACAATTTTCTCCACATCTCAACCTTCTATTGCAGTCTAACCTTCTCATGAATGTCTAAAATTTAAGAATCTTTATGGTAGGCTAGCAGTTAAAGAAAAATTATATGCTTTGAAGCCTCTTGTGGCTTCATCTCCACAGTCAATGTCACTGCTTGCTCCAAAGGATGTAGTACCAAACTTTTCATGGTTTGATATTTGACATGCTGGCAGATCCACATGTTAATCGTTATCCTTTTCTATTGTTTCTATTGTTCTTTCTATTGTTCCCCTTGCCTCAGTGTGAGAGACTTGTCAAGTTTGTATCTTATGACTTGAAAATCTGTGCTCCTTTCATTGTATCAATTGTTAGTTATTTTCTATTTTTGTTACATTTGTAATAAATGCTAAATGAAATGTGATGTTATAGATGGTGTAATGTTTTGGTGTTCTTTTGATGAAAATCAACCTTTTGTATTTGGTATCTGAGCCTCTAGTCCTTACAACATGAGGATTTTCTTTTAGCTCTTTTAAGATAATTGTTATCATTATTAGGAATGAAACTTTATCATTATTAGGAATGAAACTTTATCATTATTAGGAATGAAACTTTGACTCAAATCTGGAACAGTAGAAAAATTTTGTAAATAACAATAGACCTATTGTCTGAACTTCATCTTCTATTTCTAACAAAATCTAACATTCAGTGCCAACCACATTGCTGTGCCCCAGACCCCCATTGGCTTCAGCCTTGTTTGTTCTTCAAGCTAGACGTGAAATTTTCGTTGATGTTTTTTCTCATATTTGAAATGCCCTTTTGAGAACTGACCAATATGTCTGATTTTGTCAAAAATGTAAACTAGGTATTGTCATACACTAAACCAGTGATGCAGAAACCTTAAGGTCAACTGGTAATGCTAAAATCACTCAAGCATGAAATCCTCAAACAGACACCTGCGAGGATTGCATGAGTTGCTGCATCTTTTCATAATTAAGTTTTTTGCTTGTGGTTAACAGTTTTCCTAATTTTGATTTGTTTTGATTTGATTGTGCTCAGTCCATGCTTTCTATTTTGATAGGTGTGCTTAATCACAATCAATGAATTGCCCAAGAGTGATCAAACCGTTTCGTACCTCAGTTTAGGGGTTTGTGCTAAGACTTGGGTCAAGGTTTGGGACGCGGTTACATAATTTTCGTCAATATTTTCTTTGCTTACAAAGTATCTGGTGTTTCTCTCGTCACAGAAAACTCTTGAGCTGATAAGATAATCATTTTTGAATTGACCCCGTAACGCTTGCTCCCAAGGAGAAAACTACTAAACCTCCTTAACACTTTTATATTATGTTCGTTGAGAATTCTCTTTCTTATTTTTCTTCTTTGAATTTTTTGTCGTAGCTACATATGGCCATAGCTATACGAATGTAAACATGTCTCGCAAATGCCTGATTGATTCCATTTGTCACATGAAACCTTCGACGGACTTCATAAGGATTTTTGAAACCTTCGTAATGGGGCAACTTGCCCTTATCACATCGATTCCCTTTTCCTTTAATCATCTCTCTAACTCTAAACTAATCTGACGTGTACTTTTTGATAACAGCCACACACAAAAGCACGCTTCGCAAATCACTGCTGTGAAATCTTGTGCACCTATGCTCGATATCCTATTGCTTTACAAGAAATCCTGAAAACTCCCTAGAATCCTGCTTCTATTATACAAAACACCTGACTTTCCTTCCGTAATTACAGAGATAACAAAGTTGGGCAAGAATGCTAGCACTAATGTTTCTGCCTCTTAGGTGGGTGTATAAACGGGTACCCGGTTGATAGTTAAGCATCGTTTGTGTGGGGGCACTGTGCAATGTATATGCTATATGCACCTAGACCAGGGGTAACGGCTAAAGTCAATTTTTTAGCCCTAGGCTGCAAATAGACTATAAACCTCCATTTTAACACTGAATTTTCGATTTTTAACTCCGAAATCCTTGAAAGCTTTCTGTCTGGATACAAATGGGTACCTGGTTGATAAGCGCCATTCGTGGGGGCACTCTGCGTAATGCTAAATGCATCCAAGACCAGGGGTAACGACTGAAGTCAATTCATTAGCCCTAGGCTACAAATAGGCTATAAACTTGCGCTTCTAGCACCGAGCTTCCAATTTCTACCCCTAAAATTCCCCAAAATCCTTGAAAGTTTTCGTTTGTAGATTTAGAGAAAATAGAAATACGTCAAATAAAAAAGACATGTTTTACAAACTTTTCGATCTTTCAATCTTCATCAGTAGAGACTGTCAGTATATTTATTAATTTTAACTATTTTATCGACTAGGCGAAGAATTTTCCAGCCCTCAAACACAGAGTGAAGAAGTCCTGCGTAACTAAACCAGTGATACGAAATCAAAACTACAAAGATACCAAAGAAGGGGTGAGTTTCTCAAAGTTTCGCAGTATTGCTCATATTAAGCCTTTCTTTGGATACACTTTTTATTTATAAGAATACTATACATTTTGTCCACCCTCAATATTCTTAAGAAATGTCCGTTTTGAGCCTGAATATATCCTTAAAGTATTCTTATTTTTTCAAACCTAATATGGTTTCAGGGGAACATAGTTAAAAGAAAAATTATCTCATTACGAGGAAATGGTTGACCGAAAGAAAACCTCAACTGTTATAACAATAATAATGCTGTTAACAATCATGAAGTTTCGTTTTAACATTGCAAAACAGGCAACTTCTGAAAAATGAGACGCAAATAATGCGAGCTGAGGCTGAGCAATTTTCTTACAATATTCTTAAAAATTGGATGATTCTAGGCCTCGATATTCTTATAAACGATATTCTTATAAAAAAGTGTATGTTGTTGTGTATTATGTTATACTGTATTAAAACAAAATTCATAGGGAGTACGGTATGCTTGGTTATATGCGTTGAGAAACGTTTCGCCCGATGGGTGTATCGTAGGACGAGGAGAGCCACCAGCTTGGTATGGTTAATGATTAACGATTAATGATCATGCATGTTCTTTCTTTTAGTGTGATGTTAAGAACGTTGGTCTTAGTGAAGAAATAGAACTTGGGAAATGCTTAAATCCGACTGCGAGCAGCTACAACGTAAGCTGATCTTTTTTATGTAAAAATAAACAGCAATTTTACATACTTGTGGTCTGACTTTATAATACAGTATAACCTCCATTAATGGTTAACTTTATACAACGGCCACCTCCGAACAGCGGACAAATATTTCCGTCATTTCAATGTCATTATGGTAAAACAGTCCTAGCACCATATGACGGACATCTCTCTACAATGAACAATGAAATGTCCGTCTGCAAAGTGCGGCTTGCCTAGCCTTCTTGTCCAAAATGCCTAGCCTTCTAGTAGACTTATTACGCTAGTCCTAGAAATCGCTATCACCTTAACGAACGACCCTGCAGAAGAGTTAGAAGCTATCCGATATATCCTGACACTTTATTAAAGATTTTCCTTTTTTCTTTCAGGAGAAGTATCCTAACAGTGTTCAAAGTTTTGTCGACCCTAAAACTGATTCGGTTACAAAAAAGGTTGTCTTTGGAGCCCAAAATAATGTTCATATGCAAGTGAGGAGAAATACAGTTTACCCCGTTAAAAACAAGAAGATTGCCTTTATGCTTGCTCTTGGCCTGGTTTTTGCCGAAGAACCCAAGACAGACGACCTGTCTGGTCTTTCCAGTGATGAAAGGATTCATCAGGACGACATTACGGATAGTGGTAGCTCAAAATTTCAAGAAAACCAGGAGTTGTATGACACGCAGTTAAATAGTATGTTAGAAGATGGTTTTTCAAGATCTTCTGATGACCAATCTAAAGCGGACATCCAGTTTTCTGATGAAGCAAGTGTCAGCAGCTTCAATGAGGAGTGTTTAGCTGCTGCTACAAATACTACATCTGGTATTGAAGATAAAAGTGTGCATCAAACAAAGAGTGCAAGTGGAACGAGTCAGCTGGAGAATGAAGTGGAAAGGCCTGCAATGGCACCGGTCTGTCAAATAGCAAGAGATCAAATTGTAAGTTAATTTCACATGTTGCCCTAGACTTTTGACACAAGGCTCCGTTATGT
>JACTAT010000142.1:85362-150677 GCA_014526335.1 Chrysaora quinquecirrha
AAATAACAAAATTGTTGTCTTCAATTCCAGAGTTCATAAAAACTTCATAACTTTTGTAATGAAATAAAATAACTTCACACATCCTGCACTAATATTGTGCTCTTTGCTTGTGTGTTTCAATTTCTGAACGTGGAAGTTCTATGTTAAGGATTGGGTTGGGGTTAGAGTAAAGGTTATGGTTTTTGGCTGATTTGCTTATTTGCTTGTTAGTTACATAATAAGATATAGTAAAATAATAAAAATTTTCAAAAAAATTAAAATATAAAAACCAGCAATAATGCATTTACCTCCTCTAAGAGCAAGAATATTCCTAAGGCCAAGGTTTTTTGCCTTCTGTAGATTTCTGAGCACCTCTTCTTTTGTATTATTGGCACAGGTCATATGAAGCATTGTTTCAATGCCACAGTAATTGGCAGCAACACTTGCAATTGTAGTTGAACTTGTCTCTTTGTCACCAGAGGGATCTCCAGCAGGGTGCCATGTCACATCACAAAACAAAGGGCTACCACGGCTTAATCTGTCAAATTTTGCTATTAGATTAACTGCTCCATTTGGTGTTCTTGGGGGGAAAAATTCAAGAGAAAAGAAAATTTCATCCTTCTCTATTTTTTCATTTATTTTTTTAATCAGAGAAGGGAACTGCACATCTTTCTTTCTAAATGATTCTTCAAGGAGAGGCTTTTCACTGATTTCAGTTTGGAGTGCCATCAGAAAACAAAAGCACGTTATAGTGATCTATATCAGCTCAGATTTTGTCAAATATTGAGTCCTAAAACAGAAAAGATGAGTAAGTCAAATAGTACCATGATATTTCACAAATACCAAGTCAAATCTTGGTTTTTAGTTACAGATTCAATTTCTTTGTAATCCAAGCTTTGTAAAGGGCTGTGGTGTCAGAAATATGGCAAAATAATGTTTTTTTTTTCTGTTAGGCATATTGTATGACACCCTAATTCCAATAGCTGTCAGTAACTAGTATATTTAAAATGAGGAGCATCCCTTCAGTAAGCATGGAAAAAAATTTGAAGCAACCTCCCAATTTTGATGGTGGTGACAACTATACAGAATGGAAAATTGACTTGGAAGTTTGGAGGCTTTTCACAAAGGATGAGAAAAGACAGGGTCCAGCAGTATACCTCGCTTTAAAAGGTGATGATGTTGCACATTCAGCTATAAGGATGATGAAGTTGATACTATTATCAAACATTTAGATAAAGTGTATCCCAAGGATGTACATTTCGTGAATTTGTTGAGTATGGTAGGGGTTGCACAAAAACTATTCAAAGTTATTTTCAAATTTGAAAAACCTTATCAAGAGATTAAGAAGAGCCGGGTCCAAAGCTCGGACCGCACAGACTTCTGGGACTTTGCTTACTTAGCATTTCTAGTCTGTATGTTATTGTTTTAGCAATTAGGCCTTGGAAATTACTAAGAACCTGAGCCCTCTGCTGAGTGAATTCGTACAAATATATTCTTTCTGCTTTTTGCTTTTGCAGTGATGCTTTAGAAGCTTAAGAAATGACTAATTAAGTTGATGAAACTTTTGCTTTCACTGGAAATTTATGAATTGAAATGAGGATCTCTCAGGGAACCTGTTGCAAATTTATAGCAGTGGGCCTAAATCAAGGGAATTAGTTTTGATGCCTTTGCTTGCCAACAGATGGAACTGTCTACAATATTTCTTGTCATAATGATTATTATGAATTGCAATACCCTACACGTTTTTTATAAGAACAATGTATATAAGAACATAAGGATTCAGAGGCTGGAAAGTGAAGAACATGCTCAGAAAAAACTAGAATATGGCTTCAGAGGCTTTGTGAAGCTAGAAAAAACTAGAATTTAATTTCTTAAGTGGGGCTGTCCTGTTCTCCACTCTGGAAAATAGGTAAACTTCTAACAATCATTGTTTCTACTGTTTTATCCAAAATTGCACACCAAAGTTCTTGAAGCAGGTTAAGCTTTTGCACCCAGTTAAGTTTAAGCCCTTATAAATTTTTAACGCTCTGAAGATCAATAAAACCAGCGGTTAGAGAGAGTAAAAGTTTACGTACACCTAGAAAGACAAAATTTTAAAAGCTCTCTATCTAGCTAGTACAGTTTGCACTGCTCCTAAATTGCAAGTCTAATAACATGCATTGCAGGTGTTATTTTGCAATTCTAGGTTGGAATATCAGGGGCCGCACCAAACCCCTGCTATAGATCATTTCGTTATGATGTCACACCGCATTAAAATTTTTCGAAATCACATGATATCGAGTTTTCGACATTAAAATCTTATAAAGCAGCCAAAACTTAGTATAAACACAAAGTTTCACTGTCCTAGCGGTTGTGTTCTTCATTTTATTAGCATCTAAAGTTCACGAGTTCATAAAGGCTTTGACCGCAAAAAGTGAACTTGGTGAAACTTTTTACCCCACACGGTCAAAGCCCTTATAAATTTGTAAACTTTTCACACTCGTAGAATCGATAATAAATGTGCTGAGGTAGTAAAACATTGCACCTAGACTAATTTTTGGGTGCTTTATACGATTTTTGCACGCGAAATGGTTTTTCCCACAATTATCTTGATTCAATGGAAGAATTCTATTAGTAGAAACAGAGGATCATATACAATTGATTCGGTGTCATGAGTTGGAAGTGAAAGCGTTGCGTAAGCAGGTCTGGGGGCCGGATATTCCCTCCCCCCGGAGGCTGGCGGAAGACTCATGGGAGAATAGCGATTTCCTGTAACGGGAACCACCGTAAGATGCGACGCCTCAGCCACATTGTCTCGGCATTGTGGATGCAAGTGGGGAGCATTCATCTCAGCACCGGATCAGATGTTTTTGATGTTTCACCTTAAAACCCCGTCCCATTGCAACATATTTGGGTAATTAGATCCCCTCCCCTGTTGGGACCACTGTCAACATCGATTTCAGACTGTCTGAATTTTGCGTAATCACAGCAAAACAGAAGGTCAGAAAATCTGTTATAAACAGTAACGGGAGGGTTGAAGATTTACATAAAGCAGTCTGCATTATGTTGTCTCGAGACTAATCTAACCATAAACTGAAAACTTTTCATCAAAGCTCATAAACTGACTCCACCGTTTAGCAGTGAATTATTACGAAATTCAGAAAATGAAACGCATTATGCAGGCCTTGGCTTGATGTACTTGCTCTCAATTGTTGTTGATCTTCACAACAGAAAACGGAAGAATTCTAAAATAAGCATAATTGGCATTGTTATTTGATGGACTGCGAATTTGAATAAGGAGCAACCAAGCAGGATGCCAAGTTCTACAGTTCTCCATCTTTATCTACCGCATAAAAGTGGAATAACTCAAGTCCAAATAATTTTCCCATACTTCTCGCTATCTGACAATACATTTCTGGGGGCATTTCATGTTATAGAATAATTTTCCCGTTTTGTCATTCCTTCTGAGTTCGTTTTCTGACAGTTCTCCACTCTCTGTAGTAAGTAAACAATCCAGCTGGTGAAAGCCTATCTTTAAAAACAGGTGGAGACAGTGGTGTAGAGCTGGAAAAATAACTAGGGGGCTCTATGTTTTTGTTAATCCGAAAATACCGTGTCCTGATTTCGCCGGATAGAAACTATTTTATCGAAAACTATAGTATCCAAAATGACTTAACCTTGAAGCAATGTGTAATATGGTTGCAAGGAAAATAAAGTATCTAAGAATGATTAATAATCTGATATCACGAGGGCATTCATGTTTTTGGAGAAAGAAAGACAATAACACTAAGAGATTGAGCACAAACTAGGTGCTTTCGCTCAGATAAACAAAATAACTAGGGGGGCTGTAGCCCCCCCCAAACGCTTGAAAAAAATAACTAGGGGGGCTGAGCCGTGAGAAATATACTTTGCCATACATTAGCAGTCGAACTCTGTTAAAAATCTTAAAGTAGACATGAAATAAGACAGAATTACAAAGTTAAAAGTGCAGTCTTTCAAGAAACGAGGAGATATTTACATTTGAAGATGGAGAACGGTGGGGAGAACTGTGTGGAGAACTGTCAGTTTCTTAGATGTCAAGCTCTCTCCTCCGCAGCGGCAGACGCATCGCTTGAATCCTATATTACTAATATGCAGTTATGCAAATGAGGTTGCCCCATTGTTATGGCCCTTTGTTCGATTACACAAGAAAGGCTTTTTCCCTGGGCCACCTAGAGATGCGCTTTTTTCTTTAATCGATTCCGTTTCTGGCCGGACACTGTTTAAAGATTTTGCTAAGCGCTTTGAAACCTAGAAGTTGGTTAAAATTTCAATTTTCTCTCGGCTCAAAAAAGTTTTGATTTTGATGGCGGCCATCTATTATGTTCTTTTCACCACACGTACATTGAATATTTTGCGTGCAACTCTCAGGGGTTTATTCAATGACTTGTGGCTTCAAAAGCCTGGATTCCATACAGAATCTTAACTGTCGTGCGACTACCGCATAATCGTGAGACGTAAGAATTTCTTTTCCTACGATTATCGCACAACCATAAATACAAATGGTGACATTTTGGTCGTAGCAGAGCCTTCACGATTGCATTACTACGATTTAGTTATGATGTAGTCTTTATTACAAGATATTTTGAGATATCAAAATGAAACACGCTTTCCAAACAATGGATACCTTTCCCAACGGTATATTTATTGGCAGCGTGCGATTGTGTGTTATCTCTCAACTTCACACTCAAATACAATACTACATTACTGTCGTGAACAGAAAAGGCTTTTCCCACTCAAGCTATGTAAAAGCTTTTCATGTCAACTAAAGTCCCAAGACGAAAGTAGAATTATAAGAGATAAGAATGAAATTTCAAAGAACATGAGAGTTTCTGGTGATTTTTCAAGGACTTTCTGCCACTAGATGATTCCAGGTGAATTGGACATTTCTGGGTGGTTTTGGGTGCTTTTCATCAAGTTATGGTTCGTTATGAGTGCTTTGGCTGGTTGTGGGCAATTTTGGGTTGTTTCGCGTTTTTGTTAAGTAGGTTTTCACATTTTCAGGGGTCAAAGGACGTCAAAGGACACTAGGAGACTGTAATTCATTTTGGAATCTTACTCATATTCTTTCCGTTTTCAAGAAGAGTTGTTGCTTTGATTATTTCCATAAATCGCCACATTAAACTTTGTGTTTTACTGTTTCAATGCATATGAAACAATACTAAGAGGCCAAAAATTTTTCGGCTTTCAAGTTGAACATTCCTTTGAAAATTCAGAGCACAAACACACAAAATGAAAATCGTTCCGACACAGTGAGATATTTATTGTTTATGAATGACATTTAAAATTGAAGTTTGCGGTGAGATAGGGATAGGATTTTCGAATGTACACAGCAGTAATAGTACTCATTTTGTGTCTTAAGTTGACACAAAATCGTTTGGAATATTCTCAGTAGATCTGAAAATTCGGTGGCAAAAAATTTCATCAAGCATTTACCATCGACCTGTTCGACTTTTATTTAGGCTGTTAATAATGTGATTTTCGAGTGCAGACAGGGCATAGAAACGTTGCATTAGAATGCAAGTGGATGGAACACAGTCAGAGATACCCTTAACCTCCGTGACTCACTGGCTCACTATCCCACCAAAGGTTTTGTTTTATAAAACTTGTCTTATATTTGACCTTCAGCTTTCATATTATAATGATGATAATGATGATGATTTTGAAGACATGAAGATAATGATGATTGTGATGATGATGATGATAATGATGATGATTATTATTATTATTATTATGATTTTGATGGCATGCTGATGATGATGATGATGATGATGATCTGATGATGATAATGATTATGATGATGATGATGATGATGATGAGGATGATTCTAATGGTGATTATGTTATAGTTGATGATGGCGATAATGATAATTTTGACACTGATGATAACTATGATGATGATGATGATGATGATAATGTTCTTTTTTGTCCACAGATAAATACCCCATCAATCCTCTTATGTCTTTACCATTACAAGTTGATTAGCTTTTACCTTGACACCCGCGATGCGGGTGATTTTATGACACCCGCGATGCGGGTGAGTTTTATGACACCCGCGATGCGGGTGGATTTTTTTGTACCAGTTTAGCCTTTCTGAACTTTCGCTAGAGTCCGGGGACGTTAGCTCCCCATGGCATCCCACAACCTCCCGGACTCTAGCGAAAGTTCAGAAGGCTGCAAGTTAAAAGGCAGCAAGTTAAAAGGCAGCTGAGTGGTATCTTGTCTTTCCAAGGCTAAACTGGTATTATATTCACCCGCATCGCGGGTGTCATAGAAACTCACCCGCATCGCGGGTGTCATAGTAAAACTCACCCGTATCGCGGGTGTCAAGGTAAATCTATATTACTAAGCTGCTTAAATGCAAATTCGGTTGCCCCTTTGTTGTGGCCCATTGTTCGATTACACAACAAAGGCTCTTTCCCTGGGCCACCTAGAAACCTGGTTCTTTTCTTGATCCACGCCCTTTCTGCCCAGGTAGTGCATGCCATATTTTTCTAAATGATTTGAGAAGCGCAAGTTGATGAAAAATTCGATTTTATCTCGAGTTCAACAAGTTTTGGTTTTGATTGCGGCCATCTATTATGTTCCTTTCACTACACGCACATTTAATCTTTTCCGTGCAACTCTCAGGGGTTTATTCAATGACTTGTGGCTTCAAAAGCCTGGATTCCATACAGAATCTTAACTGTCGTGCGACTACCGCATAATCGTGAGACGTGAGAATTTCTTTTCGTACGATTATCGCAGGACCACAAATACAAATGGTGACATATTGGTCGTAAAAGAGCCTCCACGATTACATTACTACGATTTAGTTGTCATGTAAGTCTTTTTTACAAGATATTTTGAGATATTAAACTGAAACAGGCTTTCCAGACAATGGATACCTTTCCCAACGGGATATTTATTGGCAGCGTGCGATTGTGTCTTATCTCTCAACTTCACGCTCAAATATAATACTACATTACTGCTGTGAACAAAAAAGGCTTTTCCCACTCCAACGATGTCAAAGCTTTTTATGTCAACAGAAGTCCCAAGACGAAAGTAGAATTTTACGAGTTAAGAATGAAATTTCAAAGAACATGAGAGTTTCTGGTGATTTTTCAAGGATTTTCTGCCACTTAATAGATGATTCCAGGTGAATTGGACATTTCAGGGTGGTTTTGGGTGCTTTTCATCAAGTTATGCTCCGTTTTGAGTGCTTTTGGCTGGTTGTGGGCAATTTTGGGTTGTTTCGCGTTTTTGTTAAGTAGGTTTTCACATTTTCAGGGGTCAAAGGACGTCAAAGGACACTAGGAGACTGTAATTCATTTTGGAATCTTACTCATATTCTTTCCGTTTTCAAGAAGAGTTGTTGCTTTGATTATTTCCATAAATCGCCACATTAAACTTTGTGTTTTACTGTTTCAATGCATATGAAACAATACTAAGAGGCCAAAAATTTTTCGGCTTTCAAGTTGAACATTCCTTTGAAAATTCAGAGCACAAACACACAAAATGAAAATCGTTCCGACACAGTGAGATATTTATTGTTTATGAATGACATTTAAAATTGAAGTTTGCGGTGAGATAGGGATAGGATTTTCGAATGTACACAGCAGTAATAGTACTCATTTTGTGTCTTAAGTTGACACAAAATCGTTTGGAATATTCTCAGTAGATCTGAAAATTCGGTGGCAAAAAATTTCATCAAGCATTTACCATCGACCTGTTCGACTTTTATTTAGGCTGTTAATAATGTGATTTTCGAGTGCAGACAGGGCATAGAAACGTTGCATTAGAATGCAAGTGGATGGAACACAGTCAGAGATACCCTTAACCTCCGTGACTCACTGGCTCACTATCCCACCAAAGGTTTTGTTTTATAAAACTTGTCTTATATTTGACCTTCAGCTTTCATATTATAATGATGATAATGATGATGATTTTGAAGACATGAAGATAATGATGATTGTGATGATGATGATGATAATGATGATGACTATTATTATTATTATTATGATTTTGATGGCATGCTGATGATGATGATGATGATGATGATCTGATGATGATAATGATTATGATGATGATGATGATGATGATGAGGATGATTCTAATGGTGATTATGTTATAGTTGATGATGGCGATAATGATAATTTTGACACTGATGATAACTATGATGATGATGATGATGATGATAATGTTCTTTTTTTGTCCACAGATAAATACCCCATCAATCCTCTTATGTCTTTACCATTACAAGTTGACTAGCTTTTTACCTTGACACCCGCGATGCGGGTGAATTTTTACCTTGACACCCGCGATGCGGGTGAGTTTTTACCTTGACACCCGCGATGCGGGTGAATATTAGTACCAGTTTAGCCTTGGAAAGACAAGATACCACTCAGCTGCCTTTTAACTTGCTGCCTTTTAACTTGCAGCCTTCTGAACTTTCGCTAGAGTCCGGGGACGTTAGCTCCCCATGGCATCCCACAACCTCCCCGGACTCTAGCGAAAGTTCAGAAGGCTGCAAGTTAAAAGGCAGCAAGTTAAAAGGCAGCTGAGTGGTATCTTGTCTTTCCAAGGCTAAACTGGTACTAATATCCACCCGCATCGCGGGTGTCAAGGTAAAAACTCACCCGCATCGCGGGTGTCAAGGTAAAAACTCACCCGTATCGCGGGTGTCAAGGTAAATCTATATTACTAAGCTGCTTAAATGCAAATTCGGTTGCCCCTTTGTTGTGGCCCATTGTTCGATTACACAACAAAGGCTCTTTCCCTGGGCCACCTAGAAACCTGGTTCTTTTCTTGATCCACGCCCTTTCTGCCCAGGTAGTGCATGCCATATTTTTCTAAATGATTTGAGAAGCGCAAGTTGATGAAAAATTCGATTTTATCTCGAGTTCAACAAGTTTTGGTTTTGATTGCGGCCATCTATTATGTTCCTTTCACTACACGCACATTTAATCTTTTCCGTGCAACTCTCAGGGTTTATTCAATGACTTGTGGCTTCAAAAGCCTGGATTCCATACAGAATCTTAACTGTCGTGCGACTACCGCATAATCGTGAGACGTGAGAATTTCTTTTCGTACGATTATCGCAGGACCACAAATACAAATGGTGACATATTGGTCGTAAAGAGCCTCCACGATTACATTACTACGATTTAGTTGTCATGTAAGTCTTTTTACAAGATATTTTGAGATATTAAACTGAAACAGGCTTTCCAGACAATGGATACCTTTCCCAACGGATATTTATTGGCAGCGTGCGATTGTGTCTTATCTCTCAACTTCACGCTCAAATATAATACTACATTACTGCTGTGAACAAAAAGGCTTTTCCCACTCCAACGATGTCAAAGCTTTTATGTCAACAGAAGTCCCAAGACGAAAGTAGAATTTTACGAGTTAAGAATGAAATTTCAAAGAACATGAGAGTTTCTGGTGATTTTCAAGGATTTTCTGCCACTTAATAGATGATTCCAGGTGAATTGGACATTTCAGGGTGGTTTTGGGTGCTTTTCATCAAGTTATGCTCCGTTTTGAGTGCTTTTGGCTGGTTGTGGGCAATTTTGGGTTGTTTCGCGTTTTTGTTAAGTAGGTTTTCACGTTTTCAGGGGTCAAAGGACGTCAAAGGACACTAGGAGACTGTAATTCATTTTGGAATCTTACTCATATTCTTTCCGTTTTCAAGAAGAGTTGTTGCTTTGATTATTTCCATGAATCGCCACATTAAACTTTGTGTTTTACTGTTTCAATGCATATGAAACACTACTAAGAGGCCATAGATTTTACGGGTTCCAAGTTGAATGTTCCTTTGAAAATTCAGAGCACAAACACACAAAGTGAAAATCGTTTTGATACAATGAGATATTTATTGTTCATGACGGACATTTAAAATTAAAGTCTGCGATGAGATACGGATAGGATTTTCGAATTTACGCTGCAGTAATACTACTTATTTTGCGTCTTAAGTTGGCACAAAAGCGTTTGGAGTATTCTAAGTAGATCTGGCAATTTGGTAGCAAAAAATTTCATTAATCATTTACCATCGAACTGTTTGACTTTTATTAAGGCTGTTAATAATAGGATTTTCGAGTGCAGACAGGGCATAGAAACGTTGCATTATAATTCAAGTAGATGAAACACAGTCAGAGATACCCTTAACCTCCGTGAATCACTGGCTCACTACCCCACCCAAAGCTTTGTTTTATAAAACTTGACTTATATTTGACCTTCAGCTTTCATATTTTAATGATCATGATGATGATGATTTTGATGACATGAAAGTAATGATGATTGTGATGATGATGATGCTGATGATGATGATTATTATTATTATTTTGATGGCACGATGATGATGATTTTGATGGCATGAAAGTAATGATGATTACGATTATGATGATGATGATTATTGCTATTATTATTATGATTTTGATGGCATGATGATGATGATGATGAGATCTAATAATGATTACGATTATGATTATGATGATAATTGTGAAGATGGTAACAATGATGATGAGGATGATTCTAATTGTGATAATAATGTTATAGTTAATGATGGCGATAATGATAATTTTGACGGTGATGATTACCATTAAAAGTAGACTAGCTTTTTAACTTGACGCCCGCGATGCGAGTGAATATTAGTACCATTTTAGCCTTGGAAAGACAAGATACCACTCAGCTACCTTTTAACTTGCTGCCTTTTAACTTGCAGCCTTCTGAACTTTCGCTAGAGTCCGGGGAGGTTGTGGGATGCCATGGGAGCTAACCTCCCCGGACTCTAGCGAAAGTTCAGAAGGCTGCAAGTTAAAAGGCAGCAAGTTAAAAGGTAGCTGAGTGGTATCTTGTCTTTCCAAGGCTAAACTGGTACTAATATTCACCCGCATCGCGGGTGTCAAGGTAAAATTGTGATCTACAGAACGGTTCTAAAGATGCATTTGAATGATAAAGGTATTGCTTCTGCAGCTGAAAAATGTGTACCGTTGCCCTTTTATGCTTTTGCGATGTCGGAAAGTGAATTACGGCCTTTTTCAAAGGATTCCTTCACTTTTCAATGAATTTTCACATTTTGCAAAAATTTTGGCACTGACCCCCGAAAGCCCCCCAAAATATAAAGTCATTCCTCCTATTTACAATAAACATCACTTGAGTCTTTTGAGTCTTTCCATTCTTGAGAAAAACACAATTTTAGATTTCTGCTCTTGCTCAGACAATCATCGCCAAAAATATTGGGGACAGTATGTTATAAGTATGTTTCACCTTTAAAACCTCGTCCCATTACAACATATTGGGTAATTAGACCCCCTCCCCCCGACTCCATGTTGGGACCACTGTCAACATCGATTTCACCAACATTGAGTCGGGGGAGGGGGTATGCGTCTTTAGAGCGAGAATTTTACAAAAGTGCGAAGTGTCCCAGCCTTTTTGGCGAGGATTGTACCTAAGACGCTCTTTTTTGCCATAATGTAACAATAGATTGACCGAAAATTTACGTAAGTGAACTTTGAAGTCACCGCAAGTGTCACCATTAGTGGTATCATTAACAAAAATCAATTACTTGACAATAAACACCAGCTGCATTTGCTACTGTGGCGCACTGGTCTGAACCAGCGCTTTCTTGAAGTAGAGGTCTTGAGATCGATCCCCGTTTCACGGTACTCTCAATACTTTTTATGCTCGTTTGGTTTTGATTTTCATGTTTTCATATTTGAATTTTTTATTGTAGCAACTCTATCCGTTTACGCCCTTCACCAAAGTTTTCCATTTTTTTGATCTTCAATTTCAATAGTTTCGTTTACTCTTTTATGCTTTCGCGGTCCGTAGGTGCGGTGCATAACAGCAAATAACTACCATGAAAAGAATACATATGGATTATATTTGCATTTTTTTACTGGAGATCTGTCCCTCAATTTTGGATCAAAAATTTTTCAGGCTGATATAATTATGACAATCGTATAATATTTCAAATACATTGAATATGATTGAGCGAAAATCACGGCTAGGCTTAATTTACATGAATTGTGCGTGAAAGTCGACATCAACATGTTTTCGAATGGCAATCAACTATTAAAGTAGCTATTAGTGGTGATTATTCATGGGCAATTAGGTAGGGAGATGGTAGATTGTTTGTTTATGCAGCCAGCCAGGGTCTCGACAATCTTCAGTTAAGATGTCGATAAACTTGGCAAGAGTTTCTATTACATACGCCACAAGCTCTCTCCGTTCTCTCCTCTTTATTGAAAATAACACAAAAAATCTTAAAACTTTAGGAAATATTTTAACTTGACGCCCGCGATGTGGGCGATTTTTGACACCCGCAATGCGGGTGAGTTTTATGACACCCGCGACGCGGGTGAATATTAGTTCTAGTTTAGCCTTGGAAAGACAAGATACCACTCAGCTACCTTTTAACTTGCTGCCTTTTAGCTTGCAGCCTTCTGAACTTTCGCTAGAGTCCGGGGAGGTTGTGGGATTCCATGGGGAGCTAACCTCCCCGGACTCTAGCGAAAGTTCAGAAGGCTGCAAGTTAAAAGGCAGCAAGTTAAAAGGTAGCTGAGTGGTATCTGTCTTCCAAGGCTAAACAGGCATTATATTCACCCGCATCGCGGGTGTCATAGAAACTCACCGCATCGCGGGTGTCAAGGTAAAGCTCGCATCGCGGGCGTCAAGTTAAAAGCTAGTCTACTTGTAATGGTAAACACATAAGAGAATTGATAAAAGGGTATTAAACTGTGGACAAAAAAAGAACATTATCATCATCATATTCACCATAGTTATCATCACCGTCAAAATTATCATTATCGCCATCATTAACTATAACATTATAATCACCATTAGAATCATCCTCATCATCATCGTTACCATCTTCATAATCATCATCATCATCATAATCATAATCATCATCAGATATCATCATCATCATCATCGTCATTATGTCATGAACAATAAATATCTCACTGTATCAAAACGATTTTCATTTTGTGTGCTTGTGGTCTGAATTTTCAAAGGAACATTCAACTTGAAACCCGTAAAATCTATGGCCTCTTAGTAGTGTTTCATATGCATTGAAAAAGTAAAACGCAAAGTTTAATGTGGCGATTTATGGAAATAATCAAAGCAACAACTCTTATTGAAAACGGAAAGAATATGAGTAAGATTCCAAAATGAATAACAGTCTCCTAGTGTCCTTTGACGTCCTTTGACCCGGAAAACGTGAAAACGTACTTACCAAAAACGCGAAACAACCCAAAATTGCCCTCAACCAGCCAAAAGCACTCAAAATAAACCATAACTTGATGAAAAGCACCCAAAACCACCCTGAAATGTCCAATTCACCCGGAATCATCTATTAAGTGGCAGAAAATCCTTGAAAAATCACCAGAAACTCTCATGTTCTTTGAAATTTCATTCTTAACTCTTAAAATTCTACTTTCGTCTTGGGACTTTTGTTGACATAAAAAGCTTTTACATCGCTGGAGTGGGAAAAGCCTTTTTTGTTCACAACAGTAATATAGTATTGTATTTGAGCGTGAAGTTGAGAGATAAGACACAATCGCACGCTGCCAACAAATATACCGTTGGGAGAGGTATCCATTGTCTGGAAAGCGTATTTCATTTTAATATATCAAAATATCTTGTAAGAAAGACTACATGACAACTAAATCGTAGTAATGTAATCGTGGAGGCTCTTTTACGACCAATATGTCACCATTTGTATTTGTGGTCCTGCGATAATCGTACGAAAAGAAATTCTCACGTCTCACGATTGTGCGATAGTCGCACGACAGTTAAGATTCTGTATGGAATCCAGGCTTTTGAAGCCACAAGTCATTGAATAAACCCCTGAGAGTTACACGCAAAAGATTCAATGTGCGTGTAGTGAAAGGAACATAATAGATGGCCGCAATCAAAACCAAAACTTGTTGAACTCGAGATAAAATCGAAGTTTTCGTCAACTTGCACTTCTCAAATCATTTAGAAAAATATGGCATGCACTACCTGGGCAGAAAGGGCGTCGATCAAAAAAAGAACCACGTTTCTAGGTGGCCCAGGGAAAGAGCCTTTGTTTTGTAATCGAACAATGGGCCACAACAAAGGGACAACCTAATTTGCATTTAAGGAGTTTAGTAATATAGATTTCAGGGGCGGATCCAGCCAAAAATTTGGGTGGTGCATGAATCGAGGGTAAAAAAATTTTTTCACCCACTGCAAATAGGAATAATGCCTTCAAAGACAGTTATTATGGAAATAAACACCAAAATTTAGGTTATTATAAAAGAAAAACACGATAAATTTCGGCAATTAAAAACATAGCTTTGTCATCTTATGTTTTTACACGTTATCTTAAAACTATAAAGGCAGTGAAGCATCAAAAGGTGTGAATTTTTGGACGTCGTACGACCCGTCACGTTGGACATTGGTAAAATTTCAAGTTTATAAAAAGAAACAAAAAATTATAAATTACGAAATTGTAAAACCAAGAGACCTCTGTTTACTTCCAGCTCACCTGACTGCATAGAAATCTTCTGCTCCTCTGCCAAGTCTTTGCTCTCTTGGCAGTTGCAGCTCCGAAAATTCACACCGATTTAGGCCACTAACCTACTGTATTTTTACATTATTTACATATTTTTACTCTATCTACATTTATCGACTCTTCTTGACTCCTTCATCTGACATCAACTTCTCTCAAAAATACATCCTTCATTTCTTTAAGCTTCAAGATTTTTTGATCTGTTGGAATTGATTCACTTTGAATTATACATCTCAACTGCAAAAGCCCAAAGTAGCGGCTTCGTGTTCGCCATTTTGAAATCGTACAACAATGCAGTTGAGTTGACTGATCCGCAGTTTCTCCATTATTTCTTGATTCTGATGCTGCTCTTACACCCTGAATTACCCCCTGAAAGTCCAATCTGCACCATCAGATACGGCTTCTGATTGGTTTATCCTTCCTGAGTGGTGCAAATCTGACGTCAGTGGAGCACTTTTGAGGCTTCTGATTGGCTTTCTGTGCAATTGACAACCGTAAATTATAGACCACTGGTGCAATTCAGGATAAATTACAACCCAACTATTTCATTGGAAGAGAACTCAAAATTCTGTTCCGCAATTTAATAATGACGACAATCGAGGGGGAGGACGAGCGTCACAATGAAAGTTTATTCTTTTCTCCGCTTTGACTGAAGAACACTGATTCCCAGGGCCGAAATCTAATTGTACCGTTGAAGTTAACCGGAAAAATAAAAATAAACCGTAAAAAAATATGTATTATAAAATACATATTTTTGCCAGCCAAATCTGACTGGTGCATCTGCACCATTTGCACCCCTCTGGATCCGCATCGCGGGTGTCAAGGTAAAAAGCTCGCCCGCATCGCGGGCGTCAATTTAAAAAGCTAGTCTACTTGTAATGGTAAACACATAAGAGAATTAATAAAAGGGTATTAAATTGTGGACAAAAGAACATTATCATCATCATCATCATCATAATTATCATCACCGTCAAAATTATCATTATCGCCATCATCAACTGTAACATTATAATCATCATTAGAATCATCTTCATCATCATCGTCAACATAATCATAATCATCATCAGATCATCATCATCATCATCATTATCATCATGCAATCAAAATAATAATAATGATAATCATCATCACCATCATCATCACAATCATCATTATCTTCATGTCATCAAAATCATCATCATCATCGTCATTATAATATGAAAGGTGAAGGTCAAATATAAGCCAAGTTTTATAAAACAAAACCTTGGCTGAGATAGTGAGCCAGTGAGTCACGGAAGTAAGAGGTATCTCTGACTGTGTTCCATCCACTTGAATTCTAATGCTACGTTTCTATGCCCTGTCTGCACTCGAAAATCCTATTATTAACAGCCTACATAAAAGTCAAACAGTTCGATGGTAGATGCTTCATGAAAATCTTTTGCCACCAAATTTCCAGATCTACTGAGAATATTCCAAACGCTTTTGTGTGAACTTCAGACGCAAAATTAGTAGTATTACTGCTGCGTAAATTCCAAAATCTTATCCGTATCTCATCGCAGACTTTAATTTTAAATGTCCTTCATGAACAATAAATATCTCACTTTATCGGAACGATTTTCATTCTGTGTGATTTTCAAAGGAACATTCAACTTGAAACCCGAAAAATTTATGGCCTCTTAGTAGTGTTTCATATGCATTGAAACAGTTAAACACAAAGTTTAATGTGTCGATTTATGGAAATAATCAAAGCAAGAACTCTTCTTGAAAACGGTAAGAAAATGAGTAAAATTCAAAAATGAATTAGTCTCCTAGTGTCCTTTGACCTCCTTTGACCCCTGTGAACGTGAAATGTAACATTCTACGCATGCGTAAATGGGCGTTAACGCTGAGGTCACGAGGTATTTTGTATTTCCATATCCACCCAGTGCCTTCTGGCTCATTCTATCAGTTATCGTGTCTGCTTAGTGAAAGTCTGTCTTGTCTAATTCGTTAGTAAAATTTTATTCGAAATGTCTGCATCTCCAAAAGAGGTAGTAATGAGGAATCTTACTCTGACCTTATGAAGTTTTCAAACAAAGAGTTGAAGCGTCGTTGTGAAGATCATGGATTGCGTTCGGTTGGGAAAAAGCACACCCTGGCCGCTCGCCTCCTATCCTATTATCAGAATAATGGCAGAAGAAGAGCTCCAGCTTCCCCATCTATCTCTGAAACCAGTCAAGAATTCAATGATGTTGCTGCACCATCTATGAATGAATTGAGAGCCCTTATTCGTGAAGAGATGTCAAATGCCCGAGCGCAAAGTCAGCCTACCCCAAGACCTCCAGTAGTATCTGAAGCAAATTGTCTGTCACCAGCATCCACCACCAGTCCTCCACAGCCTTCTGGAAGCTCCAACCTGATTCAAGCCTCGAACACCGAGTCAATTCAAACAGGTCATCCAGTTCAACCGACTCTGCCACCGACAGGTAACAGTTCGTTATTATTGCCTACTACTACACCAAAGGGTTGCCTTCCTCCTCTTTCCATCAAAATAATGAAAGCCATTCAGAACAAAGATTTTGTTGATTTTAATTCAATACTTCCTACTACCTTATATGACCCAAGTATGAACCCAAATCAGCTCACCCTAACATTAAACTCTGAGGGTAATGCAGAAAAGCTGGCAGTAACACAACCTGCTATTTCCAAGCAAAAAATTAATAGTGTTGCTACATGGTTCGAAGCTTGGAATGTTTTCGTGCAAGCTATGGTGAAATTTCACCCAGAATTGGCTCCTGAATTATTGTCATATCAAGAGTCGATTTGTAACTTCCAACGTTTATATCCGGAAACAGCGTGGCTCAAGTATGATACAGCCTTTCGAATGAACACTGGCTTAGATAAGACCCTCTCATGGAGCCGTACGGATGAATACGCATTTAATCGCTTTCTCCGCTGTGCCCATAGCCTACCGCCCCAAACGCCGCCCCAAGTTTCCGGGAACCCCAACACAAACGTTGGTCAACCGCCTAGTTTTGTCCGTTCTGACCTGCGAGACACACAAAAAATGCCTACATGCCGCCATTTCAACTGGGGAAAGTGCACTATCCGTGGTCAATGTCGATTTGAACACTAATGTTCCCGCTGCACTGGCGATCACCCAGCTTCAACCTGCAGCTTTCCAAACTAATTGTCACGTCTGACTCTCTTCAAAGTTGTTAAAAAAAAAAAAAAATAAATAAGATAAAAAATTAATTAAAAGCACCCATAAATGTCCAATTCACCTGGAATCAGCTATTAAGTGGCAGAAAATCCTTGAAAAATCACCAGAAACTCTCATGTTCTTTTAAATTTCATTATTTCATTCTTAACTCTTGAAATTCTACTTTCGTCTTGGGACTTTTGTTGACATAAAAAGCTTTTACATCACTGGGGTGGGAAAAGCCTTTTTTGTTCACAACAGTAATGTAGTATTGTATTCGAGCGTGAAGTTGAGAAATAAGACACAATCACACGCTGGCAATAAATATACCGTTGGGAAAGGTATCCATTGTCTGGAAAGCGTGTTTCATGTTTCATTTTGATATCTCAAAATATCTACTTGTAAGAAAGACTACATCACAACTAAATCGTAGTAATGTTATCGTGAAGGCTCTGCTACGACCAAAATGTCACCATTTGTATTTATGGTCGTGCGATAATAGTACGAAAAGAAATTCTCACGTCTCACGACTGTGCGATAGTCGCACGAAAGTTAAGATTTTGTATGGAATCCAAGCTTTTAAAAGACGCAAGTCATTGAATAAACCCCCTGAGAGGTGAACGCAAAAAATTCAATGTACGTATAGTGAAAGGAACATAATAGATGACCGCAATCAAAACTAAAACTTGTTGAAGTCAAAATAAAATCAAACTTTTAACAAACTTTGGATTCTCAAAACATTTAGAAAAATACGGCATGCACTACCTGGGCAGAAAGGGCGTCGATCAAAAAAAGGACCAGGTTTCTAGGTGGCCCAGGAAGAGAGCCTTTCCTGTGTAATCGAACAATGGGCCACAACAAAGGGGCAACCTGATTTGCATAACTGAATATTAGTAATAACAGATTGATGTGTTGCTGATTCCTAAAATTTGCTGCGTGTTTAGTTATCCTCAACTTCCAAGAGCGATCCAACGAAACTGTTTTCTTGATGCGTTTTTACGTGCCGAAGACACGGAGTCAGAAAATAGATGTTATGCGTTTTCCATAATTTTCTGAACTATTCTGAACTAACTAATTTCTAACTATTTACAACTATATAAAGTAAAAACAAGGAAATAAATTTACGTTAATGCAAATGAGATTCTAACGTAAAGAGGAAAAACCGGGCTGCGTAGGATAACATTATAGGTGGAAATATGCATAAATTACGAGAAGTAGGTAATATGACGTCAATACTAGCTGGATAACAGAGATGATGCAATGACTGAATGAGGAAAGAGGAAAATTGTAGAATGAATGAGATTTGAGTAGTAAACAAAGAGAGGGCCTAAAATTGAGGTTAGATTTCACTACAAAACTATGTCTGCAAATTTGGGAATCGAGAAAATTTAGAGCAATCAGTGAATGTCTGCAAATCTCAAAAATTCGATGCAATATTCAAAGGCAAACAATTCTATGAAAACTTGAAAACATAAATATCTAGGACTTTTTTAGTATTTCTAGAAATACTGTTTTTCAAATTTTGGCTTGTTTAGAAATAGGCGAAGATCCGTAGTTGTGAAAACAAATCATTTGATGAATCGTTGTTGTTTACTTCATTAACATTGGCATGTTGCCATTTAGCATAGCAAACATTCTTAACACCACGATCAAGGAATCTGGGCCCAGTGCTGTCTAGAAATTAAGGTGATGTGTACGGGGGATTCGAGCGAACGAAACTACGGTCAGCAACACCACCAATATCATCATCTTCATAATCATTGACATCATCACCATCAGATTCAGCATGTTATTATCATAATCGTCTTCGTTATTGTCATGGTCATAATCATTGTGATAATCATGGTCATCATCATCATCTTCATGGTCATGATCATTTTGATAATCATGGTCATCATTATCATCGTCGTGTTCATGATCATTTTGATAATCATGATCATCATGATCATAATCAGTTTTGCTGCAGCTATTGTACTGCTGGACATGGATTAATTTGTCAAATCATTGTTTCATTGTTGCAAATTCTTGCAAACACTCTTTGGTAAGCATTGTACCGCCATCCTTGCGACAGCATTGCTATGTTTTGTAATAGGGATCGATGTTGTTACATGCTTCTTTTTAACGTGTGAAGACATGGAGCCAGGAACACGACAGTTTGTGACATTATCGTAATTCAAGACTGACTAGAATTTACATTACATTACATACAACTTATATATATACACACTTACTAAAGGAATTAATTACGGAGAGAACAAAGGAACGAAAGAAAAGGAGAAAGTCCATACATTACATTAAACACAATAGAGAGGTTATAATAACTCATGCCGAGACTCATACTGTCATGCTACATTTTAGGAGGGGGGCTTTGGGATTTCACGGGTTGCGGAGTTGGTCAATTTCCCCCTCGGGTTTTCTAAAAAATTGTGCGGGTTTTTGGGTCAAGTATATTTAACGGGCAACGGGTTTTGCCATTTTTCTAGCTCGAGTTTCGTGTATTGTAGTAAAAATTTGCGGGCTTTCGGGTTTTATAACCCCCAAAGGATATCAATGTGTAAAATTCTTAAAACAGTTTAAAAGAAACTAAGCTCTTCCGGGTTTTCGGGTTTTGATACCCCCGAAAGCCCCCTCCTTTTTGTCGTTCCAAAACGACAACCTGGCGCTGGCTTCGGATCGGCTCGGCAATTAGGTGACCAGCAAGCAACTTTGGGAATGGCGGCCTACCGATGCTCTAGAAGTCGTTAGAAAATTGAGCTGCTCTGGTCATTATATCTATTAAAGAGGACCCCAAGTGGTTCTGCGTGATGCGGTATTGGACCATTTATCATGCGTAATATCGTGAAACGAAAGATTTCTGCGCGAGAATGCGTGAAATGCTTTGGTGCGGCTCGTGAATTCGTGATTTACTATATTGGCCACATAATTGAGAGGTTGCTTGAATGCAGGAATGCCTTTTTATCCATCTTAGGTGTACCTCGGGGATCGGTCTTGGGACCCCTTTTGTTCAATATATACCTGAATGACTTAAAGTGAACTGGACATATGCTGACACATGATATATATTCACCATAAGTGGGCTACCACAATTGTTATAATTTCCTTGACCGAGATTCGAACCAGTGACCTTCTGGACAACAAGCTAGTTGACTGCTCCACTGCACTAAACAGTGCAATGAAGTAGCCAGCCCAACTCGAGGTAATTCTAGCCACAGGTCTCCTCCACAGCCAAGGTGTTACTTTGTGTTTCGGCTTAAAGCATTCATCAGAGCATAGAACATATAGTGAACTGGACATATGCTGACACACGATATATATTCATCAAAATTGGGCTAGGATGTTCAATATCCACGGCCCCGGCCCTCGGGGCCCTCATTTTGGAGCCCTCGGGGCCCCTTATATTTTTTAGTGATATTTCAGGTCAAGGTCTCCATATTTCGTTAAAACAAAGAAAAGTAGACGTTTTGATGGTGAAACCGAGCAGAAGGGCCATTTTATATTCCTAGAATTCGCATCAAAGTTCATTTTTTATGAGAAAATGTTCATAAGAAACCTTGATCTATGTAAAATGTGTCTAAAATCCTCGCCAAAAATGCTCGGACACTTACATCTCTGTATCAAAATAATTAAGAGTCGGTGATATTGAAAGAGGGGCATTTAACTGTTTATAAAAGCGTACAAGATTCCTGCTGAAAAAAGGATTTTCCAAGAAATCAATAGAATTTACGGCAGGGTGTGTGTGATAAGGAGTGAATTGCCCTTCGATATCTGGGATACTCAAAATCCATTTCTTACTCGAGTAAATATATAATAAAACAGTGAAGCAGTAACGCTGCAAAGCGACGAGAAGACGAAGCAAGAAAGACGAATTCATTAGATGCTAATATTTCGCCCCGGCATTCTAGACAGGGAAATATCTGTGACAAACTAAGCAACTGCCTAATCACGAATTTTTCTTCTGATTCTGATACTTTGAAGGTTGGAGATTCATTTTCCGAGATGGGCCCAAGTGAATTGTTTTTAGAAAACACGTGATTCGTGACGTCATAAAACATAAAAATCTAACATTTGAGGTCAATATCTCTCACTGTAAGTGTCATACAGTGAAACAAATTGCATTTTCTGATAGCTCTAGGTAAGAGCTTTCGTTTGATATATAGCAAGATCAGTTTTGGTGACACCAGCAATTTGGTTGATGACGTCATCAAATCCATAAACTACAGATATCTGCCGCTTTTTCGCGCCCGTCTGAGTTGAAGTATGTTGTTTATCGTTTCTATACTTATTTTAACACTATTTGTACAGTTGATCTACGTTTGAGTCTATTTTACATGAGATTAGTAACAATTTCAGTTTTGTCGATGTCAGCAAATTGGCTGATGATGTCATCAAATTCAAAAGTAGAATTATCTGTCGTTTTCATACTTTTATGAATTACAGATGGTAAATAGTGTTTTCAAAACATAATTCACAGGTCGACAGGAGTATACAGTACACAGTACACAGATATGACTTGTTCACAGCACATCAATTGCCTTGAAAACGGCGTATAAATGGGAATAGAAGGGCTAATTGTTTTATGCATGGGGTTAGCACTTTAATTAAAGAGCAGTTGAGTTTCAAAACGGTGTTATCTTTTAAGGTAAGTGAAAAATGTAAACGCATGAATTTAAAGGTACTCTGGCAAGGAAAATTCAACTTTCGCTCACAAATTATTTAGTGAACACTTGCAAGAACAATTTCAGAGAGCTAACAATCAGCAACCCCAGACGCAAGAGCGTCACAGATGTTCATTTGCATCCATAAACGACCTTAATATGGGAAAGTAGAATGACATTGAGGACAAGCATCTGTTTTGCAATAGACAAAAGCTTGTCAACCCTCCGGTATTCGGCAAACAAACAGTAGCGTGGCTCTGCTCTCATCAACAGCGGCATTAATACCATGATCAAACTCTTCTGACAAACAAACAAAGCAAAAGCAAGTCCTTAAAGAGCGATCAAAAGTACTGTAATTGTCGTTTCTCTTGCACCTTTTGCAGTGCTGAGCATTTCGAGGATTAAATTGCCACGCCTACATTTACAATGGCTTCCAGGAATGCCCCTTCGTCCTATCGATAGGCACCCTGACGCAGAGTGAAAGGTAATTATTCTTCTATGCCAAGAACGTTATGTTCCAGCCAGAGAAAGGTTACAGACTGCATAATGTGTGTGTGTGTGTGGGGGGGGGGGGGACAGCTTCCTGGTACGCCGGTACATAGGATCCTGTATATCGTACAAGGGGCTAAAAATCGACCTAGTACGGTACAAACGCAATCTGGTAGATGGTACACTTGAAAAGTCAAAGCCATAACATGCGCATACGTGAAAAACGGTACATCGGTACATTGTCACGAATAGCTGACCTGTACGCTTGCAAAAAAGGCCGGTACACCGGTACATTGATTATAGCTGTCACCCCCAAGAATGTAAAACTATATAACATGGACCCAAGAGTCTTAAATGATAATACTTAATTTTCCACAAAAAGCAAAAAGAACTAAATGCATTCTCCGCATACTCCAATGTAATCTTAAGATAGACTTGTCACTTGAGGGATGAGCGAAATCGCTCACATTCGGAAAATAAAGCTTGCAACAAATGTGAATATTCACAGGCAAGTCCCCATGAAATCCACAATATGGTAATCAGCCAACAATTCAAGCAAGATGCCACTCTTTCTTTTGAAAAAGAGGTACGATCAATGTCGGCACAAAAGCACAGAGTTGTATTTTAATGTATCTAACTGGTCAGTAACAATGCCAGTATATAGTTAATATCAGCATCACTGCATTAATGGTAATAGCATCAAAAGATGACACCGAGAATCCCGCAATAAATAGAGAAGAAATGATGCTTTCTTTACAAGACTATTGTAAAGAAATTTCAGGGACTTCTCCTGGCGTTAGCTATGATCGTACAGCCTTCTTATTTTCGCTCAGCCCAGTCTAAATTGACCTAAAGTTTCTTAGACTTACTGGAACAACGAACATCTGCAAAAATGGAAATAGAACATAAGCGGAGTTAGGGTATCGTCATCATCACATTAAGTCTGTTTTCTGAATTCTTCGTTGAGACGTAAGTGGTGATGCTCCATTTTTTAAATCCAAGTCAAAATGTGAAGATGATAATTGGTATCTTCATGTGTAAGAAGAAGTTCTCCAATCATGTGGAAACTGATTTAGTTTTCCGTTTGATTGGTATCTTCGACGTTTTCACTACAATCCCGGACAAAACTCATGAGACTAACAGTGAAAATGCTCTTCTTACCAAACATATCGTCCCCTTCCCCGAATCAATGTTGTTTTCGCAAATGAAAGTAAAAGACAATCTGTAGAACATCAAAGAAACCCAACATTGGATTGGGGGAGGGGGGGATTCATTTTCTTCCTATTTTGTACAAAGTATTTCTAAATTGATGAAACTTTATGGAAGTCTCATTGAGTTTTGTCCGGGATTGATCCCGGACAAAACTCATGAGACTAACAGTGAAAATGCTCTTCTTACCAAACATATCGTCCCCCTTCACCCGAATCAATGTTGTTTTCGCAAATGAAAGTAAAAGACAATCTGTAGAACATCAAAGAAACCCAACATTGGATTGGGGGAGGGGGGGATTCATTTTCTTCCTATTTTGTACAAAGTATTTCTAAATTGATGAAACTTTATGGAAGTCTCATTGAGTTTTGTCCGGGATTGTCTTCTGCAAAACGTTCTCACTGCTCCAACAGTTTACACGATAGAATGCAAAAGTAACTTGCCATCTGATGTAAGTCTGATCTAATATTGCAGAAATGTAATTTAAGTGTAATATAAACATGTTATCACGTGGTCAGAATCATTTCATGATTAAAAATAACATTACTTAGCAATTATTACGCGTTGTCTTCAAAAAAAGCTCATTTTGGAGAGGATGGCTGGAGGAAAGGCTATCGAATCAGAGACAAGGGCTTAGAAACACTTTATGTTTACATGAAATAAATCAGACACACGGACTTATATAAAATTTCAACTTCTGATCTCATGCCCCGCAGCAAATAAATGTAAGACAAACCGTAAAACTTTGCTGTTATGTGTGACACTATAACTGAGCAAGCCCACATGCCTACACAATTTATTTAACAATAAGTTGCAATGTTTGCCGAACGAAAACACATTTCATGTCACACATGCCACGTATTATTTCTGCTCATATCTCTATGCAGCTGACGATCGGGGTCTACACACTGAAATGCATAAAACATATATACATTGTAGGTGTATAATAAAATAGTTTGTCTACCAGATTTACAACGACATTGTTCCTCTACGGTTAACCGTGACGATTAACCCCTGACATTTACATATTTATATGTGAAAAAGAGACCTAGAAATTTTCTATCTGTTCAGTTTTTATCTGTTCTTATAGTTTCAGGTGGTAATATGAATATTGCTATAATCAATAAATTAGATCAGGCTTATACATTAGCGGCAATAATCAAACTGACTTAACATCTGATACATGGATGTGACGTGATTTGAGGAAAATTGATAAAGAAAGGCCAAGGCAAGGAACTTTGTTAAGTAACAATAATTCAGCGCCGCTAGCAAGTGCAGCTGCGACGTAAAACCAATTACTGGAAAGAAATACATTCAGTGTATCTAAATTTGTTATGATGCTGAGTAAAAAAAGATTTTTTTAACCTTATTTTATACGCTAAGTGATCTGCCCTTATCTAATGCCAAAAGACTGTCTTCTGCAAAACGTTCTCACTGCTCCAACAGTTTACACGATAGAATGCAAAAGTAACTTGCCATCTGATGTAAGTCTGATCTAATATTGCAGAAATGTAATTTAAGTGTAATATAAACATGTTATCACGTGGTCAGAATCATTTCATGATTAAAAATAACATTACTTAGCAATTATTACGCGTTGTCTTCAAAAAAAAGCTCATTTTGGAGAGGATGGCTGGAGGAAAGGCTATCGAATCAGAGACAAGGGCTTAGAAACACTTTATGTTTACATGAAATAAATCAGACACACGGACTTATATAAAATTTCAACTTCTGATCTCATGCCCCGCAGCAAATAAATGTAAGACAAACCGTAAAACTTTGCTGTTATGTGTGACACTATAACTGAGCAAGCCCACATGCCTACACAATTTATTTAACAATAAGTTGCAATGTTTGCCGAACGAAAAACACATTTCATGTCACACATGCCACGTATTATTTCTGCTCATATCTCTATGCAGCTGACGATCGGGGTCTACACACTGAAATGCATAAAACATATATACATTGTAGGTGTATAATAAAATAGTTTGTCTACCAGATTTACAACGACATTGTTCCTCTACGGTTAACCGTGACGATTAACCCCTGACATTTACATATTTATATGTGAAAAAGAGACCTAGAAATTTTCTATCTGTTCAGTTTTTATCTGTTCTTATAGTTTCAGGTCGTAATATGAATATTGCTATAATCAATGAATTAGATCAGGCTTATACATTAGCGGCAATAATCAAACTGACTTAACATCTGATACATGGATGTCACGTGATTTGAGGAAAATTGATAAAGAAAGGCCAAGGCAAGGAACTTTGTTAAGTAACAATAATTCAGCGCCGCTAGCAAGTGCAGCTGCGACGTAAAACCAATTACTGGAAATAAATACATTCAGTGTATCTAAATTTGTTATGATGCTGAGTAAAAAAAGATTTTTTTAACCTTATTTTATACGCTAAGTGATCTGCCCTTATCTAATGCCAAAAGACAATCCCGGACAAAACTCATGAGACTAACAGTGAAAATGCTCTTCTTACCAAACATATCGTCCCCCTTCCCCCGAATCAATGTTGTTTTCGCAAATGAAAGTAAAAGACAATCTGTAGAACATCAAAGAAACCCAACATTGGATTGGGGAGGGGGATTCATTTTCTTCCTATTTTGTACAAAGTATTTCTAAATTGATGAAACTTTATGGAAGTCTCATTGAGTTTTGTCCGGGATTGTCTTCTGCAAAACGTTCTCACTGCTGCGACAGTTTACACGATAGAATGCAAAAGTAACTTGCCATCTGATGTAAGTCTGATCTAATATTGCAGAAATGTAACTTAAGTGTAATATAAACATGTTATCACGTGGTCAGAATCATTTCATGATTAAAAATAACATTACTTAGCAATTATTACGCGTTGTCTTCAAAAAAAGCTCATTTTGGAGAGGATGGCTGGAGGAAAGGCTATCGAATCAGAGACAAGGGCTTAGAAACACTTTATGTTTACATGAAATAAATCAGACACACGGACTTATATAAAATTTCAACTTCTGATCTCATGCCCCGCAGCAAATAAATGTAAGACAAACCGTAAAACTTTGCTGTTATGTGTGACACTATAACTGAGCAAGCCCACATGCCTACACAATTTATTTAACAATAAGTTGCAATGTTTGCCGAACGAAAACACGTTTCATGTCACACATGCCACGTATTATTTCTGCTCATATCTCTATGCAGCTGACGATCGGGGTCTACACACTGAAATGCATAAAACATATATACATTGTAGGTGTATAATAAAATAGTTTGTCTACCAGATTTACAACGACATTGTTCCTCTACGGTTAACCATGGTTAACCGTACGGTTAACCCCACGGTTAACCCTTGTTTTAGGCCAATTTTATATGAAATTCAATGAGAATCAACGGTTAACCACGGTTAACCCCCAAAATTATATAAAATAAACTATATTACCTTTATTCTTGAAAAAGAGGGGTTAACCGTTGAAATGCTTCTGCATGCATGTTTCAGTATGGAATTACACATTTAAGAGGGGTTAACCGTAGGGTTAACCGTGGGGTTAACCGTACGGTTAACCGTGACGATTAACCCCTGACATTTACATATTTATATGTGAAAAAGAGACCTAGAAATTTTCTATCTGTTCAGTTTTTATCTGTTCTTATAGTTTCAGGTCGTAATATGAATATTGCTATAATCAATGAATTAGATCAGGCTTATACATTAGCGGCAATAATCAAACTGACTTAACATCTGATACATGGATGTCACGTGATTTGAGGAAAATTGATAAAGAAAGGCCAAGGCAAGGAACTTTGTTAAGTAACAATAATTCAGCGCCGCTAGCAAGTGCAGCTGCGACGTAAAACCAATTACTGGAAATAAATACATTCAGTGTATCTAAATTTGTTATGATGCTGAGTAAAAAAAGATTTTTTTAACCTTATTTTATACGCTAAGTGATCTGCCCTTATCTAATGCCAAAAGACAATCCCGGACAAAACTCATGAGACTAACAGTGAAAATGCTCTTCTTACCAAACATATCGTCCCCCTTCCCCCGAATCAATGTTGTTTTCGCAAATGAAAGTAAAAGACAATCTGTAGAACATCAAAGAAACCCAACATTGGATTGGGGAGGGGGGTACAAAGTATTCATTTTCTTCCTATTTTGTACAAAGTATTTCTAAATTGATGAAACTTTATGGAAGTCTCATTGAGTTTTGTCCGGGATTGTCTTCTGCAAAACGTTCTCACTGCTGCGACAGTTTACACGATAGAATGCAAAAGTAACTTGCCATCTGATGTAAGTCTGATCTAATATTGCAGAAATGTAACTTAAGTGTAATATAAACATGTTATCACGTGGTCAGAATCATTTCATGATTAAAAATAACATTACTTAGCAATTATTACGCGTTGTCTTCAAAAAAAGCTCATTTTGGAGAGGATGGCTGGAGGAAAGGCTATCGAATCAGAGACAAGGGCTTAGAAACACTTTATGTTTACATGAAATAAATCAGACACACGGACTTATATAAAATTTCAACTTCTGATCTCATGCCCCGCAGCAAATAAATGTAAGACAAACCGTAAAACTTTGCTGTTATGTGTGACACTATAACTGAGCAAGCCCACATGCCTACACAATTTATTTAACAATAAGTTGCAATGTTTGCCGAACGAAAACACGTTTCATGTCACACATGCCACGTATTATTTCTGCTCATATCTCTATGCAGCTGACGATCGGGGTCTACACACTGAAATGCATAAAACATATATACATTGTAGGTGTATAATAAAATAGTTTGTCTACCAGATTTACAACGACATTGTTCCTCTACGGTTAACCATGGTTAACCGTACGGTTAACCCCACGGTTAACCCTTGTTTTAGGCCAATTTTATATGAAATTCAATGAGAATCAACGGTTAACCACGGTTAACCCCCCAAAATTATATAAAATAAACTATATTACCTTTATTCTTGAAAAAGAGGGGTTAACCGTTGAAATGCTTCTGCATGCATGTTTCAGTATGGAATTACACATTTAAGAGGGGTTAACCGTAGGGTTAACCGTGGGGTTAACCGTACGGTTAACCGTGACGATTAACCCCTGACATTTACATATTTATATGTGAAAAAGAGACCTAGAAATTTTCTATCTGTTCAGTTTTTATCTGTTCTTATAGTTTCAGGTCGTAATATGAATATTGCTATAATCAATGAATTAGATCAGGCTTATACATTAGCGGCAATAATCAAACTGACTTAACATCTGATACATGGATGTCACGTGATTTGAGGAAAATTGATAAAGAAAGGCCAAGGCAAGGAACTTTGTTAAGTAACAATAATTCAGCGCCGCTAGCAAGTGCAGCTGCGACGTAAAACCAATTACTGGAAATAAATACATTCAGTGTATCTAAATTTGTTATGATGCTGAGTAAAAAAAGATTTTTTTAACCTTATTTTATACGCTAAGTGATCTGCCCTTATCTAATGCCAAAAGACAATCCCGGACAAAACTCATGAGACTAACAGTGAAAATGCTCTTCTTACCAAACATATCGTCCCCCTTCCCCCGAATCAATGTTGTTTTCGCAAATGAAAGTAAAAGACAATCTGTAGAACATCAAAGAAACCCAACATTGGATTGGGGAGGGGGATTCATTTTCTTCCTATTTTGTACAAAGTATTTCTAAATTGATGAAACTTTATGGAAGTCTCATTGAGTTTTGTCCGGGATTGTCTTCTGCAAAACGTTCTCACTGCTGCGACAGTTTACACGATAGAATGCAAAAGTAACTTGCCATCTGATGTAAGTCTGATCTAATATTGCAGAAATGTAACTTAAGTGTAATATAAACATGTTATCACGTGGTCAGAATCATTTCATGATTAAAAATAACATTACTTAGCAATTATTACGCGTTGTCTTCAAAAAAAGCTCATTTTGGAGAGGATGGCTGGAGGAAAGGCTATCGAATCAGAGACAAGGGCTTAGAAACACTTTATGTTTACATGAAATAAATCAGACACACGGACTTATATAAAATTTCAACTTCTGATCTCATGCCCCGCAGCAAATAAATGTAAGACAAACCGTAAAACTTTGCTGTTATGTGTGACACTATAACTGAGCAAGCCCACATGCCTACACAATTTATTTAACAATAAGTTGCAATGTTTGCCGAACGAAAACACGTTTCATGTCACACATGCCACGTATTATTTCTGCTCATATCTCTATGCAGCTGACGATCGGGGTCTACACACTGAAATGCATAAAACATATATACATTGTAGGTGTATAATAAAATAGTTTGTCTACCAGATTTACAACGACATTGTTCCTCTACGGTTAACCGTGACGATTAACCCCTGACATTTACATATTTATATGTGAAAAAGAGACCTAGAAATTTTCTATCTGTTCAGTTTTTATCTGTTCTTATAGTTTCAGGTCGTAATATGAATATTGCTATAATCAATGAATTAGATCAGGCTTATACATTAGCGGCAATAATCAAACTGACTTAACATCTGATACATGGATGTCACGTGATTTGAGGAAAATTGATAAAGAAAGGCCAAGGCAAGGAACTTTGTTAAGTAACAATAATTCAGCGCCGCTAGCAAGTGCAGCTGCGACGTAAAACCAATTACTGGAAATAAATACATTCAGTGTATCTAAATTTGTTATGATGCTGAGTAAAAAAAGATTTTTTTAACCTTATTTTATACGCTAAGTGATCTGCCCTTATCTAATGCCAAAAGACAATCCCGGACAAAACTCATGAGACTAACAGTGAAAATGCTCTTCTTACCAAACATATCGTCCCCCTTCCCCCGAATCAATGTTGTTTTCGCAAATGAAAGTAAAAGACAATCTGTAGAACATCAAAGAAACCCAACATTGGATTGGGGAGGGGGATTCATTTTCTTCCTATTTTGTACAAAGTATTTCTAAATTGATGAAACTTTATGGAAGTCTCATTGAGTTTTGTCCGGGATTGTCTTCTGCAAAACGTTCTCACTGCTGCGACAGTTTACACGATAGAATGCAAAAGTAACTTGCCATCTGATGTAAGTCTGATCTAATATTGCAGAAATGTAACTTAAGTGTAATATAAACATGTTATCACGTGGTCAGAATCATTTCATGATTAAAAATAACATTACTTAGCAATTATTACGCGTTGTCTTCAAAAAAAGCTCATTTTGGAGAGGATGGCTGGAGGAAAGGCTATCGAATCAGAGACAAGGGCTTAGAAACACTTTATGTTTACATGAAATAAATCAGACACACGGACTTATATAAAATTTCAACTTCTGATCTCATGCCCCGCAGCAAATAAATGTAAGACAAACCGTAAAACTTTGCTGTTATGTGTGACACTATAACTGAGCAAGCCCACATGCCTACACAATTTATTTAACAATAAGTTGCAATGTTTGCCGAACGAAAACACGTTTCATGTCACACATGCCACGTATTATTTCTGCTCATATCTCTATGCAGCTGACGATCGGGGTCTACACACTGAAATGCATAAAACATATATACATTGTAGGTGTATAATAAAATAGTTTGTCTACCAGATTTACAACGACATTGTTCCTCTACGGTTAACCATGGTTAACCGTACGGTTAACCCCACGGTTAACCCTTGTTTTAGGCCAATTTTATATGAAATTCAATGAGAATCAACGGTTAACCACGGTTAACCCCCCAAAATTATATAAAATAAACTATATTACCTTTATTCTTGAAAAAGAGGGGTTAACCGTTGAAATGCTTCTGCATGCATGTTTCAGTATGGAATTACACATTTAAGAGGGGTTAACCGTAGGGTTAACCGTGGGGTTAACCGTACGGTTAACCGTGACGATTAACCCCTGACATTTACATATTTATATGTGAAAAAGAGACCTAGAAATTTTCTATCTGTTCAGTTTTTATCTGTTCTTATAGTTTCAGGTCGTAATATGAATATTGCTATAATCAATGAATTAGATCAGGCTTATACATTAGCGGCAATAATCAAACTGACTTAACATCTGATACATGGATGTCACGTGATTTGAGGAAAATTGATAAAGAAAGGCCAAGGCAAGGAACTTTGTTAAGTAACAATAATTCAGCGCCGCTAGCAAGTGCAGCTGCGACGTAAAACCAATTACTGGAAATAAATACATTCAGTGTATCTAAATTTGTTATGATGCTGAGTAAAAAAAGATTTTTTTAACCTTATTTTATACGCTAAGTGATCTGCCCTTATCTAATGCCAAAAGACAATCCCGGACAAAACTCATGAGACTAACAGTGAAAATGCTCTTCTTACCAAACATATCGTCCCCCTTCCCCCGAATCAATGTTGTTTTCGCAAATGAAAGTAAAAGACAATCTGTAGAACATCAAAGAAACCCAACATTGGATTGGGGAGGGGGATTCATTTTCTTCCTATTTTGTACAAAGTATTTCTAAATTGATGAAACTTTATGGAAGTCTCATTGAGTTTTGTCCGGGATTGTCTTCTGCAAAACGTTCTCACTGCTGCGACAGTTTACACGATAGAATGCAAAAGTAACTTGCCATCTGATGTAAGTCTGATCTAATATTGCAGAAATGTAACTTAAGTGTAATATAAACATGTTATCACGTGGTCAGAATCATTTCATGATTAAAAATAACATTACTTAGCAATTATTACGCGTTGTCTTCAAAAAAAGCTCATTTTGGAGAGGATGGCTGGAGGAAAGGCTATCGAATCAGAGACAAGGGCTTAGAAACACTTTATGTTTACATGAAATAAATCAGACACACGGACTTATATAAAATTTCAACTTCTGATCTCATGCCCCGCAGCAAATAAATGTAAGACAAACCGTAAAACTTTGCTGTTATGTGTGACACTATAACTGAGCAAGCCCACATGCCTACACAATTTATTTAACAATAAGTTGCAATGTTTGCCGAACGAAAACACGTTTCATGTCACACATGCCACGTATTATTTCTGCTCATATCTCTATGCAGCTGACGATCGGGGTCTACACACTGAAATGCATAAAACATATATACATTGTAGGTGTATAATAAAATAGTTTGTCTACCAGATTTACAACGACATTGTTCCTCTACGGTTAACCGTGACGATTAACCCCTGACATTTACATATTTATATGTGAAAAAGAGACCTAGAAATTTTCTATCTGTTCAGTTTTTATCTGTTCTTATAGTTTCAGGTCGTAATATGAATATTGCTATAATCAATGAATTAGATCAGGCTTATACATTAGCGGCAATAATCAAACTGACTTAACATCTGATACATGGATGTCACGTGATTTGAGGAAAATTGATAAAGAAAGGCCAAGGCAAGGAACTTTGTTAAGTAACAATAATTCAGCGCCGCTAGCAAGTGCAGCTGCGACGTAAAACCAATTACTGGAAATAAATACATTCAGTGTATCTAAATTTGTTATGATGCTGAGTAAAAAAAGATTTTTTTAACCTTATTTTATACGCTAAGTGATCTGCCCTTATCTAATGCCAAAAGACAATCCCGGACAAAACTCATGAGACTAACAGTGAAAATGCTCTTCTTACCAAACATATCGTCCCCCTTCCCCCGAATCAATGTTGTTTTCGCAAATGAAAGTAAAAGACAATCTGTAGAACATCAAAGAAACCCAACATTGGATTGGGGAGGGGGATTCATTTTCTTCCTATTTTGTACAAAGTATTTCTAAATTGATGAAACTTTATGGAAGTCTCATTGAGTTTTGTCCGGGATTGTCTTCTGCAAAACGTTCTCACTGCTGCGACAGTTTACACGATAGAATGCAAAAGTAACTTGCCATCTGATGTAAGTCTGATCTAATATTGCAGAAATGTAACTTAAGTGTAATATAAACATGTTATCACGTGGTCAGAATCATTTCATGATTAAAAATAACATTACTTAGCAATTATTACGCGTTGTCTTCAAAAAAAGCTCATTTTGGAGAGGATGGCTGGAGGAAAGGCTATCGAATCAGAGACAAGGGCTTAGAAACACTTTATGTTTACATGAAATAAATCAGACACACGGACTTATATAAAATTTCAACTTCTGATCTCATGCCCCGCAGCAAATAAATGTAAGACAAACCGTAAAACTTTGCTGTTATGTGTGACACTATAACTGAGCAAGCCCACATGCCTACACAATTTATTTAACAATAAGTTGCAATGTTTGCCGAACGAAAACACGTTTCATGTCACACATGCCACGTATTATTTCTGCTCATATCTCTATGCAGCTGACGATCGGGGTCTACACACTGAAATGCATAAAACATATATACATTGTAGGTGTATAATAAAATAGTTTGTCTACCAGATTTACAACGACATTGTTCCTCTACGGTTAACCATGGTTAACCGTACGGTTAACCCCACGGTTAACCCTTGTTTTAGGCCAATTTTATATGAAATTCAATGAGAATCAACGGTTAACCACGGTTAACCCCCAAAATTATATAAAATAAACTATATTACCTTTATTCTTGAAAAAGAGGGGTTAACCGTTGAAATGCTTCTGCATGCATGTTTCAGTATGGAATTACACATTTAAGAGGGGTTAACCGTAGGGTTAACCGTGGGGTTAACCGTACGGTTAACCGTGACGATTAACCCCTGACATTTACATATTTATATGTGAAAAAGAGACCTAGAAATTTTCTATCTGTTCAGTTTTTATCTGTTCTTATAGTTTCAGGTCGTAATATGAATATTGCTATAATCAATGAATTAGATCAGGCTTATACATTAGCGGCAATAATCAAACTGACTTAACATCTGATACATGGATGTCACGTGATTTGAGGAAAATTGATAAAGAAAGGCCAAGGCAAGGAACTTTGTTAAGTAACAATAATTCAGCGCCGCTAGCAAGTGCAGCTGCGACGTAAAACCAATTACTGGAAATAAATACATTCAGTGTATCTAAATTTGTTATGATGCTGAGTAAAAAAAGATTTTTTTAACCTTATTTTATACGCTAAGTGATCTGCCCTTATCTAATGCCAAAAGACAATCCCGGACAAAACTCATGAGACTAACAGTGAAAATGCTCTTCTTACCAAACATATCGTCCCCCTTCCCCCGAATCAATGTTGTTTTCGCAAATGAAAGTAAAAGACAATCTGTAGAACATCAAAGAAACCCAACATTGGATTGGGGAGGGGGATTCATTTTCTTCCTATTTTGTACAAAGTATTTCTAAATTGATGAAACTTTATGGAAGTCTCATTGAGTTTTGTCCGGGATTGTCTTCTGCAAAACGTTCTCACTGCTGCGACAGTTTACACGATAGAATGCAAAAGTAACTTGCCATCTGATGTAAGTCTGATCTAATATTGCAGAAATGTAACTTAAGTGTAATATAAACATGTTATCACGTGGTCAGAATCATTTCATGATTAAAAATAACATTACTTAGCAATTATTACGCGTTGTCTTCAAAAAAAGCTCATTTTGGAGAGGATGGCTGGAGGAAAGGCTATCGAATCAGAGACAAGGGCTTAGAAACACTTTATGTTTACATGAAATAAATCAGACACACGGACTTATATAAAATTTCAACTTCTGATCTCATGCCCCGCAGCAAATAAATGTAAGACAAACCGTAAAACTTTGCTGTTATGTGTGACACTATAACTGAGCAAGCCCACATGCCTACACAATTTATTTAACAATAAGTTGCAATGTTTGCCGAACGAAAACACGTTTCATGTCACACATGCCACGTATTATTTCTGCTCATATCTCTATGCAGCTGACGATCGGGGTCTACACACTGAAATGCATAAAACATATATACATTGTAGGTGTATAATAAAATAGTTTGTCTACCAGATTTACAACGACATTGTTCCTCTACGGTTAACCATGGTTAACCGTACGGTTAACCCCACGGTTAACCCTTGTTTTAGGCCAATTTTATATGAAATTCAATGAGAATCAACGGTTAACCACGGTTAACCCCCAAAATTATATAAAATAAACTATATTACCTTTATTCTTGAAAAAGAGGGGTTAACCGTTGAAATGCTTCTGCATGCATGTTTCAGTATGGAATTACACATTTAAGAGGGGTTAACCGTAGGGTTAACCGTGGGGTTAACCGTACGGTTAACCGTGACGATTAACCCCTGACATTTACATATTTATATGTGAAAAAGAGACCTAGAAATTTTCTATCTGTTCAGTTTTTATCTGTTCTTATAGTTTCAGGTCGTAATATGAATATTGCTATAATCAATGAATTAGATCAGGCTTATACATTAGCGGCAATAATCAAACTGACTTAACATCTGATACATGGATGTCACGTGATTTGAGGAAAATTGATAAAGAAAGGCCAAGGCAAGGAACTTTGTTAAGTAACAATAATTCAGCGCCGCTAGCAAGTGCAGCTGCGACGTAAAACCAATTACTGGAAATAAATACATTCAGTGTATCTAAATTTGTTATGATGCTGAGTAAAAAAAGATTTTTTTAACCTTATTTTATACGCTAAGTGATCTGCCCTTATCTAATGCCAAAAGACAATCCCGGACAAAACTCATGAGACTAACAGTGAAAATGCTCTTCTTACCAAACATATCGTCCCCCTTCCCCCGAATCAATGTTGTTTTCGCAAATGAAAGTAAAAGACAATCTGTAGAACATCAAAGAAACCCAACATTGGATTGGGGAGGGGGATTCATTTTCTTCCTATTTTGTACAAAGTATTTCTAAATTGATGAAACTTTATGGAAGTCTCATTGAGTTTTGTCCGGGATTGTCTTCTGCAAAACGTTCTCACTGCTGCGACAGTTTACACGATAGAATGCAAAAGTAACTTGCCATCTGATGTAAGTCTGATCTAATATTGCAGAAATGTAACTTAAGTGTAATATAAACATGTTATCACGTGGTCAGAATCATTTCATGATTAAAAATAACATTACTTAGCAATTATTACGCGTTGTCTTCAAAAAAAGCTCATTTTGGAGAGGATGGCTGGAGGAAAGGCTATCGAATCAGAGACAAGGGCTTAGAAACACTTTATGTTTACATGAAATAAATCAGACACACGGACTTATATAAAATTTCAACTTCTGATCTCATGCCCCGCAGCAAATAAATGTAAGACAAACCGTAAAACTTTGCTGTTATGTGTGACACTATAACTGAGCAAGCCCACATGCCTACACAATTTATTTAACAATAAGTTGCAATGTTTGCCGAACGAAAACACGTTTCATGTCACACATGCCACGTATTATTTCTGCTCATATCTCTATGCAGCTGACGATCGGGGTCTACACACTGAAATGCATAAAACATATATACATTGTAGGTGTATAATAAAATAGTTTGTCTACCAGATTTACAACGACATTGTTCCTCTACGGTTAACCGTGACGATTAACCCCTGACATTTACATATTTATATGTGAAAAAGAGACCTAGAAATTTTCTATCTGTTCAGTTTTTATCTGTTCTTATAGTTTCAGGTCGTAATATGAATATTGCTATAATCAATGAATTAGATCAGGCTTATACATTAGCGGCAATAATCAAACTGACTTAACATCTGATACATGGATGTCACGTGATTTGAGGAAAATTGATAAAGAAAGGCCAAGGCAAGGAACTTTGTTAAGTAACAATAATTCAGCGCCGCTAGCAAGTGCAGCTGCGACGTAAAACCAATTACTGGAAATAAATACATTCAGTGTATCTAAATTTGTTATGATGCTGAGTAAAAAAAGATTTTTTTAACCTTATTTTATACGCTAAGTGATCTGCCCTTATCTAATGCCAAAAGACAATCCCGGACAAAACTCATGAGACTAACAGTGAAAATGCTCTTCTTACCAAACATATCGTCCCCCTTCCCCCGAATCAATGTTGTTTTCGCAAATGAAAGTAAAAGACAATCTGTAGAACATCAAAGAAACCCAACATTGGATTGGGGAGGGGGATTCATTTTCTTCCTATTTTGTACAAAGTATTTCTAAATTGATGAAACTTTATGGAAGTCTCATTGAGTTTTGTCCGGGATTGTCTTCTGCAAAACGTTCTCACTGCTGCGACAGTTTACACGATAGAATGCAAAAGTAACTTGCCATCTGATGTAAGTCTGATCTAATATTGCAGAAATGTAACTTAAGTGTAATATAAACATGTTATCACGTGGTCAGAATCATTTCATGATTAAAAATAACATTACTTAGCAATTATTACGCGTTGTCTTCAAAAAAAGCTCATTTTGGAGAGGATGGCTGGAGGAAAGGCTATCGAATCAGAGACAAGGGCTTAGAAACACTTTATGTTTACATGAAATAAATCAGACACACGGACTTATATAAAATTTCAACTTCTGATCTCATGCCCCGCAGCAAATAAATGTAAGACAAACCGTAAAACTTTGCTGTTATGTGTGACACTATAACTGAGCAAGCCCACATGCCTACACAATTTATTTAACAATAAGTTGCAATGTTTGCCGAACGAAAACACGTTTCATGTCACACATGCCACGTATTATTTCTGCTCATATCTCTATGCAGCTGACGATCGGGGTCTACACACTGAAATGCATAAAACATATATACATTGTAGGTGTATAATAAAATAGTTTGTCTACCAGATTTACAACGACATTGTTCCTCTACGGTTAACCATGGTTAACCGTACGGTTAACCCCACGGTTAACCCTTGTTTTAGGCCAATTTTATATGAAATTCAATGAGAATCAACGGTTAACCACGGTTAACCCCCAAAATTATATAAAATAAACTATATTACCTTTATTCTTGAAAAAGAGGGGTTAACCGTTGAAATGCTTCTGCATGCATGTTTCAGTATGGAATTACACATTTAAGAGGGGTTAACCGTAGGGTTAACCGTGGGGTTAACCGTACGGTTAACCGTGACGATTAACCCCTGACATTTACATATTTATATGTGAAAAAGAGACCTAGAAATTTTCTATCTGTTCAGTTTTTATCTGTTCTTATAGTTTCAGGTCGTAATATGAATATTGCTATAATCAATGAATTAGATCAGGCTTATACATTAGCGGCAATAATCAAACTGACTTAACATCTGATACATGGATGTCACGTGATTTGAGGAAAATTGATAAAGAAAGGCCAAGGCAAGGAACTTTGTTAAGTAACAATAATTCAGCGCCGCTAGCAAGTGCAGCTGCGACGTAAAACCAATTACTGGAAATAAATACATTCAGTGTATCTAAATTTGTTATGATGCTGAGTAAAAAAAGATTTTTTTAACCTTATTTTATACGCTAAGTGATCTGCCCTTATCTAATGCCAAAAGACAATCCCGGACAAAACTCATGAGACTAACAGTGAAAATGCTCTTCTTACCAAACATATCGTCCCCCTTCCCCCGAATCAATGTTGTTTTCGCAAATGAAAGTAAAAGACAATCTGTAGAACATCAAAGAAACCCAACATTGGATTGGGGAGGGGGATTCATTTTCTTCCTATTTTGTACAAAGTATTTCTAAATTGATGAAACTTTATGGAAGTCTCATTGAGTTTTGTCCGGGATTGTCTTCTGCAAAACGTTCTCACTGCTGCGACAGTTTACACGATAGAATGCAAAAGTAACTTGCCATCTGATGTAAGTCTGATCTAATATTGCAGAAATGTAACTTAAGTGTAATATAAACATGTTATCACGTGGTCAGAATCATTTCATGATTAAAAATAACATTACTTAGCAATTATTACGCGTTGTCTTCAAAAAAAGCTCATTTTGGAGAGGATGGCTGGAGGAAAGGCTATCGAATCAGAGACAAGGGCTTAGAAACACTTTATGTTTACATGAAATAAATCAGACACACGGACTTATATAAAATTTCAACTTCTGATCTCATGCCCCGCAGCAAATAAATGTAAGACAAACCGTAAAACTTTGCTGTTATGTGTGACACTATAACTGAGCAAGCCCACATGCCTACACAATTTATTTAACAATAAGTTGCAATGTTTGCCGAACGAAAACACGTTTCATGTCACACATGCCACGTATTATTTCTGCTCATATCTCTATGCAGCTGACGATCGGGGTCTACACACTGAAATGCATAAAACATATATACATTGTAGGTGTATAATAAAATAGTTTGTCTACCAGATTTACAACGACATTGTTCCTCTACGGTTAACCGTGACGATTAACCCCTGACATTTACATATTTATATGTGAAAAAGAGACCTAGAAATTTTCTATCTGTTCAGTTTTTATCTGTTCTTATAGTTTCAGGTCGTAATATGAATATTGCTATAATCAATGAATTAGATCAGGCTTATACATTAGCGGCAATAATCAAACTGACTTAACATCTGATACATGGATGTCACGTGATTTGAGGAAAATTGATAAAGAAAGGCCAAGGCAAGGAACTTTGTTAAGTAACAATAATTCAGCGCCGCTAGCAAGTGCAGCTGCGACGTAAAACCAATTACTGGAAATAAATACATTCAGTGTATCTAAATTTGTTATGATGCTGAGTAAAAAAAGATTTTTTTAACCTTATTTTATACGCTAAGTGATCTGCCCTTATCTAATGCCAAAAGACAATCCCGGACAAAACTCATGAGACTAACAGTGAAAATGCTCTTCTTACCAAACATATCGTCCCCCTTCCCCCGAATCAATGTTGTTTTCGCAAATGAAAGTAAAAGACAATCTGTAGAACATCAAAGAAACCCAACATTGGATTGGGGAGGGGGATTCATTTTCTTCCTATTTTGTACAAAGTATTTCTAAATTGATGAAACTTTATGGAAGTCTCATTGAGTTTTGTCCGGGATTGTCTTCTGCAAAACGTTCTCACTGCTGCGACAGTTTACACGATAGAATGCAAAAGTAACTTGCCATCTGATGTAAGTCTGATCTAATATTGCAGAAATGTAACTTAAGTGTAATATAAACATGTTATCACGTGGTCAGAATCATTTCATGATTAAAAATAACATTACTTAGCAATTATTACGCGTTGTCTTCAAAAAAAGCTCATTTTGGAGAGGATGGCTGGAGGAAAGGCTATCGAATCAGAGACAAGGGCTTAGAAACACTTTATGTTTACATGAAATAAATCAGACACACGGACTTATATAAAATTTCAACTTCTGATCTCATGCCCCGCAGCAAATAAATGTAAGACAAACCGTAAAACTTTGCTGTTATGTGTGACACTATAACTGAGCAAGCCCACATGCCTACACAATTTATTTAACAATAAGTTGCAATGTTTGCCGAACGAAAACACGTTTCATGTCACACATGCCACGTATTATTTCTGCTCATATCTCTATGCAGCTGACGATCGGGGTCTACACACTGAAATGCATAAAACATATATACATTGTAGGTGTATAATAAAATAGTTTGTCTACCAGATTTACAACGACATTGTTCCTCTACGGTTAACCATGGTTAACCGTACGGTTAACCCCACGGTTAACCCTTGTTTTAGGCCAATTTTATATGAAATTCAATGAGAATCAACGGTTAACCACGGTTAACCCCCAAAATTATATAAAATAAACTATATTACCTTTATTCTTGAAAAAGAGGGGTTAACCGTTGAAATGCTTCTGCATGCATGTTTCAGTATGGAATTACACATTTAAGAGGGGTTAACCGTAGGGTTAACCGTGGGGTTAACCGTACGGTTAACCGTGACGATTAACCCCTGACATTTACATATTTATATGTGAAAAAGAGACCTAGAAATTTTCTATCTGTTCAGTTTTTATCTGTTCTTATAGTTTCAGGTCGTAATATGAATATTGCTATAATCAATGAATTAGATCAGGCTTATACATTAGCGGCAATAATCAAACTGACTTAACATCTGATACATGGATGTCACGTGATTTGAGGAAAATTGATAAAGAAAGGCCAAGGCAAGGAACTTTGTTAAGTAACAATAATTCAGCGCCGCTAGCAAGTGCAGCTGCGACGTAAAACCAATTACTGGAAATAAATACATTCAGTGTATCTAAATTTGTTATGATGCTGAGTAAAAAAAGATTTTTTTAACCTTATTTTATACGCTAAGTGATCTGCCCTTATCTAATGCCAAAAGACAATCCCGGACAAAACTCATGAGACTAACAGTGAAAATGCTCTTCTTACCAAACATATCGTCCCCCTTCCCCCGAATCAATGTTGTTTTCGCAAATGAAAGTAAAAGACAATCTGTAGAACATCAAAGAAACCCAACATTGGATTGGGGAGGGGGATTCATTTTCTTCCTATTTTGTACAAAGTATTTCTAAATTGATGAAACTTTATGGAAGTCTCATTGAGTTTTGTCCGGGATTGTCTTCTGCAAAACGTTCTCACTGCTGCGACAGTTTACACGATAGAATGCAAAAGTAACTTGCCATCTGATGTAAGTCTGATCTAATATTGCAGAAATGTAACTTAAGTGTAATATAAACATGTTATCACGTGGTCAGAATCATTTCATGATTAAAAATAACATTACTTAGCAATTATTACGCGTTGTCTTCAAAAAAAGCTCATTTTGGAGAGGATGGCTGGAGGAAAGGCTATCGAATCAGAGACAAGGGCTTAGAAACACTTTATGTTTACATGAAATAAATCAGACACACGGACTTATATAAAATTTCAACTTCTGATCTCATGCCCCGCAGCAAATAAATGTAAGACAAACCGTAAAACTTTGCTGTTATGTGTGACACTATAACTGAGCAAGCCCACATGCCTACACAATTTATTTAACAATAAGTTGCAATGTTTGCCGAACGAAAACACGTTTCATGTCACACATGCCACGTATTATTTCTGCTCATATCTCTATGCAGCTGACGATCGGGGTCTACACACTGAAATGCATAAAACATATATACATTGTAGGTGTATAATAAAATAGTTTGTCTACCAGATTTACAACGACATTGTTCCTCTACGGTTAACCGTGACGATTAACCCCTGACATTTACATATTTATATGTGAAAAAGAGACCTAGAAATTTTCTATCTGTTCAGTTTTTATCTGTTCTTATAGTTTCAGGTCGTAATATGAATATTGCTATAATCAATGAATTAGATCAGGCTTATACATTAGCGGCAATAATCAAACTGACTTAACATCTGATACATGGATGTCACGTGATTTGAGGAAAATTGATAAAGAAAGGCCAAGGCAAGGAACTTTGTTAAGTAACAATAATTCAGCGCCGCTAGCAAGTGCAGCTGCGACGTAAAACCAATTACTGGAAATAAATACATTCAGTGTATCTAAATTTGTTATGATGCTGAGTAAAAAAAGATTTTTTTAACCTTATTTTATACGCTAAGTGATCTGCCCTTATCTAATGCCAAAAGACAATCCCGGACAAAACTCATGAGACTAACAGTGAAAATGCTCTTCTTACCAAACATATCGTCCCCCTTCCCCCGAATCAATGTTGTTTTCGCAAATGAAAGTAAAAGACAATCTGTAGAACATCAAAGAAACCCAACATTGGATTGGGGAGGGGGATTCATTTTCTTCCTATTTTGTACAAAGTATTTCTAAATTGATGAAACTTTATGGAAGTCTCATTGAGTTTTGTCCGGGATTGTCTTCTGCAAAACGTTCTCACTGCTGCGACAGTTTACACGATAGAATGCAAAAGTAACTTGCCATCTGATGTAAGTCTGATCTAATATTGCAGAAATGTAACTTAAGTGTAATATAAACATGTTATCACGTGGTCAGAATCATTTCATGATTAAAAATAACATTACTTAGCAATTATTACGCGTTGTCTTCAAAAAAAGCTCATTTTGGAGAGGATGGCTGGAGGAAAGGCTATCGAATCAGAGACAAGGGCTTAGAAACACTTTATGTTTACATGAAATAAATCAGACACACGGACTTATATAAAATTTCAACTTCTGATCTCATGCCCCGCAGCAAATAAATGTAAGACAAACCGTAAAACTTTGCTGTTATGTGTGACACTATAACTGAGCAAGCCCACATGCCTACACAATTTATTTAACAATAAGTTGCAATGTTTGCCGAACGAAAACACGTTTCATGTCACACATGCCACGTATTATTTCTGCTCATATCTCTATGCAGCTGACGATCGGGGTCTACACACTGAAATGCATAAAACATATATACATTGTAGGTGTATAATAAAATAGTTTGTCTACCAGATTTACAACGACATTGTTCCTCTACGGTTAACCATGGTTAACCGTACGGTTAACCCCACGGTTAACCCTTGTTTTAGGCCAATTTTATATGAAATTCAATGAGAATCAACGGTTAACCACGGTTAACCCCCAAAATTATATAAAATAAACTATATTACCTTTATTCTTGAAAAAGAGGGGTTAACCGTTGAAATGCTTCTGCATGCATGTTTCAGTATGGAATTACACATTTAAGAGGGGTTAACCGTAGGGTTAACCGTGGGGTTAACCGTACGGTTAACCGTGACGATTAACCCCTGACATTTACATATTTATATGTGAAAAAGAGACCTAGAAATTTTCTATCTGTTCAGTTTTTATCTGTTCTTATAGTTTCAGGTCGTAATATGAATATTGCTATAATCAATGAATTAGATCAGGCTTATACATTAGCGGCAATAATCAAACTGACTTAACATCTGATACATGGATGTCACGTGATTTGAGGAAAATTGATAAAGAAAGGCCAAGGCAAGGAACTTTGTTAAGTAACAATAATTCAGCGCCGCTAGCAAGTGCAGCTGCGACGTAAAACCAATTACTGGAAATAAATACATTCAGTGTATCTAAATTTGTTATGATGCTGAGTAAAAAAAGATTTTTTTAACCTTATTTTATACGCTAAGTGATCTGCCCTTATCTAATGCCAAAAGACAATCCCGGACAAAACTCATGAGACTAACAGTGAAAATGCTCTTCTTACCAAACATATCGTCCCCCTTCCCCCGAATCAATGTTGTTTTCGCAAATGAAAGTAAAAGACAATCTGTAGAACATCAAAGAAACCCAACATTGGATTGGGGGAGGGGGGGATTCATTTTCTTCCTATTTTGTACAAAGTATTTCTAAATTGATGAAACTTTATGGAAGTCTCATTGAGTTTTGTCCGGGATTGTCTTCTGCAAAACGTTCTCACTGCTGCGACAGTTTACACGATAGAATGCAAAAGTAACTTGCCATCTGATGTAAGTCTGATCTAATATTGCAGAAATGTAACTTAAGTGTAATATAAACATGTTATCACGTGGTCAGAATCATTTCATGATTAAAAATAACATTACTTAGCAATTATTACGCGTTGTCTTCAAAAAAAGCTCATTTTGGAGAGGATGGCTGGAGGAAAGGCTATCGAATCAGAGACAAGGGCTTAGAAACACTTTATGTTTACATGAAATAAATCAGACACACGGACTTATATAAAATTTCAACTTCTGATCTCATGCCCCGCAGCAAATAAATGTAAGACAAACCGTAAAACTTTGCTGTTATGTGTGACACTATAACTGAGCAAGCCCACATGCCTACACAATTTATTTAACAATAAGTTGCAATGTTTGCCGAACGAAAACACGTTTCATGTCACACATGCCACGTATTATTTCTGCTCATATCTCTATGCAGCTGACGATCGGGGTCTACACACTGAAATGCATAAAACATATATACATTGTAGGTGTATAATAAAATAGTTTGTCTACCAGATTTACAACGACATTGTTCCTCTACGGTTAACCATGGTTAACCGTACGGTTAACCCCACGGTTAACCCTTGTTTTAGGCCAATTTTATATGAAATTCAATGAGAATCAACGGTTAACCACGGTTAACCCCCAAAATTATATAAAATAAACTATATTACCTTTATTCTTGAAAAAGAGGGGTTAACCGTTGAAATGCTTCTGCATGCATGTTTCAGTATGGAATTACACATTTAAGAGGGGTTAACCGTAGGGTTAACCGTGGGGTTAACCGTACGGTTAACCGTGACGATTAACCCCTGACATTTACATATTTATATGTGAAAAAGAGACCTAGAAATTTTCTATCTGTTCAGTTTTTATCTGTTCTTATAGTTTCAGGTCGTAATATGAATATTGCTATAATCAATGAATTAGATCAGGCTTATACATTAGCGGCAATAATCAAACTGACTTAACATCTGATACATGGATGTCACGTGATTTGAGGAAAATTGATAAAGAAAGGCCAAGGCAAGGAACTTTGTTAAGTAACAATAATTCAGCGCCGCTAGCAAGTGCAGCTGCGACGTAAAACCAATTACTGGAAATAAATACATTCAGTGTATCTAAATTTGTTATGATGCTGAGTAAAAAAAGATTTTTTTAACCTTATTTTATACGCTAAGTGATCTGCCCTTATCTAATGCCAAAAGACAATCCCGGACAAAACTCATGAGACTAACAGTGAAAATGCTCTTCTTACCAAACATATCGTCCCCCTTCCCCCGAATCAATGTTGTTTTCGCAAATGAAAGTAAAAGACAATCTGTAGAACATCAAAGAAACCCAACATTGGATTGGGGAGGGGGATTCATTTTCTTCCTATTTTGTACAAAGTATTTCTAAATTGATGAAACTTTATGGAAGTCTCATTGAGTTTTGTCCGGGATTGTCTTCTGCAAAACGTTCTCACTGCTGCGACAGTTTACACGATAGAATGCAAAAGTAACTTGCCATCTGATGTAAGTCTGATCTAATATTGCAGAAATGTAACTTAAGTGTAATATAAACATGTTATCACGTGGTCAGAATCATTTCATGATTAAAAATAACATTACTTAGCAATTATTACGCGTTGTCTTCAAAAAAAGCTCATTTTGGAGAGGATGGCTGGAGGAAAGGCTATCGAATCAGAGACAAGGGCTTAGAAACACTTTATGTTTACATGAAATAAATCAGACACACGGACTTATATAAAATTTCAACTTCTGATCTCATGCCCCGCAGCAAATAAATGTAAGACAAACCGTAAAACTTTGCTGTTATGTGTGACACTATAACTGAGCAAGCCCACATGCCTACACAATTTATTTAACAATAAGTTGCAATGTTTGCCGAACGAAAACACGTTTCATGTCACACATGCCACGTATTATTTCTGCTCATATCTCTATGCAGCTGACGATCGGGGTCTACACACTGAAATGCATAAAACATATATACATTGTAGGTGTATAATAAAATAGTTTGTCTACCAGATTTACAACGACATTGTTCCTCTACGGTTAACCATGGTTAACCGTACGGTTAACCCCACGGTTAACCCTTGTTTTAGGCCAATTTTATATGAAATTCAATGAGAATCAACGGTTAACCACGGTTAACCCCCAAAATTATATAAAATAAACTATATTACCTTTATTCTTGAAAAAGAGGGGTTAACCGTTGAAATGCTTCTGCATGCATGTTTCAGTATGGAATTACACATTTAAGAGGGGTTAACCGTAGGGTTAACCGTGGGGTTAACCGTACGGTTAACCGTGACGATTAACCCCTGACATTTACATATTTATATGTGAAAAAGAGACCTAGAAATTTTCTATCTGTTCAGTTTTTATCTGTTCTTATAGTTTCAGGTCGTAATATGAATATTGCTATAATCAATGAATTAGATCAGGCTTATACATTAGCGGCAATAATCAAACTGACTTAACATCTGATACATGGATGTCACGTGATTTGAGGAAAATTGATAAAGAAAGGCCAAGGCAAGGAACTTTGTTAAGTAACAATAATTCAGCGCCGCTAGCAAGTGCAGCTGCGACGTAAAACCAATTACTGGAAATAAATACATTCAGTGTATCTAAATTTGTTATGATGCTGAGTAAAAAAAGATTTTTTTAACCTTATTTTATACGCTAAGTGATCTGCCCTTATCTAATGCCAAAAGACAATCCCGGACAAAACTCATGAGACTAACAGTGAAAATGCTCTTCTTACCAAACATATCGTCCCCCTTCCCCCGAATCAATGTTGTTTTCGCAAATGAAAGTAAAAGACAATCTGTAGAACATCAAAGAAACCCAACATTGGATTGGGGAGGGGGATTCATTTTCTTCCTATTTTGTACAAAGTATTTCTAAATTGATGAAACTTTATGGAAGTCTCATTGAGTTTTGTCCGGGATTGTCTTCTGCAAAACGTTCTCACTGCTGCGACAGTTTACACGATAGAATGCAAAAGTAACTTGCCATCTGATGTAAGTCTGATCTAATATTGCAGAAATGTAACTTAAGTGTAATATAAACATGTTATCACGTGGTCAGAATCATTTCATGATTAAAAATAACATTACTTAGCAATTATTACGCGTTGTCTTCAAAAAAAGCTCATTTTGGAGAGGATGGCTGGAGGAAAGGCTATCGAATCAGAGACAAGGGCTTAGAAACACTTTATGTTTACATGAAATAAATCAGACACACGGACTTATATAAAATTTCAACTTCTGATCTCATGCCCCGCAGCAAATAAATGTAAGACAAACCGTAAAACTTTGCTGTTATGTGTGACACTATAACTGAGCAAGCCCACATGCCTACACAATTTATTTAACAATAAGTTGCAATGTTTGCCGAACGAAAACACGTTTCATGTCACACATGCCACGTATTATTTCTGCTCATATCTCTATGCAGCTGACGATCGGGGTCTACACACTGAAATGCATAAAACATATATACATTGTAGGTGTATAATAAAATAGTTTGTCTACCAGATTTACAACGACATTGTTCCTCTACGGTTAACCATGGTTAACCGTACGGTTAACCCCACGGTTAACCCTTGTTTTAGGCCAATTTTATATGAAATTCAATGAGAATCAACGGTTAACCACGGTTAACCCCCAAAATTATATAAAATAAACTATATTACCTTTATTCTTGAAAAAGAGGGGTTAACCGTTGAAATGCTTCTGCATGCATGTTTCAGTATGGAATTACACATTTAAGAGGGGTTAACCGTAGGGTTAACCGTGGGGTTAACCGTACGGTTAACCGTGACGATTAACCCCTGACATTTACATATTTATATGTGAAAAAGAGACCTAGAAATTTTCTATCTGTTCAGTTTTTATCTGTTCTTATAGTTTCAGGTCGTAATATGAATATTGCTATAATCAATGAATTAGATCAGGCTTATACATTAGCGGCAATAATCAAACTGACTTAACATCTGATACATGGATGTCACGTGATTTGAGGAAAATTGATAAAGAAAGGCCAAGGCAAGGAACTTTGTTAAGTAACAATAATTCAGCGCCGCTAGCAAGTGCAGCTGCGACGTAAAACCAATTACTGGAAATAAATACATTCAGTGTATCTAAATTTGTTATGATGCTGAGTAAAAAAAGATTTTTTTAACCTTATTTTATACGCTAAGTGATCTGCCCTTATCTAATGCCAAAAGACAATCCCGGACAAAACTCATGAGACTAACAGTGAAAATGCTCTTCTTACCAAACATATCGTCCCCCTTCCCCCGAATCAATGTTGTTTTCGCAAATGAAAGTAAAAGACAATCTGTAGAACATCAAAGAAACCCAACATTGGATTGGGGAGGGGGATTCATTTTCTTCCTATTTTGTACAAAGTATTTCTAAATTGATGAAACTTTATGGAAGTCTCATTGAGTTTTGTCCGGGATTGTCTTCTGCAAAACGTTCTCACTGCTGCGACAGTTTACACGATAGAATGCAAAAGTAACTTGCCATCTGATGTAAGTCTGATCTAATATTGCAGAAATGTAACTTAAGTGTAATATAAACATGTTATCACGTGGTCAGAATCATTTCATGATTAAAAATAACATTACTTAGCAATTATTACGCGTTGTCTTCAAAAAAAGCTCATTTTGGAGAGGATGGCTGGAGGAAAGGCTATCGAATCAGAGACAAGGGCTTAGAAACACTTTATGTTTACATGAAATAAATCAGACACACGGACTTATATAAAATTTCAACTTCTGATCTCATGCCCCGCAGCAAATAAATGTAAGACAAACCGTAAAACTTTGCTGTTATGTGTGACACTATAACTGAGCAAGCCCACATGCCTACACAATTTATTTAACAATAAGTTGCAATGTTTGCCGAACGAAAAACACGTTTCATGTCACACATGCCACGTATTATTTCTGCTCATATCTCTATGCAGCTGACGATCGGGGTCTACACACTGAAATGCATAAAACATATATACATTGTAGGTGTATAATAAAATAGTTTGTCTACCAGATTTACAACGACATTGTTCCTCTACGGTTAACCATGGTTAACCGTACGGTTAACCCCACGGTTAACCCTTGTTTTAGGCCAATTTTATATGAAATTCAATGAGAATCAACGGTTAACCACGGTTAACCCCCAAAATTATATAAAATAAACTATATTACCTTTATTCTTGAAAAAGAGGGGTTAACCGTTGAAATGCTTCTGCATGCATGTTTCAGTATGGAATTACACATTTAAGAGGGGTTAACCGTAGGGTTAACCGTGGGGTTAACCGTACGGTTAACCGTGACGATTAACCCCTGACATTTACATATTTATATGTGAAAAAGAGACCTAGAAATTTTCTATCTGTTCAGTTTTTATCTGTTCTTATAGTTTCAGGTCGTAATATGAATATTGCTATAATCAATGAATTAGATCAGGCTTATACATTAGCGGCAATAATCAAACTGACTTAACATCTGATACATGGATGTCACGTGATTTGAGGAAAATTGATAAAGAAAGGCCAAGGCAAGGAACTTTGTTAAGTAACAATAATTCAGCGCCGCTAGCAAGTGCAGCTGCGACGTAAAACCAATTACTGGAAATAAATACATTCAGTGTATCTAAATTTGTTATGATGCTGAGTAAAAAAAGATTTTTTTAACCTTATTTTATACGCTAAGTGATCTGCCCTTATCTAATGCCAAAAGACAATCCCGGACAAAACTCATGAGACTAACAGTGAAAATGCTCTTCTTACCAAACATATCGTCCCCCTTCCCCCGAATCAATGTTGTTTTCGCAAATGAAAGTAAAAGACAATCTGTAGAACATCAAAGAAACCCAACATTGGATTGGGGAGGGGGATTCATTTTCTTCCTATTTTGTACAAAGTATTTCTAAATTGATGAAACTTTATGGAAGTCTCATTGAGTTTTGTCCGGGATTGTCTTCTGCAAAACGTTCTCACTGCTGCGACAGTTTACACGATAGAATGCAAAAGTAACTTGCCATCTGATGTAAGTCTGATCTAATATTGCAGAAATGTAACTTAAGTGTAATATAAACATGTTATCACGTGGTCAGAATCATTTCATGATTAAAAATAACATTACTTAGCAATTATTACGCGTTGTCTTCAAAAAAAGCTCATTTTGGAGAGGATGGCTGGAGGAAAGGCTATCGAATCAGAGACAAGGGCTTAGAAACACTTTATGTTTACATGAAATAAATCAGACACACGGACTTATATAAAATTTCAACTTCTGATCTCATGCCCCGCAGCAAATAAATGTAAGACAAACCGTAAAACTTTGCTGTTATGTGTGACACTATAACTGAGCAAGCCCACATGCCTACACAATTTATTTAACAATAAGTTGCAATGTTTGCCGAACGAAAAACACGTTTCATGTCACACATGCCACGTATTATTTCTGCTCATATCTCTATGCAGCTGACGATCGGGGTCTACACACTGAAATGCATAAAACATATATACATTGTAGGTGTATAATAAAATAGTTTGTCTACCAGATTTACAACGACATTGTTCCTCTACGGTTAACCATGGTTAACCGTACGGTTAACCCCACGGTTAACCCTTGTTTTAGGCCAATTTTATATGAAATTCAATGAGAATCAACGGTTAACCACGGTTAACCCCCAAAATTATATAAAATAAACTATATTACCTTTATTCTTGAAAAAGAGGGGTTAACCGTTGAAATGCTTCTGCATGCATGTTTCAGTATGGAATTACACATTTAAGAGGGGTTAACCGTAGGGTTAACCGTGGGGTTAACCGTACGGTTAACCGTGACGATTAACCCCTGACATTTACATATTTATATGTGAAAAAGAGACCTAGAAATTTTCTATCTGTTCAGTTTTTATCTGTTCTTATAGTTTCAGGTCGTAATATGAATATTGCTATAATCAATGAATTAGATCAGGCTTATACATTAGCGGCAATAATCAAACTGACTTAACATCTGATACATGGATGTCACGTGATTTGAGGAAAATTGATAAAGAAAGGCCAAGGCAAGGAACTTTGTTAAGTAACAATAATTCAGCGCCGCTAGCAAGTGCAGCTGCGACGTAAAACCAATTACTGGAAATAAATACATTCAGTGTATCTAAATTTGTTATGATGCTGAGTAAAAAAAGATTTTTTTAACCTTATTTTATACGCTAAGTGATCTGCCCTTATCTAATGCCAAAAGACAATCCCGGACAAAACTCATGAGACTAACAGTGAAAATGCTCTTCTTACCAAACATATCGTCCCCCTTCCCCCGAATCAATGTTGTTTTCGCAAATGAAAGTAAAAGACAATCTGTAGAACATCAAAGAAACCCAACATTGGATTGGGGGAGGGGGGGATTCATTTTCTTCCTATTTTGTACAAAGTATTTCTAAATTGATGAAACTTTATGGAAGTCTCATTGAGTTTTGTCCGGGATTGTCTTCTGCAAAACGTTCTCACTGCTGCGACAGTTTACACGATAGAATGCAAAAGTAACTTGCCATCTGATGTAAGTCTGATCTAATATTGCAGAAATGTAACTTAAGTGTAATATAAACATGTTATCACGTGGTCAGAATCATTTCATGATTAAAAATAACATTACTTAGCAATTATTACGCGTTGTCTTCAAAAAAAGCTCATTTTGGAGAGGATGGCTGGAGGAAAGGCTATCGAATCAGAGACAAGGGCTTAGAAACACTTTATGTTTACATGAAATAAATCAGACACACGGACTTATATAAAATTTCAACTTCTGATCTCATGCCCCGCAGCAAATAAATGTAAGACAAACCGTAAAACTTTGCTGTTATGTGTGACACTATAACTGAGCAAGCCCACATGCCTACACAATTTATTTAACAATAAGTTGCAATGTTTGCCGAACGAAAACACGTTTCATGTCACACATGCCACGTATTATTTCTGCTCATATCTCTATGCAGCTGACGATCGGGGTCTACACACTGAAATGCATAAAACATATATACATTGTAGGTGTATAATAAAATAGTTTGTCTACCAGATTTACAACGACATTGTTCCTCTACGGTTAACCGTGACGATTAACCCCTGACATTTACATATTTATATGTGAAAAAGAGACCTAGAAATTTTCTATCTGTTCAGTTTTTATCTGTTCTTATAGTTTCAGGTCGTAATATGAATATTGCTATAATCAATGAATTAGATCAGGCTTATACATTAGCGGCAATAATCAAACTGACTTAACATCTGATACATGGATGTCACGTGATTTGAGGAAAATTGATAAAGAAAGGCCAAGGCAAGGAACTTTGTTAAGTAACAATAATTCAGCGCCGCTAGCAAGTGCAGCTGCGACGTAAAACCAATTACTGGAAATAAATACATTCAGTGTATCTAAATTTGTTATGATGCTGAGTAAAAAAAGATTTTTTTAACCTTATTTTATACGCTAAGTGATCTGCCCTTATCTAATGCCAAAAGACAATCCCGGACAAAACTCATGAGACTAACAGTGAAAATGCTCTTCTTACCAAACATATCGTCCCCCTTCCCCCGAATCAATGTTGTTTTCGCAAATGAAAGTAAAAGACAATCTGTAGAACATCAAAGAAACCCAACATTGGATTGGGGAGGGGGATTCATTTTCTTCCTATTTTGTACAAAGTATTTCTAAATTGATGAAACTTTATGGAAGTCTCATTGAGTTTTGTCCGGGATTGTCTTCTGCAAAACGTTCTCACTGCTGCGACAGTTTACACGATAGAATGCAAAAGTAACTTGCCATCTGATGTAAGTCTGATCTAATATTGCAGAAATGTAACTTAAGTGTAATATAAACATGTTATCACGTGGTCAGAATCATTTCATGATTAAAAATAACATTACTTAGCAATTATTACGCGTTGTCTTCAAAAAAAGCTCATTTTGGAGAGGATGGCTGGAGGAAAGGCTATCGAATCAGAGACAAGGGCTTAGAAACACTTTATGTTTACATGAAATAAATCAGACACACGGACTTATATAAAATTTCAACTTCTGATCTCATGCCCCGCAGCAAATAAATGTAAGACAAACCGTAAAACTTTGCTGTTATGTGTGACACTATAACTGAGCAAGCCCACATGCCTACACAATTTATTTAACAATAAGTTGCAATGTTTGCCGAACGAAAACACGTTTCATGTCACACATGCCACGTATTATTTCTGCTCATATCTCTATGCAGCTGACGATCGGGGTCTACACACTGAAATGCATAAAACATATATACATTGTAGGTGTATAATAAAATAGTTTGTCTACCAGATTTACAACGACATTGTTCCTCTACGGTTAACCGTGACGATTAACCCCTGACATTTACATATTTATATGTGAAAAAGAGACCTAGAAATTTTCTATCTGTTCAGTTTTTATCTGTTCTTATAGTTTCAGGTCGTAATATGAATATTGCTATAATCAATGAATTAGATCAGGCTTATACATTAGCGGCAATAATCAAACTGACTTAACATCTGATACATGGATGTCACGTGATTTGAGGAAAATTGATAAAGAAAGGCCAAGGCAAGGAACTTTGTTAAGTAACAATAATTCAGCGCCGCTAGCAAGTGCAGCTGCGACGTAAAACCAATTACTGGAAATAAATACATTCAGTGTATCTAAATTTGTTATGATGCTGAGTAAAAAAAGATTTTTTTAACCTTATTTTATACGCTAAGTGATCTGCCCTTATCTAATGCCAAAAGACAATCCCGGACAAAACTCATGAGACTAACAGTGAAAATGCTCTTCTTACCAAACATATCGTCCCCCTTCCCCCGAATCAATGTTGTTTTCGCAAATGAAAGTAAAAGACAATCTGTAGAACATCAAAGAAACCCAACATTGGATTGGGGGAGGGGGGGATTCATTTTCTTCCTATTTTGTACAAAGTATTTCTAAATTGATGAAACTTTATGGAAGTCTCATTGAGTTTTGTCCGGGATTGTCTTCTGCAAAACGTTCTCACTGCTGCGACAGTTTACACGATAGAATGCAAAAGTAACTTGCCATCTGATGTAAGTCTGATCTAATATTGCAGAAATGTAACTTAAGTGTAATATAAACATGTTATCACGTGGTCAGAATCATTTCATGATTAAAAATAACATTACTTAGCAATTATTACGCGTTGTCTTCAAAAAAAGCTCATTTTGGAGAGGATGGCTGGAGGAAAGGCTATCGAATCAGAGACAAGGGCTTAGAAACACTTTATGTTTACATGAAATAAATCAGACACACGGACTTATATAAAATTTCAACTTCTGATCTCATGCCCCGCAGCAAATAAATGTAAGACAAACCGTAAAACTTTGCTGTTATGTGTGACACTATAACTGAGCAAGCCCACATGCCTACACAATTTATTTAACAATAAGTTGCAATGTTTGCCGAACGAAAACACGTTTCATGTCACACATGCCACGTATTATTTCTGCTCATATCTCTATGCAGCTGACGATCGGGGTCTACACACTGAAATGCATAAAACATATATACATTGTAGGTGTATAATAAAATAGTTTGTCTACCAGATTTACAACGACATTGTTCCTCTACGGTTAACCGTGACGATTAACCCCTGACATTTACATATTTATATGTGAAAAAGAGACCTAGAAATTTTCTATCTGTTCAGTTTTTATCTGTTCTTATAGTTTCAGGTCGTAATATGAATATTGCTATAATCAATGAATTAGATCAGGCTTATACATTAGCGGCAATAATCAAACTGACTTAACATCTGATACATGGATGTCACGTGATTTGAGGAAAATTGATAAAGAAAGGCCAAGGCAAGGAACTTTGTTAAGTAACAATAATTCAGCGCCGCTAGCAAGTGCAGCTGCGACGTAAAACCAATTACTGGAAATAAATACATTCAGTGTATCTAAATTTGTTATGATGCTGAGTAAAAAAAGATTTTTTTAACCTTATTTTATACGCTAAGTGATCTGCCCTTATCTAATGCCAAAAGACAATCCCGGACAAAACTCATGAGACTAACAGTGAAAATGCTCTTCTTACCAAACATATCGTCCCCCTTCCCCCGAATCAATGTTGTTTTCGCAAATGAAAGTAAAAGACAATCTGTAGAACATCAAAGAAACCCAACATTGGATTGGGGAGGGGGATTCATTTTCTTCCTATTTTGTACAAAGTATTTCTAAATTGATGAAACTTTATGGAAGTCTCATTGAGTTTTGTCCGGGATTGTCTTCTGCAAAACGTTCTCACTGCTGCGACAGTTTACACGATAGAATGCAAAAGTAACTTGCCATCTGATGTAAGTCTGATCTAATATTGCAGAAATGTAACTTAAGTGTAATATAAACATGTTATCACGTGGTCAGAATCATTTCATGATTAAAAATAACATTACTTAGCAATTATTACGCGTTGTCTTCAAAAAAAGCTCATTTTGGAGAGGATGGCTGGAGGAAAGGCTATCGAATCAGAGACAAGGGCTTAGAAACACTTTATGTTTACATGAAATAAATCAGACACACGGACTTATATAAAATTTCAACTTCTGATCTCATGCCCCGCAGCAAATAAATGTAAGACAAACCGTAAAACTTTGCTGTTATGTGTGACACTATAACTGAGCAAGCCCACATGCCTACACAATTTATTTAACAATAAGTTGCAATGTTTGCCGAACGAAAAACACGTTTCATGTCACACATGCCACGTATTATTTCTGCTCATATCTCTATGCAGCTGACGATCGGGGTCTACACACTGAAATGCATAAAACATATATACATTGTAGGTGTATAATAAAATAGTTTGTCTACCAGATTTACAACGACATTGTTCCTCTACGGTTAACCATGGTTAACCGTACGGTTAACCCCACGGTTAACCCTTGTTTTAGGCCAATTTTATATGAAATTCAATGAGAATCAACGGTTAACCACGGTTAACCCCCAAAATTATATAAAATAAACTATATTACCTTTATTCTTGAAAAAGAGGGGTTAACCGTTGAAATGCTTCTGCATGCATGTTTCAGTATGGAATTACACATTTAAGAGGGGTTAACCGTAGGGTTAACCGTGGGGTTAACCGTACGGTTAACCGTGACGATTAACCCCTGACATTTACATATTTATATGTGAAAAAGAGACCTAGAAATTTTCTATCTGTTCAGTTTTTATCTGTTCTTATAGTTTCAGGTCGTAATATGAATATTGCTATAATCAATGAATTAGATCAGGCTTATACATTAGCGGCAATAATCAAACTGACTTAACATCTGATACATGGATGTCACGTGATTTGAGGAAAATTGATAAAGAAAGGCCAAGGCAAGGAACTTTGTTAAGTAACAATAATTCAGCGCCGCTAGCAAGTGCAGCTGCGACGTAAAACCAATTACTGGAAATAAATACATTCAGTGTATCTAAATTTGTTATGATGCTGAGTAAAAAAAGATTTTTTTAACCTTATTTTATACGCTAAGTGATCTGCCCTTATCTAATGCCAAAAGACAATCCCGGACAAAACTCATGAGACTAACAGTGAAAATGCTCTTCTTACCAAACATATCGTCCCCCTTCCCCCGAATCAATGTTGTTTTCGCAAATGAAAGTAAAAGACAATCTGTAGAACATCAAAGAAACCCAACATTGGATTGGGGAGGGGGATTCATTTTCTTCCTATTTTGTACAAAGTATTTCTAAATTGATGAAACTTTATGGAAGTCTCATTGAGTTTTGTCCGGGATTGTCTTCTGCAAAACGTTCTCACTGCTGCGACAGTTTACACGATAGAATGCAAAAGTAACTTGCCATCTGATGTAAGTCTGATCTAATATTGCAGAAATGTAACTTAAGTGTAATATAAACATGTTATCACGTGGTCAGAATCATTTCATGATTAAAAATAACATTACTTAGCAATTATTACGCGTTGTCTTCAAAAAAAGCTCATTTTGGAGAGGATGGCTGGAGGAAAGGCTATCGAATCAGAGACAAGGGCTTAGAAACACTTTATGTTTACATGAAATAAATCAGACACACGGACTTATATAAAATTTCAACTTCTGATCTCATGCCCCGCAGCAAATAAATGTAAGACAAACCGTAAAACTTTGCTGTTATGTGTGACACTATAACTGAGCAAGCCCACATGCCTACACAATTTATTTAACAATAAGTTGCAATGTTTGCCGAACGAAAACACGTTTCATGTCACACATGCCACGTATTATTTCTGCTCATATCTCTATGCAGCTGACGATCGGGGTCTACACACTGAAATGCATAAAACATATATACATTGTAGGTGTATAATAAAATAGTTTGTCTACCAGATTTACAACGACATTGTTCCTCTACGGTTAACCATGGTTAACCGTACGGTTAACCCCACGGTTAACCCTTGTTTTAAGTTCGCGGTTGGTTTGTGGTCTTTCTGAGCAAGGTTACGTACCGAGCTTAACACAAAACAGATTTAACTTAAGCAGAGCTTAACACAAAACAGGTTATGTACCGAGCTTAACACAAAACAGATCTGACGATTTGTTGTGTTCAAATATTCGCGACGTTGGGTGCTCTCTTTCCATTGAAGACAATACCGTGTATTTAATTATTTGAGGGTTGGCCTGTAGTTTCAGCCTTGGGTTGGTGGATATAATACATTACTCTTTCTCTTCCTTCGTTTCTTTAGTCCTTTTTAGTCATGGGAAATAACGCTAGGCTAGGTAACATGAACTGAATTATTAAACATAGGTAACATGAACTGAATTATAGAACATGGTCACAAATATTAATTGTATGATTGCGATGACTGCAAGCGGTATCAGGCTGCTTTGCGCTACAAAGATTTAAAAAAAAAGAGCATTGCCAGCGCTAAATACACACAGATGTTTAACCATAGTCACAAGGTTTAACGCAAGCCAGCAGTAACAGGCAGTTGTGCTATCCACCTTATCGTTATCTGATATTTATTGTTTCTAAGAACACATTGTTTATAAGAATACACGGGTAATTAGAACAAACTGGCCGGTACCGTTCGGTGTAGAATTCGTGCTGAGATCCTGAACGTTTTTTGATAGAAATTTCATTTGTTTTTTTTCCCCCAAACTGAGTTGCCTCAGGGTAGTTGCTTCGTGTAATTACAAGTAGTTAAAAAACAGTGCTGTTGACAGAAGCAACCATATGTGATTTTCTCCTGCCGTCATATTTCTTCGCATTTTCACTTCGGTCATTTTTATAAGGAAAGAAAGAGGGCATGCTATTTCTCAGCAGCAGTCCTTGTTATCACAAGCCTTAGGCGGCCAAAGCTAATTCCAAATCAGATTGATTTGCTTTGAAGACAATAAATAAGTGTACAAAAATATCAAAAAAATAAAAAAAAAACACGGCAAATTTAGGTCCTGCAACCTAATCATCAGAGTAAAGTAGGACTAACAACTTTATACCATGGTATAATTCTAGCTGGGATACCACATGGATTATATGCCGTCATGCCATGCCCACAATAACTTTACTAGGGAAATGCTTTGCAATACACTATTGCCTATTTTTGGTGGTCTTGTATAGCAACAGCTTTACAAAAACAGCTTAACTGGTGCGTTTTCCGTTTTTCTGATGACGTTGTGCAGACAACAGGCCTTGGTTGTGGGCGTTGGCCTTCCGCTTGCGTGGCGTGGTGAATGGAAGCGGCCCGCATCGTCCAGCATTGTCTGTCGCCCAAGACTATAAGAGTTACCGTTGAATGTGAATCTAAACGTCGAGCTTGCGATTCTTTGGCAACATTACTGAGAGTGTGGTCAATAGTGCAAATTAGGGAAGTTTCAGTATTTTTGTAAGGCAATTAGCATATCAGAAAAAACAACTTTTTAGAACATGTGCTGAAGCGTTTATAACGAGACCTGATTCTCCTGTCGTAGTAACCTAGTAACCCAATACCAAGTGATTTGCATTGCCTAGGGACGGATGTACATAAATTATGTATTATCCTGTTGGCTCAAGTATTTTTATTCCTTGTTCTGGGTATCCATTGCTTTCTGATCTGTCCAGAGAAATGACGATAGTATGAATTGACCGACAGGCATAACCGGTCTCCTAAGCTTATTTTAGGGGGAAAAGGAAACTGCTCAAGCGTCAATCCAACCCTTAAGTTAGTGAAACATGGCGTATCTGATCAAAAATATGAAAGTCCCAACGGGGGTAAAGTAAGCTAACAGATCTTTGATCTCCAGAGCACCTTGTCATTATAGCCTCGTATCTGAGAGGCCCACTAGGACACATGGGTTTATGTCCAATTATAGGTCAAACAGGGCTGGATCATCTCAAATGATGATGCCTATTTTCAAAGCATGGTTTTCGGGTCTTTAGAATATTGGTGGTAGGAAGGGTCTTCAAGCAGTCTCTACGAGAGCCATCTTCACAAGGTATAGTGTTGGAAGTTTTTTGCTATACAGTGAGTTGGACCAGTGAGTTGGAGCAACGCAAAATCTTCCTGAAAACATATCAGGGTAGACGGCCTGTGAGCAACTATATGTATGCCTTGAGTTCGCCGGGGGGTCGCTGGTGGCTCCACTGTGGTCTTGTCTCTGGGAGGCCTGCATGTGGGCTTCTGCTCGATTCGGAACGCTTGGCGCTGTGCATGAAATAAGAACACTAACTGAACAAGGCCAGGGCGCTGCTATGAGTCAAGTGAGCAGTAAGGAACTGCGTTATAACGTAACAGTGCTTCCTCCGGTTTCGTCAGTAAGAGCCCCCAGACTTATTGCCCAGCGGTTGTCTGTATGGTAAATGCATTTTTGGGGTCTACTATGCGGCCCTTAGGGCCCAGGTGTTGAGACAGTCAGCATGATTAGCACACTCGCTGGGCACCTGCCCCTAATTGTTCTCTTATCGCAAGAGAGTGGGAGACAACTGTGCAACATCGTATCGACCGATTTTTTGCTGTCGTAGTATAGCATTGATTTGGTATGCTAAATCCCAGGCTTTTGTTCCTAAGTCCAGACCCCAATTGTGAGACTTTGCATGTTCTTCAAATTTGTAGGTTCTTCCTTGCCCAAGACGGGGAACTTCATAAACCGTGCATAAACTTTTACCAAAGGGGGAAAGCAGCGTGGCTTGGTGCTAGGACGAGATTGCCTGGTATGACCCTCAGCAACAGTGGCTTGGTAAGGCTCTCAAAAAAAGGAAAGCAGCACAGCTTGGTGCCTTGCTAAGCCTCCCAGAAAGGGAAGGGCAGCTCAGGCTCGGCTACTTGTTTAAACATACGCTCTCAAACCCTCTATTCACCTGTGCAAGAATGGTGCAGCTCTGACGAGTTCCGTACATGGCTAACTTGTTTGTACAACGCCTTTCTCGGTATTACGTGCTTGGTGGGGCTTCCAAAAAGGGAAAGCGGCAAAGCTTGCAAAGTCGGAATATTTTTCCTGGCTCTTCCTGTGTTTTCTAGATTGATAACTCCTAGCTACGGGCACGAACGATGGGCACCAGGTTACATAAACCCGAGACATACCTGGAAGAAAGTAACGAAGGACTTTAGGGTATTAGGTTATCACGGAGCTTGACTTATAGCATGACCTTCATAAGTTCCCGGAGGGAAAATTTTGATTACGCCCTATAAGTTCATACTTCAAGCAAGACTAGTTAGAGTGGCCATGATCTTATTCCGGTTGGGTTTGGCCATGGGTTAACTGTGATCAATGCCCAAGTACTTGCTCTGGCACTGCAGCCTCGCAATTTCAGGTCTTAACAGTTGTCTCCGACATTTTCCATCTACAATGGGTCAAGTAAGCAGGACTAATGATGGGTATGTTGCGAAGCGCAATAACTCTATACGCTGACAACACAGTCTCTTGTTGTCAAAGCATGCATTTTAATGCTCGACTTGGTGCACGTTTGTGGGCTCTCCCAACAAAATTCTGAGCTCTATACCGCAAGTCAGAAATGAATTAGTTAGATAGGCAGGACGGGAATTGGTAGGTTAGGCCAGGTATTCATCTTTTTTCGGCGGTACGCAAGTCTGCTTGTGTCCTTTCTTGTTCTCTCAGTTCAGGGCTCAATTGGAAGCTACCTAGTTTATTCAACAATATTGAGCATGTCTGGTCCGGGCTTGAAGGCGATACTGTGCAACGATTTGGCTTGGCGCAGGGACAAGAATGGCAAGGCTGCATTCAAAAGACGATGGTGGCTTTGAAGTATTTCGACAGAAAGATGGCTAAGGGCTCGGTTCTTGGAGGAGATGGCCCGGTACCCCGTGCAACGAAATGGCAGGCAAGGCTTCCAAAAAAGGAAACGGCAGCTCAAACTCGGCTCTTCGTGGAGACAGCACGGTATTCGGCACAGCAACATTGGCCAGCAAGTATCCCAAAAATGGATAGGCAGCGCAAGCTTTGTGCTTCGATGAGAAAGTCTCGTATTATCAACTGCCTTGGTGGCTTGGCAAGGTTCCCAAAAGGGAAAGCAGCGTGGCTTGGTTCTTGGGCTAGATTTTCCGGCATTACCAAAAGCAGCAGTGGCTTGGTAAGGCTCCCGAAAGGGGAAAACAGCGTGGATTGGTGCGTGGACAAGATTGCCCGGTATTACCCACAGCAACAGTGGCTTGGTAAGGCTCCCAGAATGGGAACGCAGCGCAGCTTGGTGGCTTGGTAAGCCTCTCGAAAGGGAAGGCAGCTCAGGCTCGGCTCCTGGACGAGATAGTCCTCGCAGCTGATGGTGGTATTTCCCATAAGGGGAAAGCGGCGGTGGCTTGGCTCTTGGACAAACAGTCCTCGTGGCCTATAACGGTATTCAGGCTTACAACGACGTTGACGGGGGGCCTTAAGCCTCTCGCGGTGTCAACGCTACCCCTTTTTGTTACTTTTTTGGGGTTGACGCTCCTCGCTTTTGTTTATGATTTAGTGGCTTTTATGAGGTTTGCTTACGGCCTAATTCTGCATATATTTTAATAGGTTTTCCTAGGTCCATTGTTTGATCTTTCTCGTTATTCAGTTTTTTTTGGGGGTCGGGAGAGATCTAGTTAATTGAAGGTTTTTTACGTAGTTCTTCCATTTTATTTCTTCCAACAATTTTCCTCCTACTTGTACGGTAGGTGATTGTGGGGTCAAAACTTCGTTTTTCTGTGGCGGAAATTTGGAAATTTCGGTTTCAATCACCGACCGTACAAGCTTTTAGGTAGGCAGGCAACAAAGGGCCGGTGCATCGCACGCCCAGTTTCCTGCATTTAGATTTAGATTTTAGTATTAGTATAAAAAAGTAGTTGAAATATTGGAAAGATAACCTTAGGAGGTCCGCGTGTTGTTGTTGGAGTACTAGTTAAGTTTTAAATACGGGTTAAATCGAGATTTAAGCCGAGTTAAAACAACTAGGACGTTAGCTTAAGTTGTTGTTGCTGTTGTTGTTGATGTTCCTAGCTCAGGGTGGGTTTGTTTAAGTTGTTCGTTCCACATGTTCGGTTGGCTTTGGCTTTACATATGGCAAACAATTATAGCTTGCCGCAGGCTATATGGTGTGAAATCACTCCTAGTCATCAACACCTCGTAGTATAGTCGCACCGCATTTCCGTAGAAGGAGACGGTAGGCATTTCGCTGTGTTTAATATTTGCTGTTTCATGTGAGCAGGTCATTCTGTGTGGTTCGCGGACATGCTGCAGTTTGTTCGATCGTCTCCCCCCCTCCCTATCCCTTTTCTTTTGGTTTTTGAGTTTATGATTTGTTTTGTATTTGATTTCTTCAGCAGTCTTTCTGTTGAACAGGTGCATTGGTCCGGAAATTTGGAAATTTCGGTTTCAATCACCGACCGTACAAGCTTTTTAGGTAGGCAGGCAACAAAGGGCCGGTGCATCGCACGCCCAGTTTCCTGCATTTAGATTTAGATTTTAGTATTAGTTTAAGGCCAATTTTATATGAAATTCAATGAGAATCAACGGTTAACCACGGTTAACCCCCAAAATTATATAAAATAAACTATATTACCTTTATTCTTGAAAAAGAGGGGTTAACCGTTGAAATGCTTCTGCATGCATGTTTCAGTATGGAATTACACATTTAAGAGGGTTAACCGTAGGGTTAACCGTGGTTAACCGTACGGTTAACCGTGACGATTAACCCTGACATTTACATATTTATATGTGAAAAGAGACCTAGAAATTTTCTATCTGTTCAGTTTTTATCTGTTCTTATAGTTTCAGGTGGTAATATGAATATTGCTATAATCAATAAATTAGATCAGGCTTATACATTAGCGGCAATAATCAAACTGACTTAACATCTGATACATGGATGTGACGTGATTTGAGGAAAATTGATAAAGAAAGGCCAAGGCAAGGAACTTTGTTAAGTAACAATAATTCAGCGCCGCTAGCAAGTGCAGCTGCGACGTAAAACCAATTACTGGAAAGAAATACATTCAGTGTATCTAAATTTGTTATGATGCTGAGTAAAAAAAGATTTTTTTAACCTTATTTTATACGCTAAGTGATCTGCCCTTATCTAATGCCAAAAGACTATCCCGGACAAAACTCATGAGACTAACAGTGAAAATGCTCTTCTTACCAAACATATCGTCCCCCTTCCCCCGAATCAATGTTGTTTTCGCAAATGAAAGTAAAAGACAATCTGTAGAACATCAAAGAAACCCAACATTGGATTGGGGGAGGGGGGGATTTATTTTCTTCCTATTTTGTACAGAGTATTTCTAAATTGATGAAACTTTATGGAACTCTCATTGAGTTTTGTCCGGGATTGTAGTTGTCTGCAGCCACTCTAAGTATAAAAAGTATTTTTTTACAAGAAAGGTTAGAGAGTCACTTGAAGTAGCTGGAAGGCATGAAAGTTGGTCCACTTGACGCCGATGGTGTAAATGGAGATGCGGGAATTTTGTAAAATCTAATTCATTTTGGAGATCATTTTTCTATGACAGGAGGAGGAAAGAACCGAAAACAATAGATGGAATAA
>JACTAT010000142.1:151177-177636 GCA_014526335.1 Chrysaora quinquecirrha
AGCAAGCAAGCAAGCAAGCAATCTTTATTTGTTAATGCAGGTCAGGGGTTCTGGCAGCTATACAGCTGATGTGGACCTGCAGCTTGTGCCCCCAGACTGATATTCTAGAACGAATACCCTGGGTACTCATTTACCGACCTCGGAAGGATGGACAGCTGAGTTGACTGTAGGCTTGTGGAAAGTGGTCCCGACGAGATTCGAACCCACGACCTTGCGATCGTGAGCCGAACGCCTTGACCACTCGGCCACACCACCTATAAAGTGTAGTTAGTCATAGGTAGCTTTTTAAAAAGATTACTATATTTTTAAAAATAAAGGTTAGACATTCCAAAATAATGTTTCATTCCTTGTTCTAATTCTAACCTTACAAGATATTTTTAAAATATAGCTTTTTTTATGGACTTCAATTAGCACTTACCATAGTATACTGAATGACAACTTCAAGTTATTCAGAGGAAGATTCTGGGTTGATATTGTAACCAAAGCTTGTTTTAAAAATGTACAAAGTCGCTTTTGGTCTTCCTCCTGAAAATAAATAATAGATATAAAGGATTTTATCTCTTGGACTCTTTAAAAAAAGGCAAAACCACAAAATATTTTCAAGAGAAGCAAAGAAAAACCGTTCATGGCAACATATAGAGGTTTTAAGTCACTGCTAATTATACAAGAAATTACTAGAAACTCAGAAGTACAAGCAATGGATAGATCTACGAACCTCTGTAAACACAGATAAAACTCCACATATAAACAAAGGTAACAATGGACTGCATATTGGAGGCATATTTTCACTCAGGAATGACAGGTCTATTAAAAAAGAAAAGATTAATACAGCCCTACATGTAACACAAGTCTCGTGTACAGCTCTCAGTATGATTAAACCATTCACCTTCTGGGCCTATGGCCCTTCCAGTACAGGCCTGTGGACCATTTGAAGTCCTCTTGGAACACAGAGTGTAAGACCTGCAGGACCATGTACTACTAGACCTGGTAGACCTTGCACATCAAAGCTTGATGGATCTAATATAGGTCGGTTGAACCATGCAGTACCAGGTATGCTAGACTATACATCATGAAGCCTGGTTCACCATGGCCATGCACTACAAAGCTTGATGGACCAACAAGTGCAGGCACGTTGCAGCACACAGTATAAGGTCTGGTGGACCAACCAGTACCAGGTCTGCTGGTCTATGCATTATGAGGCCTGGTTACTCATGCACTACAAGGTTCGGGTGAACCATCTAGTAGCAGCATGTTTAACGATGCAATGCAATACAAGGTCTGCTGGACCATACATTACTAGGTATGGTGGACCATTAGTACCAGGTCTGATGGACCATACATTACTAGGCCTGGTGGCCCATGCACTACAAGGCTTGGTGGACCATCAAGTACAGGCCTGTTTGAACACGGAATACAAGGTATGCTGATGGTGGACCATCCAGTACCAGGTCTAATAGACTATACATTACTAGGCCTGGTTGCCCATGGTGGCCTACTGCAAGGTTTGGTTGACCATCTAGTCGAGGCTTGGATCAAGCAGTACAAGATCTGTTTAATCGCACATTACAAGACCTGGTGGACCAGATGCTATACAGTCTGCTTGATTATTCACTAAGAGACTTGATTGACAGACCAACCAGGACGAGGCCCGATGAAAATCAAATACGAGGGTGGATGATGAGTTCATGAAATCCAAGTGTAAATGGCAGACAGCAAGTTGAGCGAAAATGCAAGATTAAAAATAAATTGGGCGAATAGGCACAGATAACTAGACTCAGTTGTCAGATAATATCAGCATAAATTTATGGACGGAAAATGGAGGTCCTAAATATATTAAGATATATATAAACATATTATCTTTGTTGGACAGACAATTGCCTGGCACCGGTTACTAGACATAGTCACCAGATAATATCAGCGGAATCTTAAAAGGAAACGGGAGGTCCTAACTTTATTAAGATCCACTTATATTCGATTAATAGGGAAGAATACTCCAAGAAAATATCCATTAACTAAAAATTATCAATGTTTACGTTGTTTGCTTTGCAATTTGCCGAAGCCATGCAAACAGCCACATTTTCGAAGCAATATCTGGCGCGATAAAGACGCTATAACTGGATCAGATTATCAGAAATGATTCGAAAAACAGAGACTTTCTGACCTGTTGCTCTCATTAATTTCTCGAAATGAGGTATAATCTGAAAGAACAAATACGAAAAAAATAAATACTGTTACTAATAAACAGAAGGAAAGACATGATATCGGGTATTTTCAGTCAATAATTTATCATGTTTAAAGGGATTTCAATAAAACAATAGGAATGAAAGGGATTTCCATAAAAAACAATATGATTGAAAGAGATTTTCATAAACAACAGGAATGAAAGGGATTCCATAAAGCATTCTTAATTTATTAAGATTTTAGTTGAAATTTAACAGCTGCTGTATGTACCTTTCTATATGTAAATTCTCGTCCAAAAGTTCTGCATAAGTTGCACATGAAACAGACCAGCTGCTCCATCACTTCGAGCTGACAACATCTGCTCAAACCTGTTTGGATAAAAATTGCTCTTATTCATATGCACAAAGATAACTTATACAGTTCAGCCCGGATATGATTATAGTTCACTTTGTTCCTAAGTTTCTTTGAGCTTTCTAGTACCAGGTTTCTTATAAGAATATACGATTTCTTATAAGAAACATGAACTAACGGATATTCGGAAATTTCACATGAAATATGATGAATATTGCTTTCATGATAAATATTCAAAAAAGATCACTTAGACCCCGTTTACACGGGATTAAGATACGAATCGAAAAGATCCTTCCCTTTCGGGGACGCTATCGTACAGTTTCATCGGATTTACACGGGGACGGATCGGGAACGGATCCAAATGGATCCACTTCAGTAGCGTATCCAAAAAGGTACGATCCTAGACTTATTACACGAGTCCCAGTTATCGCAGCTACCATCTTTAGTTGCTGTTGTTGCTGGAAAGCTGCACAAACTGGTTGTTGTTGAAAGCTGCTGTCGTTGTTGGTCCAGATTTAATGAGCGGGACTGAGACCGTGTAGATTAGTAATTCTAGTACGATCAGTCAGGAAAAAGTTACGGTCACACGGTCGTTGACCGGTCATTGACCGGAGGAAGGTCCAGTAGAACAATAGAACTGCCAAATGTAGTTGGAACGCCCAAGATTTTTCGCATGAATCACTGACATTTTCGGTAAATCTAGCATATTCAAGAGAAAATCTCCCCTCCCCTCAAACAATGTTGAGACTATTGATGATTCTCTTAGCAATCTTGCGAGGCCAGAATTAGCTGGAAATTTTAGTGCTGAACAACATTGTTCAAGGGGAGGAAGGTGAGGGTGAAGCAATAGCAGGCAGTGAAAAAGAATTTTAGCACAGGCGTTCCAACATTTTCGGCAGCCATTGGTTCTGTGTGACAATATTGTACGAATGGTGAACCATGCAGGCTAGGCCTTGTGATTAATGTACCAAAAAACCCATGCGAAGGTCTGACCGCACATGCAATTCAAGGCCTGATTGTTTGGAACATTATTCACCCTTGCTGGCCCATTTGACTTTAAATATACGGTTCAGCGGGGCACTCGGCTCGGTGAACCATATCACTAAATCTGGTAACTCAGTGCTGTGTTCAGCCAATGACGCACTTATGAAAGTCAAGAATATCTTCCCTGGTCGTTGCAAAACATGAAGATAAACAAGTCTCAAAGAGAAAAGTAAAGTAGACAGATAACCAGATTAACTGGCAGCAGTTATGAAATCAAATAAAAAGATAAGGATTCCAATTATAATTAATTGAGAAAAATTCATGGGGCCTTGCACGATTTTTAAAAAGAGTTTAATCACTCCTTGATATCCGCTCATAAAGTCGACCAAATCGAAAACAACAACGTCCTCGATAAACAACTGGGTTTTAAACGTAACAGAACCTTTTTGCATAGCCTTTGCACTGCTTTTGTTTTCACCCAAACAGACGAGGGGTGTATCACTTCATAAATCTCGTACACTTTTCTCGTGCGCCTTTCTTAGAAATGATACACCCCTCGCAAACAGATCAAACTAGCTTGATATTAAACCACGTTAAATTTCCACCAATCAAATCCGTTGATTTTTCAGATTAACCAATCAGAATGCTTGTTCAACAAGTTTAGTTTAAACTACTTTAACTTGCATTTGAATATAGTATAAAAGCAAAAAAGGTGTTTTAACCTAGTACAAATAGAAATTTCATATTAAGTTAGGAAATATTGCCAGCACTAACATTTCTAGTATTGGATGTAACAAAATAACAAAGAAAAAGCTCAACTAATTACCTTTTATATTTATTTCACTTTCAGTTTCGTCTACGTGAAATGGAGCTGCACAAAGGAAAGACACAGACATTAAAATTAAAAGGAGGACTGTTTTATAGGTCTATATCAAGGCATACATACCTAAAACTTAAATCAATATAATTCCATCAAATGCAGGGAAAACCAAAAAAATGTCCACAATTTTTCTGGCCTTTAGGCTTACTCTGTTTTTTTTCAGGCTTATACAGGCCGAGAGGTATTGCACTCTCTAAAAATAATTTCTGTGAAATCCATAAAATTTCGGGAAAAGGTGTACGAGATCCCCAGGGTTGCTCCTCGACACAGGGGGTCAATTGTTGAAGACAGAATATTAAATAACGTAATTACAATATGAATAATAAACCGAAACGAAAACGGTAGAATTCTGTTCCTTTTAACGCAATTATTTTCTCAGTATCAAGACCATCTTGGACATACTCTAGGATCTCGAATAGTAAAAGGGTAGGAATTGTGGAGGTTGGAATAAAACAAGAAAAATAATGATAAGGGGAGGTGGAATAGAAGGGGGGAGAAGCCTGAAGTCTGTGTTCATAGAGGAGGGAATGAGGCTTGTGTTAGACAACTGTTTTATATGTGCACAAGTTCCAAGATCCTTAAATTTAATGTAGGGGGCACTAATACGAAAAAGGGTGGGTCGGAAAAATTCAGAAAATCAACAGTGGAAGGGGCACTGCTATTTGGGACCCTAGGGTATACTAAGAATATAAAAGCATGGTTTGTGATTACCTGTCAATAACACAAACGCAAACAGCAATGGAACCAAATCTGTGAAACACCCAAAGATAATTTTAAAATGTAAATCCAGAGATTGTGATGAATGGCTGTAATTTTCATCATCAAGTTTAGGAGTTTCTCTGGAAGCATCCTAGCAAAACAAATAAGAAGTTATCAAAAATCATCATATTTTGAAATTAGCTAAAAATTGGATCTGGGCTTATAATTTAAGAAAAGAGAAAATTTTTCGACACTTTTAAAAAGCTCATGTCTCAGAAGCTGCACTCTTTGGCTGCACATTTGTTGCAATATAGAATGGCGCGGTGAGGTTCTTGCTTGAGTCTTGCTAGAACTGCGAAGGAGCAAAGTTTGTAAACACTGCTTGACTATTGGTTGACACTCGGTCCTTTAAGCTTACCTCTAATAACGACTTTGCAGTATCTAAAAGAGGGCTCAGCATATGTGAATGTAGATTTCCAAGCTCTATGGTCCAAACAGCAATGACTGGCAAAAGCAATTTTCTTGATGCTTCTGAGACTGGCTCACAGTTGTCCAGTAATGTTTTCATAAGAAGGCTGATTGCCTTGAAGAAAATAAAAGCAATATTGTTATGAGAATAAACCACGACTGGTTATATTCGAAGGAATAAGCCCTCCAGGCAATGTGTCATTGCTTCACAAAAAGTAACCAATACACTTGTCCATTTTCATCTCACTTTTCACAAATTATAGCAGCAAGATTTTCAACAACAGAAATTTTTTTCAATTTAATCGCAGACAACTTCAGAGTGGGACTGATAATCAAACTGTCGAACGCTTCAGCTTTTGTCCCATTTTTTTAAACCCCCTAATAAACATAGTTACCCACTTTGGATTACAATGAAATTAGTACATGGCTGTGTCTGTCAATCTCCAAAGACCACATAGAAAATTTTAGGTAAATTGTATCATTCTCAAAGTTGCCACCGCAGAAGAGGGCAATGGTGCCAACTTATGCCAACTTATGGGATTTCACGGGTTAAGGTAACGGGTTTGGCCGACTTGGCCCTCGGGTTCTCGGTTTAAAAAAGACGTGCGGGTTTTCAGGTTAACTATACTCGACGGGAAACGAATTTTTCCATTACTCTAGCTCGCGTTTCGGTTACTGTTGGAAAATGTGCAGGTTTTCGGGTTTTTAACGTTACATAAGATATACTGTTTGGCCCTCGGGTTCCAGGGTATTCGGGTTTATACCCAAAGTTTCTCCGTTTTTAGGAAAGCTCGAAACTATGCAAAGAAACATTTATGTTAGCTTTGACTATAAATAAATTGAATCAGCTTCCTAATTCTTGATTATGGCAGTCATAGAAATATTCAAAATTGAAAAGTTCTTAAGCGATTATGTCTTTAGTAGGATAAGTTCTTCGAAAAAAAGCATGCAAATAAGCATGCCTAACATGAAACATTAGGAATTCAGCAATTAAAATTTTGAATATGCCATAGACTAACTACAGAATAATTCACCTGTGAGTACTTGTCTTCATCATCAACAAAAGCCAAAGTCAAGGCTAAACTTTTTGTAGCAGCTTCTCTGACTTTTTCACTGCGATCATCTTGAATCATCTGCTTCAGCATGGAGAGCATTAAAGAACTCAGAAGTTCAGCCTAATTGAAGGGAATATATTTTATCTTAGCGTAGGTTAATAAAGCCAACAATTGAACTGTGAATAAAAAAGTCAAGAATTTTAACTGTACAAATAGTTGCTTATACCCCCATTCTACCTGATGATTAGGATACAGCAATCATAATCCTTAGTCAAGAAGATATTAAATATAAAATGTTTTTTTTCCTTCATAGAAAATATTTCAAAATAAAAGCGGAATTTCAGTTGTAAGTCCATTTTATACATTTTGTATGGTTCCTTGTTCTAATAATCTAGTATTTGCATCCTACGTGTTATTCCCCGACATCTATCACTACAGTATATTAAATATTTCATCCCCATTTTTTTGTAAAAATATAAAAAGAATAAATGTGAAAACGAATACGTACAGGTATATAAGGTGCCAAACACCCACATGTTTCTGCAACGAGTAATCTTCGTTCGGGGTATTTGTGTGCGATCTAAAAAGGAAATGTAATATGGTTACCATTACTGTATCTTTGAATGAGCCAAAAGAGCTGTCAATTATTCTCACAAAATAGTAGAGGAAAACTTTCCTACCAAAGTTACAAATTTTGGTGTAAGGGCAAAATTTCTTAACCCAAATTTTCTAGAAAATGCAACAAACGCTGTAGCGACGGTCGCAAACATTGCAATACCAACATTCTAAGGTTGTCTGATGTTAGAAAGCGTAAATTTCATTAACAGATTATCATTTTAGCAAGGTATCAGGGGTAAAAAATACCCAAGTGATACTAGAATGCATTTTCTATTAGGATCATAATTTAGTGGAGAAATCTTGACCCAAAAATCTTATAGGTGATGACTTTTTTCTATTTTGAAAAAATCGTGCTTTTTGACATGGGTTTAACGACACCGCTCACCAATGCTCATGACCAATACGTGGATCTCCCGTCAATTATTTCACTATCGAGTCAGAAGAGTATTTTCGGAGTATTTGCGCCAGTTTTTGAACATTTTTTGGACCCACGTACTCTAAAATTGGGTCACCTCACGTCACAAATCCTTCTGGCGCAGAGCTCTAAATTAACTTTCCGTGAAGTACCACCCGGATTACATAAAGTATACTAAAATTTTGCAAATTCTCCACGATGAATTAAGATATGACCGCATAAAATATTAGACTCGATACCTGTTCCCAACACTGAGGAAGCAATTCAGCCTCAATTCTGGTTGGCCCAACTTTTTTGGCAAAGGCGACGAAGCCATCGATAATCATCCTCCTTTTCAAAATAAAGATATTCATCAATGTAGTACAAATCCAACTGTTAAAGGCTTGCCAAATAATAAAATGCTTCTGGATAAAACTCAGAAGCATAATGACAGGACCGCACACACATTTTAACTATACGTTTAAAGCTATACAAAATGAACGGCTATGCTTTCATAAGCGCATAAAGCCGGGACATGAGCTATCTACAGACCATGCAACAATACTTCCAGACTGAATAGGTATGCACCGTGGCTCTCTCTGGAGAGGTAGCTATTCTTTGGCCCTAGCTCGCCTTAGCTCTTAAAAAGAAGCGCATTGCAATAATAAACAGAAGTTTCAACGTTGAAGATTAGACCCCCAGCGAAGCTTGAAGGTGCGGTAGTGTCACAGCCAGGGTCGAGGTCTCCATTAGTTAAACTACTACTGGGATCCTAGCGACTGCTGCTAAAACAACATTCCACCTTCACTTTCACGATTTTCATGTTTGAAGAATGGAAAATAGGTACAAGGTCGGGTATACATTTTGGAAAAATTGGTATAAGGTCGGGTATGTTTTTGATGGTTGGGCGGTCTGTCCCTTACAAAATTTGATTAAGTCCCCCGGGGACTATACGAGGTGATCTCATAAGACTGTTGAATAAATCGTGTAGCATATAGTCTTACCTCTGTTCATCGTCAGGTCGTTTGATCAAGTTGAAGAGCATATGCAGCAGGCCATCCCTGACTTTAACGTCCGGGTGAAGTCGAACGACACATAGAATAATTGGGATTAGCTCCTACAAGAAAGGAAAAAACGCTTGTCAACTGAAAATTCACACGGAATTTGTTAGTAGCGCTATCTGTATGGTTCTGTTGTTTGTAGACGTTGCCCGGGAGTTAGCAGTAGAAGTTCTGACCATGCCAAAGCAAAGGTTTCATAAAGTCCTTGAAGGTGCTGTGGCGTCATAGTGTAATCCAGCTGACGCGTAGTGTCAAGAGCTCAGTGTGGTCAGGGTTCGAGCCCAGCCACGGTAGCGTCACAGCCAGGGTCGAGGTCTCGATTAGTTAACCTACTACTGAGATCCTAGCGATTGGCGCGAAAAAACCATTTCAATTTCACTTTCACCTTCACCTTGACAGCAGGACGACACAAGTTGTTTCACATCGCCCAGCTATTTTTGCAATACACGATTTTTTTTATAAAGAACCACTTTATAAGGAACCTGCATGTAGAGGGCCCGAAAATTTAAAGACCTTATACTACTAAAGAGGAAATCATTAAGGAACTTCAATGTTGAATGCTTTTATCGCTGCAAATAATCAAGAATTAAAAAGCCGGTTCCATTCATTTGCAGTCGAAAATCACATAAATTGTTGTTAAGCATGTATCCAATGTTTCTTTGAGTAGTCTCGAGCTTTGCTCACATGCAAGTATCTCTCTTTTATTGTTAAAATCAATGTATGCGCAGTTAAAATTAAGGAACTATTAAGGAACTTTTTTAACTACAATTGCCTTAAAAGAGGTCCAAAATAAGGAACTTTAAGAACTAGGCCTTGAGGTAGGTTCCTTATTAAAAAAAAGCGTGTAACAAAAAATTTCACGTATACAACACATGTCATTTCTTAAATAAATTAAAACAACAAATAGGTAAACAAACTTAAAAAAGAGTCGGAATGTAAGTGTATTTGAATAAGTTGGAAATAAGTTGACGCAGTTTTTCCTTGCTTAGAATTTTAGTTACAAATTTAAGGTTAATGAATTAATCTGAGGTAGTTCTTGCTTTAATTTTGCTAGTTAGAAATAGGTTCTAATTTTGGTGATTAGAACAAGGTTTTATAGGCCATTCATAGGTATCGTTACTATCGGTATAGACTGGCTTGGCATATTGAAGATAAAACCAAGATCGGTGGACGATAACTACAATCCCTGCCAAAAATAGTTGGAACGGGACAAAATTTCATAATTACATCATAAGAAACTGAGCTATAAATGCTATCTCAATTTCACGGTCCTGTGTCTCCCCTCTTCCCCCCTTTCCCCCTGTATAATGTTGATTTTTGTAGACAAGACAGTGAGCTATGATATTGCAGCAACGTTTTTGCCAGCAGCAACAGAGTTTTAGAGTAAATCAACATTGTATCAGGGGGAGGGGTAGTTGGAGCGGAGAAAGTATGGAAAATTAAGGTAGCGTTCCAACTATTTTGGCAAGGATTGTAGCTGCCAAGTAGGAAAGAACCATATGCGAAGAGTCGACGAAAAACTGGGCGCGCTTTTTGTTTTTACAAACGCTTCGTAAATGATTGGATTAAACATAGCTATGCTTAAATGGTTCCTATTTCACGACATTCCATATTATATTACCTTACTCGGTAACAAATGAATGCCTCCCTACACTCTTTTTTTTTTTAAAAAAACTAAGATTTTTGGTCAGTACTCAAAGTTTCTTAGTTTTGGGACAAATTTGGTACTGAAAGTTTCTTAGCAGTTTCTTAGAATCAAAATTTTTAAGTTCCAAAACAGGTAATTGACACTTAAATTCTACAAATAGAAGAAGCAATGCAATTCACGTTTACATCAGCTGTTTTTTCTGTAAAAATAGACACTTATGGCGCAACAGAAGTTTGTTTTTCGATGCTTTATTTCTAATTCTAAAGAATCTTGAGACCTGCAAATTTCTTACCACTTTTGGTCGAGTACTGAAAGTTTCTTAACCAATATTGATCTCAGTACTGAGTTGCTTATAAACAGGTTTCTTATAAAAAAAAAGAGTGCAATCGAAAAGCAACGAAAGGTAATGACTCATTCGGACTTGTTATAGCTAATGCATAACATTAGGAATGAGCATGTTATGGCCCTGACTTTTATGTAGCTACGCTTCTTACACGAATAAAATGGACATTGCTTTGCACAGACGTATGCTAGATTTGATATTATTGATGCGAGAACGCTAAACTGCTAGGCATTTTGGTAAGCATTTGGTATACAGTAGGCATTTGTACGTAAGTATTTTGGTAAAAAAAGAAATACTTCAAGTTTCTGTACCTCTCGTTTGTTGAGCAAAACATTAGGAATGACATTTGGTAGACATCTTGCAACAACTTGCACGGCATTTTCACTGTCGGCAGATCTAATTATCTACATTTGAGCAAAAAGAACATCAACAAATATGTTTAACAGGAATAAGAGAACAAGCAAGAGCTATAATAGGAGAGTTTGTTGTTTGTTAATATATGACAAGCACGAAAAACGTATTGTGCGTACGGTACGAATGAGCGAGCATTACGCAAACTTTGTACTGCTCGTCAACTCAAACAGCGTGTGCTTTCTAAAAGCAATTTAATCAACGCTGCCGCAGAAAAAAGCTAAACAGCAAAATGAAATCTTACTACAAGTGTTGAATCAGGCAACCAGTAGTACTTCTTGACGCCAAGTAAGAGGGCTTCAGCAGTATAACAAAACACAAGAAAACAGTCAGATGGGCCTAAAAGCTGGATTGGAGTGAGACTTGGAGCTCTCGTTGCAAGCCACGACTACACATCACAATGGCCTTGTAAATGCACACATTAACTTATGTTTGACGCTTATTAAACGATAATTAAATCGTGTACCTCTTGATTCAATCTTGAGTCAGCATTGCCATCAAACAAGCCAAACAGAGCTTGCAAGAATGCAGCCGATGTCTTCCTATTGAATTAAAAAATATTGACCAATGAGTGAACTCGAAGATCTTGATTGAAATAAGCGACAAAAGAGCAATTTATATTCAAACATTCAACAATTGGGGCTCCATCGAGGGGGGTCAGAATCGAGGTCGGAATATCCCATATCTCCTAAAGCATGTTTAAGGGGTTCGCGAAAATAAAAGGGACTTGCGCAGAAATGAGGCATCATGCGCCATTATGTAGAAAGGTATCCAGACTTCAGAATGTACTGCATGCTATAGATTTTTCCACGAAAATTGCACGAGGAAATGAATTTCGGTTGGTTCACATCAGTGACCCCATCTCCTTATGTACGTACGTGCGATTGCTGGCGAACAGATACAGCTTGGTGGCTAGGTATAGTTTGTCAGACCGTTTGGTGCACCAGATAGTTTGGTTAGCAGATACAGTTTGTTGGGTAGATACAGTTTTTTGAACAGTTCGGTGGACCAGATACAGTTCGGTGGACCAGATAAAGTTTGGCAGGCAGAACAATTTGGTGGGTAGATACAGACAGATACAGTTTGTTGGGTAGATACAGTTTTTCGAACAGTTCTGTGAACCAGATACAGTTTGGTGGGCAGATACAGTTTGGTGGGTGGATTCCAAACGGACACTAGATACAGTTCGTTGGACAGCTCGATGGACCAGATACAGTTTGGTGGGCAGATAAAGCTCTGTTGATAAATACAAGTCGATGATCATATGCAGTTTGTTGGACAGTTAATGGTTTGTCGTCAGATACAGTGGTTGGCTGACAGAAAATTTTCATGGATCATCTACAATCTTAGACAAAACTGTTGAGATGATTTCCAACTTAGCTGTTTTGAGCGACAAAATCAAGCCCCCCCCCCCCAATTCAATGTTGATTTTGGTAAAAAACATTCAAGGATCGATTAACTGTACTTGTTTAACAATTTAAAACCAACATTGAGTAGGGGAGTGGGGTTTAGAGTTACTATTTTGCAAAAAGAAGGAAAAAGTTGATCTGTCTCAACTAGTTTTGTCTAAGATTGTCTGTCGACTACTTTTTAGATATGATAGTAATTTGTGATGTTTACATAGGTCGAAAAGCACGAGAAACGATGAGGAAAAACAAATTTAAGTTTATTATTAATATGATAGCTAATGACTATGCCCATTAGTAAGTTTTTTGTCTTATGAAATGTAACATGTAACATGTAACATTGATAATCGTGAAAAATGTCTTTAATCTTACATTTACTGGTGTGTGACTTATAATGTTGCCCAATGGAGGGGTTTTGAACTTCCAAAAGACAGAAACACCGCTTAAAATAAGGATGAAATCTTCAATGCAAATAGACGGAAACACAAACATGAAAAATAACGTGCGTGTCTTTACTGTATTCAAACCTGAAATTGATAATAAATACATAATGTTGTTGCTGAACTTGTTGCTGGATTTTTACTGCTGCTTTAGTTTTACGTGCGCGCAGAGAACACACGGAGCCAGACGACATTGGCGAGACGATTTTCTATCATGTCTGATCAACTGACTTTACATTGACTTTACATTGACTTCGTACTGACTTCGTACTGACTTCGTACTGACTTCGTACTGACCCCGTACTGACTGACTACTTATTTACAGAGTATCTTAGTTATAGTATTTAAAAGTCACATGATCTATTGCGCAGTTAGAAATTATACATGCAACTATGTTCTAACAGAAAGTTCTAGTTATTAAGACGTACAAGTACTTACGTAAATAGATAGAAGGTATAGAAAGATCATAACGTGCAAGAAGACATATATAGTTTTACATGAAGGAGCTGTTCCTACTACACGTTAAGTAAAACAGTAAAACAAATATGTACTCGATTTTTGTTGTATGACTCGACAAGCAAGTCAATAGAAATCCCTACACTGTAAATATATAAATATAACAGTAGATAAAGTCATTTCCAATACTTTTGTTGAAAGACAATCTTAGACAAAACTGTCGAGACGACTTTCCAACTTAGCTGTTTTGAGTGACAAAATCAAGCTCCTCCCCCCAATTTATGAGTACGGGAGAGGGGTTTAGAGCTGCTATTTTGCAAAAAGAAGGAAAAAGTTGATCTTTCTCAACTAGTTTTGTCTAAGATTGTAGAAATATTAGCCTTGTTTTCTTACCGTTTTGAGGAAACTTTGACGTGATCAAGATGGGTAGCAGCTGCCTTTGAAAAAATAAGATTAAAGCAATTAGACAAGTTTTTGATGGAAAAACACGATAAGAAAATTTAATAACCAAGCAAATGGGTTCAGGAATAGAGTTAACGAGCTCTAATTGAAAAAATAAACTAAGTTATTGGCACTGAGGTAGGACAATATATCAGTGGATATTCGACGATTTCTTTTCAAATGTAGATACGTCAATTTCTAATGAAGTTGATTATTGCATTATAGCTTTGATTCCAATACTGAATTCCCAGCCGACCTCAAATCACGATACGTAACGATAACGATTGCGATAACTCCGATATGCAAAATCACTCAGCGAAAACCTGTTTAGCAGAAACTCCCTTGAAAAAAATCCCAAAAAATCTTTTTGTTTTTCAGAAAATCACAAAAATTCTTCTTTTCTTAAAAAATCCCAAAAATCGTTTGGTCGGAAAAACAGGGAAAACAAGTAAATCACACAAAAAAGTGAGTGGTGCACACATAGATGAAGAAAAGGAAACGACAGTACCTACACGGCAAGCGGAGGTCAATTCACTGATGGATATTGACGCTACAATCGGGTCTAGTCCGCTCTAGTCGAGCTGTTGCGAAAAATCTTCATTACACTTTCAAGATTTTATTCCGACGAATTAAAATTCAACGGGGCGTGGCCACCTCGTCTCTCGGATAGGCAGAGCTACAAGAGAGTGAGCTTCCAAAAAAGCCAGAAAAGTCGAACTTTTGTCAAGATTATGCTAAACATTGTGTTAACTCAAATTCTGAGCATAAGCGCGAGCTTAAGACTGTTGCTGTTGCTAAAGAATCTATCTGAATTAAGGTTACCGTTGCTACTTACGCAAAGTCAGACTTAACAGTACCAGTAACACAATATAGACTTGCTTCCCAAGTCCCTAACTTTCGCTCACATTGAATTGAATTGATGTTGTTGTTGTTGTTCGCTTCAGTAAGTTTGAGCGTCCAGCAATTCAATTCAATAGCGATAACTACGACTCATGTAGTAAGTCTAAACACAATACCAATCCAGCTTCACTTTTCTATTGGTGCATTTCGACCAGCATCTGCGTATAAATATCGCCGTAGTCATTTGTCTCGGTCTATTTCTGGCGTTTATACGAGACGTTTCAGACGAGAAAAGCTTTTTAAGTGTGTCCCAAGATGTTTCCGCGCTTTCTCGCAATTTTGAAATGTGTTCTACTCAGAAACTATAGACTTTTTCAAAGAAGCCTGGGTCAGCGCGACATTTTTCTGGAAAATGGCGGACATTTCCAGTTAGAGGATTCTCTCCGTGTCCAACGACCGGAATTGCGGTCGTTTTGGGAGAGGTAATGCAGCAAATTCTTCTTTAAAATCACGACTAATTGAAGGAGAAGAAAGAAAAGGAATCTGCAGCCTCTTTGAAAAAGGTCTATTCAGGTTTTAGTGGGGGCTTCTGTTCGAGGGGGGGGGGAGTTAAAAAAGAGGGCTTTTCATCAAAAGTCCCGGGGGGTACATGACTTATGAATGGACGGGGATGTGCCGCCCAGATTTCGGAAACCCACCCACTTATAATGTAGACATTTGCAGAAACAGACCCTATTTTATGAGTAAAAATAATCGGAATACAAGAATAATAAGACTTTCTAGGCCTTATTATTGCGTGATATTATACTACGAACTTGACGCGATTTTTCCACTTTTATGACCGAATTAAAGTCAAACTTTCGACTTTTCTTCAATTTGCTTAAAATATAACTACCTCGGCTTCCATTTGACTTTCATTTGTTTCTTTACTTTCACCGATATCACGGAAACTATCTTCCGAGTGGTTGTCGCCGTCGGCCTCACTGACAGCAAGCAGTTCTTCTACTGACACACTATCATCATTGCTTTGCATATCGTGAGTTTCTAACTCAACATCGAGTTTCTTAATGGAATCTTCGTCAGCATAAACTTCAGATTTAGGCATCGTTGCATCTTCATTCACGACTATATCCGGTATAACAATTGCTTCTGACTGCTTGCTTTCTTGAGCTCTAGGATGCGATTCGGTTTCGGCTTGTGCAATAGTTTCATCTGTACTGACTAAGGAAGATTTTGGAGAAGGTTCTGATGATTCTTGCACAACTTCGTCGAATTGAAAACTAGAAATGACAAACGAAATGAATAAAAAAGCTTTTGTCAATTTTGCAACTTCATAAATACAATCCACTTTATATGTATTTTTCAAATATCTATGAAGATTGAAACTCCTTGTTGTTCTGACTTATACTATAATTCATTTTCTTCACTCTGTTGAAGTCTTTTTACTTAAAAATGGTACACCAGGTTACCCTAGGCTCAATGATTTAGAAAAGATTCACACCCGCACACCCTTTGCTGGGATTACAACTGTTTTCATAGAAATCCCTTGGAAATCCTTTTTTGATCAGTGAAATGCCCCTCGAGTTTCATTTGGGAATATAAGAAACTATTGCAGAAAATTTGGCATTTTAAAAGATCCTTAACATAAGAAACCTAAAATAACTGATGGACCAAAGCTGATAAAAAAGAGTGTACTGAGGTTGGCTTGGAGTTGACTTTCTGAATTAACTCAAGGTAAAAGGGAATTCAGAAAAAGCCATATAGCTATCAACCAGCAGTAAATGGAAGCCGGCTTAGCATTGAAAAACAACATAGAAACAGAATCATGAGATAAGCAGGGGAAACATCTTTGCAGTAACCTTTCTGTCTTGGCAATTTCGTCTTGGTACATCTTGTTTTCTTCTCTTAATTTACCACATTCTTCTGCCAAATGTTTACACTCGGCATCCTATAAATTGAATATTTGCAAATATAGAACTAAGTGTATGAAAATGCAGTAGCAAAGAAATACAACATACAAGAAAAGGTTTTGAATTCACCAAGATAAGCATTGAACTTCAGAGAAATTTTGACCCAAGTTTGTCTGCGGGCGGAACGATGTTCAGTAGATACTGAAAATTGATAAACAAAGAGGCTTAATAGACGTAGAGGCTTAATATACAGCGAGGCTTAATGGACAGAGGGGCTTAATAGATTAATAGACAGAGAGGCTAAATAGACAGAGAGGGACTTAACAGATAGTGAGGCTTAATGATTAAACAGATAGGCTTAATAGACAGAGAGGCTTAATAGACAGAGAGGCTTAATAGACAGAGAGGCTTAATAGACAGAGAGGCTTAATAGATAGAGGCTTAATAGATAGAGGCTTAATAGATAGGGCTTAGTAGATGGAGAGGCTCACTAGATGGAGAGGCTTACTAGATGGAGAGGCTTACTAGATAGAGGGGCTTAATAGACAGAGAGGCTTAACAGACAGATAGGCTTAATAGTTGTGGGGAGGCTTAATAGACAGATAGGCTTAATAGTTGGGGGGCTTAATAGACAGAGAGGCTTAATAGACAGAGAGGCTAATAGACAGAGTGGCTCAATAGACAGAGAGGGGCCTAATGGACAGAGAGGGGCTTAATAGATAGAGAGGCTTAATATACAGAGAGACTCGATAGACGTAGAGGCTTAATAGACAGATAGATGCTTAATAAACATAGAGGGTAAATAGACAGAGGGGCTTAATAGACAGGGAGGTTTAATAGAGAGAGACTCTTAGGGCTTCTACAAGGGGTTCAGAGATTTACTATGGTGTTTAAGAAAGTAATGCAGCAACGAAAATGCAATGAGAGCTCACCAGTTTGCGGAGTTCCTCTTTAAGACATTCAATCTCTTCTTTGTCCTCTTCTATAGGCTTTATAACATGTTTGCCATAATCTCGAAATAAATGCAAAAGATTTGGGGGCCTTGGAGTGTTTACACCAACATCATCCCAGTCATCAAGGTCCTGTATAAAAAACAACTTTTTCTCATTTGTGCTTTTAAAACAAACATTAAAACATACTTCTTCTAAAACATAGATTAGAAATTCAAACTCAACAACACATTTCAAATAACTGAAAAAGAAAAAGACTATCAAGACAAGAAAGAGTATAAAGGCAAATGATTCACCTGATCCCCAACTTCCTCTCCAAAAGTAACAGCAGTCAACTTATACTCATTTTTCAATAGATATTCACTTGTCAGGAAGTTCAATGCACGTAGTTCAAATGGTTTAACTGGCTCCTGAAAAGGAAACAAACTTGTATCATACAATACACAGTTGGACCTAGGACGTGGGTATCTATCTTGAACAACAACAGGTAAAGGAAACTCCTCTGGGTTAACTAGTTTTGAGAAATTCAGTGCACATTCATAAGTGGAGAAACAAATTCATAAGGCCTTGAATAATTCACCATGGGGGCTTATTCAAGGGGGGGGGCTTATTCAAGGGGAGGGCTCATTGCAAAAATGAATTTTTAGGTGGGGGTTTATTCAAGGGGGGGCTTATTTGGAGGTGGGGGGCTTATTAGAGGATTTACAATGAATATAATTCATGCTGTATCACTCATGATATTGATTCTATGGGGCTATAGGCCAGGGCTCATGCTGCAATACAATCATGAAGCCATGGTTCATGGGATCTGGATTATGACAATGGGGTATTACATCCCACATTAACACACCCTTAGGTTGCAAAATCCTCAAAAGTGCTTAAAAATGAATTACTTCTTGGTCTGTTGATGCAAGAACTTCTTTTTCTGCTTTCGCAAGTGATGCTTCATTTTCTGTTTGAAAGATTGAAACTATCATAAATTTTAGCAAATTTAAATTTGGTTTGTCGCATTATTCAAACGGCTGCTAACAGAATTCCCTAAAAGCATTGTCATATATAATCAGTGCTTTCATCTTTGCTATTCCAATCTTATTAGCTTGGAAATGACATCAATTTTCAGTGAAACACTGTGGCAATTGTGAGCTGTGCTTTCAGCAAGAAAATCAGAAAACTGAATAAGCAACCTAAAGCTTTCCAGTGGATAGAATGCAACCTTTAGCATATTCAGTGAGGTTTTCTCTGAGCTCTTTTATTGTTTCTTTTGCTCTTCTCAGCTCAAATTCTAAAACTGAAACACGTTATATATCATGAAACATGAATCTTTAGAAATAATTGTGAAACAAAAATTGAACCACAGCCATTGGAATCTTTCAAAAGAACATTTTCCTCACTATTGAGTAGCAAATGAATGCTCCCAATATGACATACTAAATTGGATTAAAAAAAATTGTTGTATTGGGATGCCATTTATTCAGATGGCTTTTGTGGTAGTTGTTCTTTCTTTCCATTTTCAAGTTTTTAGTGTAATTCTAGTTATTTTATTAAAGCTGCCACACCCCCTGCATGCAGCCTGAAACTTTTCTCCGAGAAATCATTTCTCCAATGGTCTTAGCAAGTATTTGACATCTTTTTGAAACATACCTGCAACCTTTTCATCAGTTTCTCTCCCTGCATCATCTGAATATCTGGAAAAGTCATCAATTGAATCCAGTGTCAAATTGCTAGCTGACCTTCCTTTAAATAAAAAAAATCAAGACTAAATCATTTATTTGCTAATGAATTTGACATTATAAGAACAATCTGTCAATATGTTTTTCATGTTTGAAGAATGAAAACATGACTGAGGGGTTTTTTGGCAAACCAGAAGGAATAGAGAGATATAGGAATCATGAATATTGTAACAAAAGATAGGAATTTCTATTCTCTATGCACCCAATAAAAACAATCATTTCGTGGAGTCAATGAGTTCACCAATGCTCTGCCCTCCATACTTAGCCTCATAAGCAAATGTTCATGAATAGCTCCTGCCCTTTTTACCTAAAACGGGCTTCTTATTTTGAACAAAGCCTTTTTTGCTCATATATCCATATAATGCAAGCCGTATCATTTTAAATGTTTTTGGTCCTGCACTGTGTTCAAAATTTCGCTTTGCTTTTGGTTTTGAAGTGTTTCGTTTTCAAGGCGGACATATATTGTTTGTTGTACACAAGGCAGTGTGTTCCTTTGTTCTGCAAAATTTGTTTACGGCTCAGTTTCAAGCAGATAGGCAAAAGGCCGTTTCTGTGTAGACAGAAAGAGTTCATTTTCTCACTTGGACTCTTCAAATAATTCTATTGGTCTTGGTCTTCCCACTGTATCCAACCAACTGATTGGTGTTTAAAACACAATGCCAATTCAGCTTCTCTTTCTGATTGGTGCATTTTGAGCCACATCTGGGTATAAATTCTGCCTTAGTTCATTGTTTCGGTCTGTTTGTGACATTCATACTCTGAGCAGTGTCAGACGAAAAATGCTTTTAAGTATGCCCGAAAATTATTCCGCTGTTGTATCGAAATTTTGAAGATAGGCTATAATTGATTATAAGTGTATGGTAGTACCACAATAGTCATGATGGATGTTTTCATAAATATGCAGTACAGAGATATTAACCCACCCGCGACCCAGGAGCACAACAGAAAAATTTCTTTGGGAAGATGATTATCATACTTACTAATGCCACCAAAATTAACTGGCTCAAATCTCGTGTGAAGTTCGAAGTTTCCCGGGTTTGAAAAAAAGTCTCTGAGAATCGGTAGCTCACGCCCTCTCTCACAAAGTTCTGCGTGGACTTCAAGAGCTGAAAGCAAGAACTTCCACTGGAGAAGCCTTTTTGCAACTGCTGTTATTTCTGAATCACTTGGTTGGTCATGATTTTCAGAGCCATGATCATCATCTTGATCATTGCTTGAGTCTCTGGATTGATTTAAGGCCTCCATTTTGCTGGGTTCCTTCTCCATTTTTCTTCATCAACTTTTTCCCTCTCAACCATCCTCCATTTTGGGTTTGGCGCTGAATAATGTTAACATGCATCTAACTAAGTACCAAAAAAAACAAGGTTAGAGACCTGCGTTTTGTGGCGCTATGCGGGCCAGCTGCGGGCGAATTGATCTTCGTGCGCGGTATTTTCATTGTTGCGTGCACGACAAAGTTTCGCAAGCAATTTTCTTTGAATTTTCTCTTCAAACATTTCTTTTTCAAGCAGGTAAACAAGAATCTTCCTTGGAAACTGGTAATTGCTCGTAGCCACTAGGTGAGGGACATTTCGTTCTTCAAAAGTGGATACGAGATTAAAAAGCAAAAGGATTTCCAAGGGACTTCCGTGAAAATCGAGGGAAAATAATTGGTTTTCGAGCTAGGGTGTCCGAGATGTTGAAGTAGCCCCTCTTGAAACCCAGCTAGTCTAGCTAGAGGTGTCGAGCGAAGTAGGTTTTCGAGCCTGAGCCTCGGTAGCGTCAAAGCCCATCCAGGGTCGTGGTCTTGTTAGTCCATCCTACTTTTGAGAACCTAGTGGATGACGCTTAACATACCATTTCATCCTCACCTTCGCTCTTGTGAGCTTTTCAACTGAGGCACTGTTTGGAAGCACAAGTCAGGGGCGGAGTGGGGTAATGACCCTCAAATAAACAGGGATGTGTTGTCGAGTTTTTCAAGCCACCCCCCCCCCCCTTAAACCCCCATAGTATGCACAACTAATTACAAATTTCATCCAGAAATCAACCCCTTTTACAAACTCAACTCAGCAAAATCAGGATGAGCTGAGCAGAGGTAATGAACTCAAATATTAGTCATTCTAATGCTGTTCAACCACTAATCTACGTGCTAGAATGCTTGGTGCGAGAGAAATCTGTAAAAGTACTCAAACCCCAATAGATAGATAGCAAAACAAAAATGGTAACACATATGTACTTCATCATCTTAGTTCTTTATCATTTAAATTTTATGTTTTGTCCAATTTTAAAACTTTTAAATGTAGCTAATTATCAACTAATGCATTAACTGCCCATAAGAACTATTTTCAACTATAGTCTACAAGATAAATCTTCAGTTTGCTCTACCCTAAGTTTGGTTGTCCTCGAGGTAATACGCAAGGGTCACTGCATTCTGATGGCGAGGGGGTTTCATAATGGCTATGACCAAAATAGCTCACAGCTGAATGGTACATCTTTGCCATGAACTCGCAAACAGAATCCCACATGCCATACAAAGAGTCATCTGAATCAATACTTATTTGTCGCTTGAATTTATGTCTTAGCATCGGCAAGAAGTCCTCTATGTCACGTTTCCTCCGTCTTTTGGTAACCTTGCACAAATCGACCATGTCATTATGGAAACCATCATCGCATTGAGTTCTCGTCCAACCGTGCATCGCTCCCTGAAAAAATCATTTCATGTACTATACAAGCCTACATCGGGAATTTGAAGTTGAATCCCTAGTACACAATTTCAACATGACAGCCTCGTTTTCAAAAAACATTGCGTCACTGCGTAACTGAAACATTTGACTAGACTCACTACACAAGTCTCTAGTTTACGCTCCCCTTATTTTTATTTGTCACTCCAACAGAGCGATTTTAGAAAACAACAACAACAACATCGAGCGAAGTAGTGGGACTTATGGAGTGAGTCTAACATTTGACTGCATCTCAACATTTTTGTACGAACAAATTTTTGTAAACTTTGAAAACGAGGCTCTAAGTTGAAAAAGTCTATTGAGGTTGATATTCTCGCCTTAAAAAGGGAGAGGAATGAAATTTCGGGACGAATCAAATTAATAGAAACAGCGCTTAAATTTTGCAAAACCCTTTCCACGTCCAATTTTGCACTATTTATCGATTACATATTGACATCAATGTCACATACCTGGTTAACGTGATGTTGTGATGAAAACAATCTAAGCTCTGTTATTCACTGTGGACTGGGTTTAAGAAGGCAAAGACCCAGTGAAGAAGAAGAAAAGAACTTTTGTTTCAAGCATGCAGGGCCCTTCTTGAAAGTACAGCTGGAGTTAAAATTCTAATCAAACGCAAGTTCAATGTTTCGAAAAATAATAAAAGACGAAATTGCACGCAATTTTATCCCTGTATCAAGTAAAGAACAGGGATTTTACGTTGACAGGATTACAGTATGTATTCGTATTGTATCTCGTTAGATAATATGTAGTCTAGATGCGCTACTCAGATGCATACTGAACTACAAGGCGGATTAGTATACTTTTATACTGATGTGGTGGACAATACTAAAAGAGCCCGTTATTGCGCTTGGTATGGTTGATACGGCTTATACAAGCGGGTTATTATATCGAGCTATTATTATGTTTGGTGTGCTATAAACGCAGTACGCTCTCTAAGTCCACATCAAACTAACGTGCCCCAGAGTGCGGATCCACCACAATAGTGCGTATTTATTCTTTTGCGTGCGTACAGGATGGTGATGACGAAAAGTGAGTACAAATAATATAGGGAAAAATATAGGTACTGCATGCGAAGTTGGGGGGTGGGGGGTTAAGCCTCCAACAAAAGCGTCTGGTTTTCGCTCGCAGAAAAATTTATTCGGGTGCATAAATATTGCATTAGATGCTCATTCACTCAAGTAATAGCACCAAAATGGGGTGAAGGCTTAGATTTCTGCTTCCTTACCTTGTTTGGTCACGCCTCTGGTCACAGGACAGAACGAGGCTGTCATATTGAGAATACGAGGCTAAGGCATACTTACACAGGAGTAGCAGACATCGTGTCTTTGACAGGCTGGATGGAATACGGCTTTATACGGGAATGAACTATTTAGAGGTATGCTACATCCATTGGTCATTGTATCAGACACGCAACACGTGATCAATGCTATCTCCAAAGAGAGGCAGGCGATGAAAAGGAAGCGAGGCATGATTTGCACGATTCAGGTGCAAGAAGAAGACCAGATCTGTGATTAAAAAAACTTCAGGTTTTAGTTCGGAGTACATCAATATTACAGAATACTAAAACTTAACCCAAAATCAAGCTATTCTTGTAACGACCAGCGGTTTTTTTACTAGGCAAGGCTGGCAAAAAACCAAAGTAACCTCCAAAAGTTACAATCCCGGTCAAAAGTAATTGTCCGTTTTTGAGAGGGGTGTTTTGCTGCCTGGTGGGGGCTTCCCAAACCCGCGCAAATTTATATGGATTTTCATTCCTGATAGCGTTTTTCCATGGTTGGTTTATTCCGTGTAAAAAAGTAGATCGGAAGTAGAAAATGTTCCTTAGTGGTGGGCCTTCGGTCTATTACCAGGATTCGAAATAGCAGTAATGCTTCATTATACCAGTCCCGCATTACTTCTAATGAGAACTACATTGAAAAGGCAATTAAAATGCAGCATTACACAATTAGAATCAGCTATATTATACGTGAAACGCGTTATCAATATATTGAACAAATTCTGACAATACTTACATTATTCTGATGAAGTTATGATGAAGTACAGTATGCGACGAATCTTTGGGCCTCTAATATCATTTCCTATTCTCATGTTGCGCATTTATACTATTTACCAGTGGCCTTCTTCAAGAGCTAGTAACACAGAATTAATGGGACTTTAATCCCCACGCAGTTTTTTTGGCAGAGGACTTGCAGCCGTACATGCCTGATTGGCTGAGAGGAGAGTGGCTTTATTAACATTATAAGCAACATTTACTAAAACAAATAAAGTTCAAAGCTCGTTAAATAGGTGTAGATTTACAAAGTAAACAGTTATTAATTTGCAATCTATAACGGTAGTCAGTATTGTTTGTTCAGATTGTGGCTCTAATTAATCAAGAATTAGAACAATCTGTAAATTTACTTGAAATATTAATGAATTTATCATTCAGCCCACCATTAACTATGAGCCCACATACGATGTGAAATTATAAATTTGTATGATGTCGGAAGCAAAATGAATCCATCTGTGAGTTTTACTTTAAAAACATATTAATTGATGAATCAAAGAAAGAACTATTACAAAATGATTTGAGCTCGCCCATTGCCTTCACATGATTACTATACATTCAACTTCATGTGCTGTCAATCGATCCCAAACCTAAATTTCTCGAACGCGTGTTGTGGGGGCCTGGGCCTGCATACCTAAGGAGGTAAACAGTGTCAAACAATAAATGTCAGATTTCATTTGGTCCAATCTTTTCATCTAGCATATTTTAACCACTGCAATCATCGTGAAAATCGTGCGAAAACGTTCTAACGAATCCTAAAACTTCAGCGACACTCCACGAACATAACTTGATTTGATTGGAATCCAGGCTAAAGCTATGCCTAAACTAGGAGACATGTCCAGCGCGACATTGTATTCGGCGTCTCTCCCAGGGTGGCTAAACATGCGAGTGGCAAGTGAGCAACATGTCCCCCGAGTTAAGGAGACAAGAAATGTTTCTGTTGCCTCCGTGAAATATTTGTGTCTCTCGCTACAAATTTTGTCGCGCACAACAAAGTTTCAATGTTGGCTAAACTGGGAGACATCGAGGGGACATGTCACGAGTGACAATGTGGCGCAGGACATGTTTTCTAATTTAGCCAGGCCTTAAAGCTCGGAAAATTAGAAGGGAAGCAGCCACTTTCTCTCATCTTAAAAAAGGCAGATAAACGGGACAGTTAATGCTAGAAGCCACGAAGCGAAGGCGAAGGCTAACCGCTTGGCCTGTGATGCAACAAGCTGGTTTTTAGAAGGGTAACACAAAAAAGACATTTCAACGTATTATCTATTTGTTCGGTATAATAGTGAGTGCATATAAATGTATCATTAGCTAAACTAGGTGTCTACAATATACTGCATATATACAATAAATAAACGCCAACATTTTGAAACTACAAGTTTATATACTACAATTTAATAACGGATGGTGAATTTCCTCTTCATGGTATGGACGGAAAAAGGTTAACGGAACGAGCACACATGGAAGACATGCTGATCTCCCAGAGCGGCATGCTTACCGACCCGCTTTCCGTTTGTGAACGCTAAAGTCCAATTGACTTCTGATAGACGAAATTTACCGTTCCGTTCGCTCTCCATAAGAGGAGGAAATCCGCCTTTAGTTACGATCTACAAGAACTAAACCATGTCAAAAAACTAATAAAACGAGAAAAAAATTAAATTCATTTTTAATTGATTTAGCAACAATTATAATTATATCAGATACAATGAAGTAAAAAGTTTACTTTTCCAAAGTATCTTCATAAGCTAAAACAATTCATAAATGAATACAAAAACTAAAAAAATAATCTAAAATTAAGAAAAATAAAAATCTTAAGCGCTAATCAAAAAACAAAGTTGAAAGAAATCGGTAAATAATTACACCTGAACAGTAATTTTTAGAACCCTCATAAGAGCATGCTGACTAGGGGTAGTAAGGGGATATAGTACGGGGAGGGGAGGGCTTAAGGGACCCCCTTCTTAACGTTGAAAACATAAAGACATTCAAAAGGCACTAAAAACCCAGGGCATTTGTCCGCAAGAAGAATAAAAAAGTTAAAGAAATCAGTGAGTTTGGATTACCCGTAGTTCTAGTTCAATGTAAATAGTTTGATTGTTGTATGGACTTTTTTATGGACACATTCATTCACGTCTACTCACGTCAATCACTTAAGTTAGGGTAAATTACTATTCATTTAAACGTCAAGGATTCGTAATGTCTTGAAGCGCAAACAGCTTCGAGTCTTTTATATGTCATGTGAATGTAATCAGTACACATCGTCATCGCTCTGCGTACATTCATTCCGTAGGCTCTAGTGGGGAGGAGGCTAGGAATCCCTAAACATATCTATCTATCTTACTTTAATATAGACTCCCTCGGTTTTCGGCGTTTCTTCGGGCTTAATTGATCGTTTCTTTAAATGTCATTCCCGTCAAAAGTACTAATTTTTT
>JACTAT010000143.1:0-48356 GCA_014526335.1 Chrysaora quinquecirrha
TAAAAATCACTAGTGTGCAACTTCGAACTTTTCTAAGGTCAGGAGTCAAGATGTGTCCAATAGAAAGTTTGACATTACACGTGGAGTACTGACAAGCCGAACAAAGAAAGATAATTATTTTTGCTTGTTATTAATAAATTTTTTATGTCTTATCAACTTGATTTCAAAAATCATTTACGCATGTGAATAGCAGTGCTTCATCTAGCTGCTGCCTAGCGACGGATCGAACTGCATAAACCATATATGGATAACCATAATGCATTTCCATTCCATGTTTCCTATTGAAATTCAATTTAGCATATAATCATGTATACTAACAAATAAAAGAAGTTGCAAGCGCATCGCATCTCCTATCTCTTCGATTTTGGTCTGCTGGAAACTTCAAAATGAAGACTGCAGTACGTTTCTTTTTTCTTGCAAGTCTTCTCACTTTGTGCTTGGCAAATCATGGTCAGTATTTCAATTTCATTTTCAAATTCTAATTTTGTACCTATTTGATTTTGAAATTATGCCATTTCGTTTTTCTATTGGAAACTTAGAGAATACTCAGTACATAAAGCTTCTTGTTTTTATGCAATTTAGGAGTTGAAAAAGTTTGTTGAAAGCTTCTAAAATATAGGGATAGCAGAAAATTATCAGAGAGCAGAAAACTTTATGGAAAGGTTCCAGGATCACTGGAGACGAGATTCTAGGGGGGAATTAGGCATCTCATAGCCCTCCACTTTGTTCAGGACAGAAAGGATTTTCTGATTATTACAATATAACCTTGGGTTCAAGAAACATTGAGGAAGCTAGGAAGGAGGAAGGAGATAAAGGGAGAAAATCATTCACTAGGTATGTCAACAAAACCTCACCCATGATCGTTCCCCTGATCGCCAAAACATTATTTGCCTCTTCAATGGAAACCAGCAACACAAAATTTTGCTAAAATTTCCGAAACTGCTAGGGACTTAGCTGCCTTAGTACAAAGCATTTGAAAACCGTTTTTCAGTGTTTAGACTCTTTACGAACATCTTTAACAGTTATTTTGGATTGATTGAAAGTAATTCATTTTTAGCTGAAAAATCGAAGAACGATGAACCAAAGAGAAGAGTGCGAAGAGCTCTTTATACAACACCAAAGTCATGACACCGCCGGCAGAATGTAAAAAATTCTTAGTTAAATAATAATCACTACAGATAAACTCTTAGCTGCCTTATTGCTCAGGATTGCAATAAGCCTGGTTCTCATATTATCGCAGACCATCGGCGATTATGGCCTTGCGATGCTTGCGATTTATGAGAACATGAATTTTCAATGATCGGCGTCACACGGCGACCGTCGCAGATAAACCAAAAGTTTGTTTTTGCGATCATCGGCGACGGAAAATCCAAATGAGAACATCATCAGCGACCATCGGCGATCATTTCTGGACATATAAAAACGAGGTTCTTTGTTTTCTGGGTCACACGTGGCAATAAATGAGACGGGGGATCATTCATCATCGCAGACAAGCAGCATAATGAACATTGCGTCGGCGACGATCGCAGACGGTTGCCGACTGTCTGCGACCAGGTTTGCGACATATGAGAACCAGGCTATAAGTAAAGATATGGCTTGTGTACGCTGTTATAATATAGCATATTATAAGAGAGAGTTGGAAATTGGAATAATCAACTCACCCCAAGGAAACTCTCGATCATAGATTGCGAGTAGATCTTAGATTGCGAGTTAGACTAATGATTTTTCAGGCCAAAAATAATGTAAACAGAATGTTACCAATGTTAGCTTGAGTCATAATGAAATCTCGGTAAATATCAAGATGATTCTCGTCCATACACGCACGTGCCTCTCGCAATTCGATAAGCTTGGTGAGGGCATTTAGGTACCAAAGAGTAAATCTACTTTATTCTTCAAATCTTCAAAACGTGAAGTAGCTCTTTCATGATTTTCCCTTGAATTAATTGTTTACTTTTCTCCAATCAGTTTTTGACAAGGTTCCTGATTTCGTTGGCTGCTTCAATGACAGACCTGCGCCTTATCGCGCCTTGCCTATTCTGTATGCTAATTACAGAAATTCTATTGATTGGAGCGACATGTCGAAGACAGTAAAGAAATGTGCAGATGAAGCGAGAAAGAAAGGTTAGTCATGTGATCAGGGCTATGGCTACGGTGGCGTGGGGTTGCTTTGCCACGTTGATTTCTTGATTGACTTTAATCAGTGTGATAATGGTCATCAAATCAATGAATGATTGATTTATTGATTATACCAATGTGTCATTGATCGATTGATTATTGAACAAACCTGCATTGATTGACTGATTTATTGGCAGACTATTATCATTGATTATTTGATTGATGGACTCATTGATCGACTGCTTGATAGCTTGATTGATTGACTATAATCATTGATTATTTGATTCATGAATTCATTGATCCACTGCTTGACCGATTGATTGATTGAGTAATTAAATGATTATGATAATGTTTCGTTGATTGATTGATTAATTGATTGATTCCTAGACGTATTCATCCCCTCGATCATTAATTCTTCTTCTCGATCCAGGGTTTAACGACTTTGCCGTTCAGTTCTATGGTGAATGCTGGTCTGGTGAATTTGCTTTCCTAACTTACAATAAATATGGAACATCAAAAAACTGCGGAAATGGTGTTGGAAGGCATTGGACAAATGCTTTCTATTCGTTTAAACACGTGCCGTTAGTAAAATTCATACATCTCACAATTATATTATCATCAATATTATAGGCTTGGCAATGCGTAGACCATCTCCTCTGAAATTCAGTATACCTACATTCTTGGAGAAAATATATTTGAATCAAAGCGACTTTCTTGTCTCCTCGAAATGATGTCCTCTCTCCCCCTATACAAAGCTGTTACGATGGTTAATAATGTCCCTAATATGAAGGCAACATGGTTTAGGGGGAGGGGGGGGGGGGGTAAAAAGCGAGGATTTCCTAAAAGTCAAAGGAAATATGACTTTCTTAATTGAGTTTCAATTTATTTTTTCCAGGATTGTAGCTAAAAAAAAGCAGGTGATGCAAGGGCGATAATTAGGTTGTAGCTGATTTCGTTTTTCTTTTTTTCTTAGAAAAGGCCGTTAGAACGAAGCTATGATTTGAAAGAACTTAATGCTGAAGTGACAATGGGATTTGCTGAAATATTAAATATATTTAGAATATTATAAAACTATAACACTAAGCTTCCTTACTTTAATCTATATCCAATTCCAGTTCACAATATTATAATCATATGATATAAGAATCTAAAGTTATTTAATTTAATTCCGCATTAAAATATTTGTATCATGATTAATATTTAAATGAAGATATTAGCCAAATGCACAGATGTATAACATATGCACAAATATATAACATATGCACAGATAAGCATAAAAGACATACACGATGTTATGGCATTTCATTGTTTGATGATATAATTTCATTGTATAAAACAATCGTTTGCTTTCTTATTTTTATACTTACTTCAAAAAATAACAGTTCTTATTACGTAGCTATACCCTTTTCTTTAATAAGTAGCTTGGCTCAAAGCCTGCCTTCAAAGTTGTTTAAAATATCTGAGATTAAAGCCCCCAGAACAGCTTATGGTTTATAAGAACTTTCTCTTAGCACATCGTTGTTTTCGTTATAAAAAAATTTTTTTCCTGATAGTAAATGAAATTGGCAAGATTTACAATAATAAATACAGTATTTTCTTCAATAAGCACCGTCCCTTGCATAAGTGCTCCAGTTGCCCATCAGCTCCTTGCCAGACATCCCTTTGATTGTATGTGCAAGCTCTTGTTCGGAGTACTGAAGTGACGCATTTTGCTAGTTGCTGGTAAACTTTGCTACTTCTAGTCAGACTATAGTCAATTACCAAATTTTCAGATAATTGCACCTCTTTAAGCGCGCTCCAAAAAGACATGAATCTAAAACCATTTCAAATGAACAAACAATCGGACACTCGATGGTCTTGCCAATACGAAATTAAATTTAAATTTGACATGACAGGGAAGTGTAAGCGCTTACCAGGATTGAATATGTGCATTGGATATTATTGCAAACAAAAGCAATTGCGTTTTTGTTTTCTTCGTACTTGACATGTCGTTTCATAACAGAAAGCATCCATTTGCTACCAAATCCAGCCTGTTGTATGATAGCAAACTGCTGGTTAAGTACTATGTAGATATCAGCAAGGTCAAGTGGGACTGTTTTGGTTTATCATTACTATTTCGATGAATGCTATTTTAATTCCGTGATTTTCTTCCAATTTCAAAAACCAACTGAAATGCAACTTTAAAAACACCTTTGTAGACCCAAACATCTTGAGCAGTGTCAGTTTGGTAGAATGGATGTTTGTTTCTTATATTAATATTTTTCTTTGCGATATTTTATTATCTAGAATTGCCAGTCAAAGAATATGAAAAATAATTTACCATATGCGCTTGAGTTACATCAAACCAAAAACAATGTAAAGATTTTTTGCACCGTTCTAAAAGTCAAAAATTTTTACAGAGTTAAGAAAAAACCAAAAGACAGATTTTCTCCCAGTTCAACGCAAAAAACGCCAAATTGTTGAACTTTACAAGCCGTAAAAGATTTGATATAATTTAGACCACATAAGAATCAGCAAAAAATCTATGGAAGTAAACCTTAGTCAAAGATTAGCAAAGCATTAAAACTCATAGGAGCAGCTCTGGGAGAAGACACAGAAATCTTACTCATAGGTGCCTAATTGCTGGGGGGTTGGAATAGGCGGGGTTGGAACTTCTTTCAGAATCTAATTAGCAGGGGGTCGGAATAAACGGGGGTTGGAATTTCTTTCAGAATCTAATTGGCGGGGGTCGGAATTAACGGGGGGTCGGAATTGTTTGTAGGGTTGCAACAACTAGGATACTAAGAGCCAGACAACGCCACAGAATGAGTTGATTCGCTTGAAAAATTAAACCTAACACATAACTTTATATAATGTAAGGATTAACACAAGAACATTTTACTTTATCGGGAAAACATAACTAAAAAAAGGAACAGAACAAATCTTAATCTATAGTCCAGCTACATATAGGTTTTGCAGTTAGTTAGATTGATAAAAGAGACGGTTTCTGCCAACTGGTCGTATTATGTAAGAAAATATCGACACCAACATCATTGCAAATCTTAATAAGCGGGGGGGGTCCTAATAAGGGCGGGGGGGTCGGAAATTTTTCAAAAATTTAATTAGCGGGGGGGACGGCAATTAGGAGCCTAAGAGTATTGCATTTAAAGGACGGAACTCGTCCATAGCTTTTTATACTCCAATTTCCCTCTCGTGTGGTATTTCTCATCAGCTCAATCCATACAAAAGATATAAAGGATCCAAAATGATCACCATACATGTTACAGCGACTTATTCATGTAGTTAGAAAGTTGTACTATGCATGTTTCCCGTCTGAGAGTTTTCTGTATTGAAATTTTTATAGCTTTAAAAAATTAAAATCCATCTTTTATGAACGATATTTTCAAAATTCAATCCTCTAGATACTCGCCATCAATCCCAAATGAATTGCAGCATTATAGACCAAATCAAGTCACCCTTTGTCCTTATAGTCTACGATCGTTAGGACTTCAAATTTGAAAAGGACTGCCAAATGTATTAAAATCCACCGAAAATTAAAGTAGTTTCAAACCTATGATAAAAATGGGGAATGGCCAAAATTTTAAGTGTAATGCTTGTCAGTATGTCTCCGAACGTTAGTCAGAAGTCAGTCTTCTTGTAGCTATTCCTATCAATTTGAAAAAACTTAAGATATTTTGTTTACATTTATTCAATATATATTGGACATTTTTATTTCAATATCTATATTAATTTATCAGTTTAACCGATTTGGATTAGTTTGCTTGCATGTAATTTTATAGCAAGAATTAATTAACCAATATAAACTAAACGAACAACAACAACAACAGGAATTTTATACCATCATTTTGAATTAAACCCATTTTGTCTGTACCCTGGTGAAAAACCTTTACAATTTTCTGCGAAAAAATGATTATATAAGTTCATCGACATTAACTTTTAGCAAAAAGAATTATCAAGCCGAAAAAGGCACAGCATTATACCAAATTTGCATTATACCAACGAGAGTTGGAAATAGATAAACGACTGGATTAATCACATTATTATTCTAATGAAATACTGAAGGCAGAAATACAGTACCATACAGTAGAACTAGAATGATTTAAGAGAAAACGGTAAAACGCGGTACTGATGATAAGACGCCTTAATGCTAAGATTTTTAAAAACAAAGCATTGAAAAGCTCAGTTTTTTCAAAGCTGTTGCTGCAAAAAAGATAATTGTTTTTCAATGACTAAAGCAAGCTTATGCTGATATCGCGAGAACTGTGGATGGTCCTTATTAATAACCCTTGATTTCTGAGTACCTCGTTGCGAGATTTCATGGGAAGCTCCTCCGAAATCAAGAACCGCGTGCGCAATTACTCATTTTGCTACAGCTGTTACAATTCCTTTGTCTTTATGCAGTGTGGCATTGCACATATATCTAAGCTAAATCGCCTTAGCCCTCACTTTGTCTTTTGGTTGATACTGCCAAGATGAACTCTCTGTTGTGTGGTTTGTTGCTTATTGGTCTGGCAGGATATGCCTCGGCGTATTTCCGAGTTTGTTATTTTACCAACTGGGCACAATATAGGCCCGGTGCCGGAAAATACAAGCCAGCTGATGTCGATCCGTTTCTTTGCACTCATCTGATGTATTCATTTGCCAAACTTCACAACAACAGGATTGCGATGTATGAATGGAATGACGACAAGCTGTATGCTCAAGTCCAGGATTTGAAAAAGCAAAACCCAGAGCTGAAGACGCTTCTGGCAATTGGAGGATGGAATCACGAGAACGGACAGGTTAGCAAGTTCTCTCAGATGGTAAGCACTGCAGCAAACCGAAAGATTTTCATTGACTCTTCTATTGCTCATTTGAGAAAATGGGGGTTCGATGGTTTGGATCTGGACTGGGAATACCCAGGAGGCCGTGGAAATTCACCACCTGGAGATAAGCAGCGTTTTACTGTCCTCTGCGACGAGCTCAGGGCTGCGTTCGAGAAAGAAGCCGCCAAGACCGGAAACGATCGTCTCCTTCTCACCGCTGCAGTTTCAGCTGGAAAACCAACAATTGATAATGGATATGAAGTTGACAAAATATCAAAATCGCTGGACTGGATCAACATCATGGCCTACGACTTACATGGAATATGGGACAAGAAAACAGGCCATCACACAGCAATGGAAGGAACAGACACCCTCACTGTCAATTTTGCTGTAGACTACTGGATGAAGCTTGGAGCTCCCGCGAAGAAGCTCGCATTAGGTATGGGAACATATGGACGTACGTTCACATTGGCAAACAAAGAGAACAATGGTCTTGGAGCATTGTCACGACAAGCTGGACGACGTGGTCAATATACACGCGAGGGTGGCTTTTTGGCATATTATGAGATCTGCAAAATGCCTTTGACAATTGTACAAGACAATGCAGCAAAGGCTCCATATGGTTATGCAGGAGATCAATGGGTTGGCTTTGACAATCAACAGAGTTTAATGGACAAGGTTGCCCTCATCAAGAAAAAAGGCCTGCTTGGCGCTATGTTCTGGGCTTACGATCTTGACGATTTCAGTGGACAGTTCTGTGGCCAAGGGCCGTATCCTCTTATGAATGCTGTCAAAGCTGCATTAACAGGGGGCGTCATCCCAACATTTCCACCTGTCACAACAGAGAAGCCTGGTCCAGAGACGGATGGGCCAGATACCGATGGACCGGTAACAGATGGGCCTGTAACAGAAGGGCCGGTGACACAGCAGCCAACTAATCCTCCTACTGGTGAATGCAGAGCTAAAGGTCCATGGGCTAATAACTCTGGCATGAATGAATGGTGCAAAGCAAATTGTGCGCTGGGAAACTGCCCAACAACACATTGCACTTGCTCTTAATTTGACCCATACGACCTTGTGTTTTGATTCAAATTATGCTATTGATTTTAGTTCTCAAGCAAATTTTATTGAATGAATGATCTATTATGAAGTTACTTAAAAGAAATTTTATTTGTATGTACATCTGCTCCAGTGTTGATTTTTGGTGGGTATCAGAGGGTTTGTGACGTGACAGAGTTTGAAAAAAAATCTCTTCTAGATGCTTCTTCTTGTAAGATTTTCTACCTTTTTGCTGAATCGTGGGATCCTCTATTGAAGTTGCTTTGCTGAAAATGTAGCTATACAAGTTGCCTGCATACAAAACCATTTCTTAAATTAACTTTTTCCTATTGAAAATCATTTTTCCCCTTATTTTTGAAACATTTTGCGCACTTATATTAACATACAGTTGGTGCTTGTCCACTTCAAAGTACAACAAGCGCCATTGCGCTGTGTAGCTACCTTTGTCTATCAACTGAGATCTGGTGATGTTTTTCTCATCATATGAACTTCAGAATGGAAGGTCAGTGTGCCAGCCAAATGCAAAAATGCCCTTCGCTTCCTTTCGGGAGGGGCTTTTGAAGAAACGATGTTTTTCCGGAAACTAGTACACTACGTCCATGCAGACAACCAGAGCCCGAAGACACTTGTTGAAACCATGAAAGGAGTGAAAAAGAAAGAAAAAAGCTGAAGCAAAGCAAGCAGGGAGGGTGGCTGGGACATAAATCTGTTTGACCAGCTTTTACAAACGTTTACTGTTCACAGTTCATGTTCAGTTTTAATGATAATCACAGACCACGTGGCGAAAATTTACAGCCGCCAAATTCAAGCGCACGAGTTAAACCGGTTCACCATAGCAAAACTATTTTATTAGAAATTGTTTTGCACGAAATAGCTTCAACCAATCATGAGACATAAAGCTTCTCTAGTCCTAAATGCGATGCAAGTGGGGAATAATAGAATAGAAAAGCCCCTGTTACATACTATATCCGAAAAAATTGCATTAAGTTGTGCCGAAAATGCTTTTTTGGAAAATTGGTTTCACATCTGCAGACTTGATTTGCTTTTCACTACGGGGTCTGGGCAGATACAGGGAACGTAGGGTGCTTAACCTATAGGTCTTTTCGACGAATAAAAACTATTCATGTAAAAACATGACACAGTGAATTCCTTAATCGGGACTTGCTTCTTTCAACAAATAGAACATTTTGATTGAAACTTGGTTTTTACCACTGAAAGGTGGAACCTGCCCTTTGTGTGTCAAATGAATAGGAATTGGCTCTGACATCCTTTCAAATTTCCGCGGCGTTGTGAATCGTTTTTACTATATACAAGAAGATTCTTTATTTGTATCAATAAACGTCTTTTTAATATTTAATAGTATATCGATATTTAGTATCTATAAAACATAACGTGAAAAATGACTATTTCAAACGAAAGCCATGATTCGTAAAGTCGTGATATTCTTTTTCTGCTTCCTTGCATTTGTTTCCTACAGTAAGTATTCCTTTTAATTTTATGAACAATATTTCCTTCATACAGATAGCCTTATGGCAAAGAACTTAAACAGTTTTTCAATAACAACAATGCCTAGTACTAGGAACTTGTTTTATCGCATTTTGGAAAGACCAGAAGGAAACATCTTATGTTATCATTCTATAATACTAGCATAGCTCTTCAATTCTGCTTCAGTTTCTTTCAGTTTTCCGCAGGAACGACGCGGTGACGGGTATTTTAAAGAGATACTACAATCGATATTTCTCCCGGGAAGGTACTTAATATGTTGAGTACTTAGGACGTGCCGCACAGAAGGGAAATTTTTTCGCGATTTGGTTGAAATATGGGTCTTAATTTGGTATTGTATAAACAAGAGATATTCCTATATACAGTATAATCAAGAGAGATATTTCTATTCAATCAAGAATCTTACTCAATCCCAGAAATCTGGTTGAGTAACATCAAAAGTTGCACTGAACGGAATTTTGCCGCCACAAATGTTAGAAATTGATCGCCAAAAATACTCCGAGCTTCCAACAGGTTCCGTCAATTCACACCTTTCGATCCGATCTTTGCAGCAAAAATAGGAAAGAAACGACATTTCTCATTGCCCGATGATCGGAGACGGATCTCTTCCGAAACGTTGCCCTACTTTAGTAGAATTGTGCTATAGAAGATGATAAATCACCTTCGTATCAAATAGACAGGGTTTTTTCTTAAAAAAACTTGCTCAAAGCTTAACTTCAAATTTTATTGCACAAGTCAGATTTAGGGCTGGATCAGCCCATATCGGATAGGCAAAAGAACAAATCAAACAAAGTCACAATTCAAAGAAAGCAAGGCAGAAGACTCAAGACAAAAATTTAGCACCCCAAATTTTGTGCTACGCACGTAGGCCAAAGCCGGGACATTTTAGAAGGATTTTCGCCAATTCCTTCTTCAGAATAATCATTTTTCTTCTTTATTTACATTTCATTCAAACCTTGACTCTTATTTTTTATCTCTTTTGCTAGAATTGTGCTGTAGAAGATGATAAATCACCTTCGTATAAAATAGTTAAACAACGATCTTATTCTGTTTTCCTTCACATTTCTTGGTGAAGTTTTCTTGACTGACATATTATAGTACATTTTAGCAAATATAATAGTGTATGAGTTAATATTTTAGGTATGGATTTTCAGGAGAATTGGTAGAAATAGTGGGTATAGGGATTTTATGTCTTTGGCGGCACGTCCCTTATTATCGACTTAGTTAACTTTCCCTCCACCCGGGAAATTTCTCTTAAAGACATGTTTCGGTTACCTCACCCATGCATCTTCCGGTTCAAGTAAAGCTAATTATGACGTGATTATTTACAACAAAATTATTTGACCATTACCAAAACCGTTACAATATTTGAAAGTACAAAGGATAACTTAAAATTTTTTAAATTTGAAAATTCGAAGAGACAATTTAGCTGATTACAGATGGTCAAAGTTGCAGTACATGTTGAAAAGGTTAACGCAAGTTAATTTTGACCTTTTCAAACCCGAGTTGAATCAAATTTTGAAAAGCTTTGCGACAGAAAATTAAACGGGGCTCAATGCACAGTATAAAAGTCCAGTCGGTCTTATCTGAAAGGTCTCAATCCGTATCTGCTTATCCGTATCCGTGCCTTCCCGGCGACAATGAAAGTCGGCCTAGTATAGACATTTTGATGATGAACATGAAGAATGTTGGACGAAAATATTTCAAACAAGAGATACTTGACGTTTTTATCGAATATGAACGTCTTCCTTTCAGTTGTCACATCATATGCCTTCTTTCCAAGACTGGAAGCCACCCATAAACCAGTATCTCCTTTTCTAGCTCACTGGGAAGCAGGTAATATTTCATTGCTATATTTCTTAACCCTTTGTTTCCCACTGTAGCCAATTGGCTACATATTATTTCAAGTCGTTCCAATTCCCCTCGTTCCATGTAATAGCCTTGCCTAAAGTGTTTTTTACACACAACAACACAAGAGGAACCAACAAAATGGCGGCTTTCCAGTCTTCTTTGCAGCGTTGGGAAGAAATTCAATATTTTCTCTCGCCTGGTCGCCAATTTTTCAGTCAGACAAATTTTTTGGCCTAAATGGAAAATCTAAAATGCTGTTTTATTTAGAAGTAAATTATTTAGTACAGGAAAGTAAGCACTTTTCTTGCAGTTTTTCACCCAAATTTTGGCCTAGGCCCAAAATTTCGAATTTTTCGTATAGGGGGGCACGGTTATTCGGGGTTGTCCCTTGGGGGACAAAAAATCCCCCAGCCCCCCTGGTCAATTTTTTCACTTGTTTTGTCATGTTCATACCCAAATCTATTTAATTTGAAAATTTGAGTGAGATATGAAGAGTATTTCATAATTTGGGAAACAAAGGGTTAAGATTACTGAATCTGTTACTGAAAGATTTTTTGGATTTGCGGATAATGCAGATAATTCATAAAACAAGTGTAACTATAAATAGTAGTTCCGCGAATAAGCCCCCCCCCCCCTTGGATTGTGCTGCCGACCAGGTTGGTGTCTGTAATTCCCAAGGCACAACATTGTATTGTATTGTATCAATATTTTGGCACGATGTCCTATCAGCTACTATTAAATTTAGGTAAATATATGATAATAATTTACAAAAATAATTATATCAAATAGAAGACCTTAAATATTATGAGTGAAATTTTGTACCTAGAGATTGGAATGCTTAATATGAATTTGGAATTGAAATGTCCATATCTCGATATTTAAACAAATTTCGATACTGGCGGTGGTTCGTCAAAAGGTGTACCGCAACGATGCTGCCCTTTGGAGGGATATATAATAAAAATTTGTTGGCTCTATGCAGTATACAGTGAGAAGTATCTTTGTGTAGCTGTTTATGAGCTAAGTTTATGATTGTAATGTTATTAACTAACTTCTCTGCCTTTGAGATTTTTTCTCTTTGCTTTTAGACTGCATATCACGGGGTTTACCAGCTCGATTGACGATCTCTTTGCAAGCACGTCAATGTGTAAGATGCAGTTGCAGAAATGGAACAATTACAGGGGCGGATCCAGACTGGTGCGACCGGTGCTCAAGCACCAGTCAGATTTTTAAAGAATGACCTTTAAAAAAATTATTTCCTTTTGCTGTTGATATCAGCTGATTTTTTTTTGGTTGAAATGTTCTTTTCGAGCAAGAAAGCATTTATCATGCCTCTTTGATTCCTCTTTGTTGACATAATTGGCCTAAATTTTCTTTGTATTCCATCAACGAATCACTGTCTGTCTCACGCATAGAAATAAGGTCTCGCTATCAATGAGTTAATGACGTCTTTACTTTGAATGTATTCCGGAAAAACGCGGACCATTTTTGCCAGAATGACAAGAAAAAACAGAATTGATTTGTACAGAGATACGTCATTGAAACCTTGAGCACCAGTGACCCGCATTTTTATAGTAGTAAAATGAACTTCCACTGGTGCTCAACGTCACTTCCACTGGTGCTCAGGCAAATCAACCAATCAAAATGCAGGGCTGACTGGTGCTCAACGTCACTTCCACTGGTGCTGGTAAATCAACCAATCAAAATGCAGGGCGCACTGGTGCTCAACGTCACTTCCACTGGTGCTGGTAAATCAACCAATCAAAATGCAGGGCTCACTGGTGCTCAACGTCACTCGAAAATGCAACGTCATTCTCTGCTCTCTCTATTGGGGAAAAAAGAGAATTTGTACCACAACACAACAGTAGAAGTTGATGATGGTGAATGTCTCACACAAGTCGAGTCAAAATCGTTTACGAGGAAGAAAGAAGAACTCGAATGATTATGTTGGAAATTCGTCTTCGTGTACATACAGAACGGACAGAAATTTTAGGTTAGGCCTAATTCAAAAAGTATAGATTTGTTAGTTAGGCCTATGTTAAAGTTCTAATCATGTCAGGGAATGTTCTTGTCTGTGTCAGCGTTCTGAGGGAACTTTGATAACGCAAAATCTTCTGTTTGAATTAGGCCAAGCCTAAATTTTTTCCGTTCTGCATGTACAGGAAGACGAACTGTAATAGCTATCTATTGACTTCCCAACAATAAACATTCGAGTTCTTCTTTCTTCCTCGGAAACGATTTGTTTATTTAGTCATTCACAAAAATCAACAACTTTAATACCACGCCCCTCGGACACGCCCATTATACCAACTGACCACGCCCATCGGCCACACCCTTTTCTTTTTGAGCACCAGTCAGATTTAGGGCTGGATCCGCCCCTGCAATTAGTTGCGTTGAATCTTACAATACAATTGGAAATAAAAGTCGAATTGAAATTCATAAATCCTGCTTTAACTGCGATCTTGAACAATTTTTCAGAAATGTCACTTGCAAATGTTTTGATGACTATGCAAAAGTATTCACACAGCCGTATGATTTATGGAAACCAAACAGCCATGTATACTGTGGATGTGCAGCCGAAGGTGTTATTCGATGCAATATGAAAGAAAAACAATCAATTAATTTTCAACATTTTATGTTGAAATTCTTGAATGATGATCAACCAGACATTCAACCGCTGATGGAAGTGTCTTACTATGGTACACAAGTGTCTCGTGTTGTTAACCAGAGTCCCCTTGAAGGTAGTAGCTATTTTGAGTAAAATTTCTGAATATGAGCATCGCAATCGTTTGGATATGTTACATGTTAGTATTCGATGAAAGAGAGAAAAGAACAGGTTTATTTGTATCTTAAAATTTGTATCTTACTTGTATCAACTTCGTTAAAGCGATATGGAAACAAACGCAAATATCAAATTTCCTGCATTTGCCCAAGATCGCCGTCAGATTTTTTGTACCAATGATGAATAAATGGAAATGTTCGTTTCGTTTCGTTTAACTGCCTCTGGCACAACAGAAGCTGCCATACAAAAAATGTTGGGAAAATGTTGGTTAAGTTTGACTTAGGCTTTATGCTCAAGTTTCTCGAAACAGTTCCTTGTAAAGAAACGCTGTGAAAAAGGTAGACAGCCACATTGCCGGTAAAATCACATTGATAATTTCTTAGAACTTAGAAGAAGGGACGTATAACAAAATCTAATGAAAGTGATGGTTATTGTAGTAACCTTGCAACCGGGCTGAAGCATGCAAACGTTAATTAATATAGAATCGTCGCTCTCATTCTGAAATTCATTCGAAGTCTGCATTTTCCTGCAAATGTTCCTAACATAGAATATTTATTGACAGTTTCTCAGTTGCTATACAATCTCAATAAATGAGCATTTTTTTCAATTTGTCATGCCGCTTTAAAATAAGCTACTTATATAAGCCAATAATAAGGAAGATAGACACCCAAAAACAACAACGCCTCTCATCGTTGGGTTGCTTGATGTAAATCTTTGATGGACAAGAACGCTCTGAAACCGTTAATATATAGTTGCATCATGAATTTTTAAAGAGTTTCTTTACTTAGCGCTTTAACAGTTCCTCCAAGTCAGTGATAATGTCTTCACAGTTTAAGACGAAATAAAAAACTAAAAATTGGATCAATCTTTGCGACCCATGGCCAAAACGATGAAAAAAAATTAAGAACAAGCATTGCTATTTTTGAGTAAAATATTTTGTCATAAGTCGCAGAGAATGAGCCATTGGTGCTTATATATACATAACCCTAATTATTGATTTGATAGATTTGACACTTCAATGAATTTTACTTGAAACTTAAAACATCAGGTAGCAGCATGTTTGAGAGTACCACAATTTTAAGTTTCATATATCCTAATTAAGCAAAAAGTGCGTTTAATTATAAAATTGGTGTAAGAATCGTAGCCAATTATTCGCAACATTTAAGCACGGCGTAAATGTGGTTTAACGGAGAAAGCGGAGCCTCGTTTTCACCCTTCAGCCTCTATCCTATACCCCTGCAGATGACACGCCTTCCACGGCATGGCCATTCTGCCCGTCAGTCGATTACTGCCTTCGTTGAACATAAGTTAGTGTTTTTAATCTGAGTAATAAAATGCAGAGTTCTAAGATAAGTCGCAAACCGGACGAACTTATGTCCCTTAGGGACTGGAAGAAATCGAGCCTTCCTTTTTTACGGAATAAAGCAGAACACTACCATTTATCATCTTCCGGCAAGAAAGAAGCTATTGCAAAAAGGCTGTTTGATTATTTTCATCATGGGGAAGCAGGCCCTTCATCCCTACCGACGAACGCTGAGGAACCAAGCCAACCTTCAACAAGCCAAGCAACAGAAGTCATGCAGCCAAATAATGTTATCATGCTGAACCGAGAAGAATTAAGGGATATCATACGAGAACAAGTTCACTCAATGCAGCAGCAGCCAGTCCAAAGGGAGCAAGTCTCGGTGCCAGAACCCACAGCAGTCCAGCAACTCTCGCCTGCTTCATCAATCGTGGCTCCAAATCAGTATCAGAGAGAAAGGAGTCAAGAAGCTAGTACAGGTCAGAACCCAGTCATCCCTATGCCAACTCTGGAAGAACCAGGTATGAACTTGCTTCAAGATAATTCATACTCTAAAGCTAAGAAGCTCCCTCCACTCCCGGCAAAAATCCATAAAGCCCTCCAAGCCAAAGAGTATGTTGATTTCAACAACCTTCTTCCGCAGTCTCTCTATGATATCGCGCAGCAGCAATCAACATTTTACCTGCAACTAAATGAAGATAGCCCCAATACCAATACATTAGCATTAGCGTCAAATAAGAAAAAAGCCAAAATAACAAATTTTCTAGGGTGGCTAGAAGCTTGGAACGTTTTTATCAGGGGTATGACTTATTTTCATCCTCATCTCGCCCAAGAATTGTTGTCTTATCAAGAAACAATCTGCAATATGAACAAAGCCTATCCTTTCGACACCTGGTTCCGTTTCGATATAGCGTTCCGTATGAACACAGCGATCACCGGACTTCCCTGGGATCGTCACGATGAGTATGTTTTCGATAAGTTTGTTCGCTGCCCCTCAGCCGCCACCTCAGCTTCACCAGCGCAATTTCAAAATGGATCTAGTTTTCGTCCACAGCAGCCCTTTCGTGCCCCTCTTAGCAACGAACCTTGTAGGTTCTTCAACCAAAATCGTTGCCGAGACCCGAATTGCAAATTCCAACACAAGTGCAGCAACACTGGCTGTGGAGGAGCCCACCCAAAGATTTATTGTCAAGGAGCTAGTAAATAATTTCTACGACTTGCCTTCACTTATTTCCACTCCAATTAACATTTTTAAATTACAAGAAGAACTAATTGACTTTCCAGACTTGTCTTTTCGTTCTGAGTTATTAAATAGTTTTAAGAATGGCTTCAAAATAGGCTACTCCGGCCCAGAATTTTCCAGCGTGTCTAAAAACCTGCAGTCAGCCACTACAAACCCAGAAGCGGTTGCTGAGTGCTTGTTGTCTCAACTTAAAGCGGGTCACACAGCCGGTCCTTTTGATTCATTACCACTACCCAATTTCCGAGTTTCACCTATTGGTGTCGTCGCCAAGAAAGACTCTGGCAAATTTCGCATGATCACAGACCTTTCATCACCCCGCGGGCGGTCCGTGAATGAATTTATCGACGACATAGAGGCGTTAGTAGAACTTAACAGTTTTGATTCAGCAGTAAATATGATTGCTTCTCTCGGTAAACAATCTCTGATGGCTAAATTGGACATAAAAAGCGCATTCAGAATTTGCCCGGTGCATCCAGATGACTGGCATCTTCTCGGTTACTCTTTCCTCGGGAAATACTTCGTTGATCTTTTCTTACCCTTCGGACTGCGCTCTTCCCTTAATCGTTTTTCACAACTCGCAGACACACTTCTTTGGATAATGCAGCAAAATTATAATATTAAACATTCTACTCATTATTCCGATGACTTCTTATTAGCCGGGCAGCCACACAGCAACGAATGTCTAAACAATCTGAACCTGACTATGGCTATATTTCAACAACTAGGAGTTCCCATCGCGCCCGAAAAACTTGTTGGCCCCTCCACGGTACTGACCTACTTAGGCATTGAAATAGACACTGGAAACATGGAATTACGTTTACCCGAAGAAAAATTCACTTCCCTACTTCAAATTTTACGTTCATGGGAAAACAAGAGAAAATGCACTAAAAACGAATTATTATCACTTGTTGGTAAATTATCATTTGCGTCAAAAATAATCCCTTCGGGTCGCATCTTTCTCCGTCGATTAATTGATCTGTCAACTACCGTAGAAAAACTGAGTCATCATGTCTCTCTAAACAAAGAAGCACGCGCAGATATTCAATGGTGGTTGGACTATTTACCGGAATGGAACGGCAAATACAAAATGCTGGATCCATCCGTGACATTGTCTGCAGATTTGGAACTCTATACTGACGCTAGACTTGCTTCTCAAGTCCCTAACTTTCGCTCACATTGAATTGAATTGATGTTGTTGTTGTTCGCTTCAGTCAGGGACTTGTTTCCTTTTATCATTTGAAAGTGGTATGAAAATGGCAGCCTGCACCAAAAAATTGGTGCACCAATCAGAGAGCAGCATTTCCAGAATAAGCATTCTGATTGGTTGATTTAGCGATTTCAACCCGCAATGACGCATTTGCCGTTTATTTTTCTGAAAATGTGACCCCCCAGGATTACACGAGAACTTTGGTCGGCAATGGAGGGAAAACATCATCGCAGCTTCGCAGAAAGCAACAAATTTGGTTACTGAATCTTCTTGTTGGGAGACTTGAAGAAGATTTTTTTGCATTCAACTTTGTAATACTCGCTTTGTAAATAGACTCTACGCTGCTCAGATTAGGTGTGAAAAAGAGAAGTTTTTCTTCTGTTTTTGTACTGACGTTTTGGATTCATATTCACGGCGAGCACAACACAAGCCGAAGAACTTATTCAGACCGGCAAACAACTGAACTGTACGTAAACATTTTAATGTCAATTATTATTTGTATGGTACAGAACATTTTGTTTAAATCCTTCTGCTTGCACCAAGCGGAATTTGATTCAGCGTTCTGATATTTTGTCTAGATTATTATAAGTTTTGCACGTTGCAAAGTTGATTTTCTAAATTTTGAGCTGATGGGTTTTCCAACCCAAGAACGGTACAGTCCACTGCTCTCAGCTCTCAAATTTTATGAGTGTGTATCTAGACTACTTGTAATTTTGTGTTACTTCCCCAAAATATATATTCACGAATCAAAGGTACGCATTTTACAATAAAGCTGAATCAAATTTGAAAGTCCACGGTTAGTGCCATTAGAGGACTAAATCATCTTGAAGTCGACTTTTTGGTTTGTTTGTCCTTTGTTTTTTAGAAGTAGCCCTCATAAATCCGATTACCAAACTGTTAACCTGTTAGATGTTAAAATCATGTTAAGAAGAAAGAACTGCAAACCGAAAGTTTGCTGTTGTTTTATTTTCATTCTTTCGCACAGTGTCGTCCTGCAGTTTGCTCAAAATATTTGAAAGCAAGTCTGACCTGACACAAAGTTTACATGATATGATGATATTTTTCGGCAAGAGCAGAAAACGATGAGCTAAGGCTGCATATATTTTTGATACATCTTAAAAGCGACAGATAAATAAGCATTTTCATATGAATTCATTTCAAATATTTCTCAGCTTTGTCGAGTCGAGTTGAAACACGGCAAAAAGTGAGATGAGAGAGATTCCAGTCGGGGGGTCGCCACATCTTTAGCCGAACAAAATAAGAGAAACGAGGCAGCAAATTTCAATCCACTTTCGCCACACGAAAGGGAATGAGTCGTTAGTTTGAGCGTCCAGCAATTCAATTCAATAGCGATAACCACGACTCATGTAGTAAGTCTATACTGACGCATCTAGTTTATCAGGATTCGGAATTTACTTCAAAGGGAAATGGATCGCGGAAAAATGGCCCTCGTCTTGTCAGACCTACACAATCCAGTGGAAAGAATTATTCCCAATTTATGTGTCTTGTTTATTATGGGGTCCGTTATTTCGAGGCAAACGCTTACTGTTTCATTGTGACAATCGTGCAATCGTGGACATATGGGCCGCTCAAAGCACAAAATGCCCAGCCATGATGTCTTTACTTCGCCGACTGTTTTTTATCGCCGCAAAAAATGAGTTCACAATCAACATCAAGCACATAGCAGGAACAGATAACAGTATCGCAGATGCCCTGTCTCGCCTTCAAATGGCCCGGTTTTTTGAGTTAGCACCACAAGCCGAACGGACAGCTCATTTGGTACCAAAAGAAGCATTTTTAATCTAAGAACTCGTTACTAGCAACAGTCTTGGGGTTGCATCTTGGCGGTAGGCCACACAGCTATGTGGCATTGTTTATAGTTAGCTAGTAACTTTTACTTATTATAGCCTTATACCTTATCGATATGTGCTTACTTATGCGAGGGGCCTACTACACCCTTCTCATGTGTACCCCTCGCATGGGTATTAGATCAAGGTGCGATCCCAATGACTGCCAAAACAAAATAAATACTTGTGTCTTTTCTATTGTTCTACAAATCCTGCAAGTAAATCGTTGTATTAGCGAGCTGCGCTACGTTAATCGAGGGTTATCTCTTTTGATTAAAATATGAAAACGTAGCACTACATAGAGTTATTTATCTCTATATAAAAATTAGCAGATTTAAATGATGAAAGCATGAAAATCAGTATCATTTCATGTGGATTGTAATCAATGATAAAGAGTACGAGGCTTGTTGGGTTGTTTTTTTCTAGAACAGCAATAACTTAAGCAACTTAGGATTACAGACTGAAGTCTAAATTGGCTTTACAGTTTTGATGTAGGCTGACTCCAAAGTTGGATCCTTCTATGGTTTCTTTAAAGCCAAAAGCTGTTTTTGGTAACCAGAGATTGTTTATTTTGTCACTTAGACTCTTCTTCTTAATTGCAGTCGGTTATTTCACCGTTCTATTTCACTTCGTGTTATTTTAGATTCTTTATAAATGGTAAATGTCCAATGGAAAATCGATTTATAGAAAGCACTATTAAAAACCTACTATGCATAATACCTATTTCCAATGATTGGTAAGTAGACAAGGAAATTCTTCAAGGTGACTGATGTAACTATAAAATGCAAACCAAATATACTTGACATTTTGAAATGATGTTTTTCATTCCAGATCTACTCTGAAAAAACTCTGCTGTCGTATACACACTTGTAAGTAGATTTTGCTTAGTCTAACACTTGTACTTAAGGGTTGGTACCTAACATTTGTACACGCTGAAGATTATATGTAAAAATCTATCACGTAGCCAACCTCAATAATTTTCCTATTTTCATCATCACAGCAGAGCTAAGAAAAAGTTACGGTCACACGGTCATTGACCAGAGGAAGGTCAGTAAGAACAAAAGAAAATCTGATGCCACACCTAAGACACGCCTATTTTTCATTGTTAAGTGAGGAAGGTTTTCAGCTAGGGGTATTTTTGTCTGGAGGAAGGTTGAACACTTTTCTGGACTCTGGCGACCACGAATTCGTCAGCAGCTTTTCGCGGTGTTCGCGCTAATTTTTTTTATCTTTGGTCAGCGGTCTCACACTGTGTTGCCTGCTTGCACGCATACGGAATATTTTTTCCCTATGTTCGTCTTCAGTTAAGCAAATACAAAGCCCAACACAATGATGACGGCCGAGCAATTCAAATTTAACTCATTCAATCCATAAGTTTAACAGTTCCTTCCTTAAGACAGTCGTAATACTTAAATTTGAGGTCTCGATTGTTTGAATAAAAATGGCAAAAGATTTTGTGTGTTGGAAAAAGTCTGTTGCTTTCTACACATTTGCCAAAAATATCCAAACCTTTTCTATTGAATTTCTTGTTCAGTTGAATCCTTTCATAATCTAATTAAATATTAATCATTCAGCTTAATATAAATTTACAAAGTGCCAGACACAGCTTCAACCGATCTTGAAATCAAATCAATTAGAAAAATGAAGAGCAATGTCACTATAGTTTTGCTTGTAACTTTTCTGTTTATTGGTTTCAGTAAGTAATTTTTAAAAGCTTCATGATAATTTAATTTGTGTTAGCTTTTGATTTTGGTTGACTTTTCATGAGTTTTCTATACAATATTTTCAGCTTAGTCCCAGTGATCCTATTTTTCGTACATCATACCATTTAAGGTATTAGTCTTTATATTTTCTCCTAACTTGCCCAAAATTCACAGCATGTGCAATCTATAATGCTAAATGACTTTATCACTTTGCTAGTGCTGCTTTTGGAATCTTCGAACCAAAGTAGAGGATAAATTGCTTGATATTAGTGCTTACTATATATTATTGTAAGCTCTGGAAAATGTCCTGCTGTACGGCAGGGCAGAAACCCCAACCTCTGCAGCCCAATGTCCACTTTCTCACCTTTGTTTTAGCACGTTCAGCAAAAATAGCTGAACGGGGTATTTCAATAAAAAATGTCTAAAGCATTCACGTTTTTGGCAAAGCGCGTTCATTATATGACATATAGGAAGAGCATTTTCATTGTTTTGACCTGCAAGTTCAGAAGCAGAAACAGGCGCAGACACAGAAGCAAGTACTGTGTGAGCGTGTTTAAAACACGTAATGCAATGTGAAGCACGTGGCAGAATGTGAAAGAAGAACATCAATTTTTTTTATACCTTGCTTCATGTTCTGCTTCATTTTTCACTCTTGCTTCACACTTGCTTCATTGTACTTTTAGTGTGAACTGTTGTGAACCTGCAACTCGCGGAAGGGAATTTTCGTGAAGCGAGAACATGGAGTAGTAGCATTACTTATCATTTAGAACTGGTGACCAAAGAAGAAGAGAAAATAGCAGAAGCTGTGAGATGTTTCTAAACTAAAATGATAAATCGCATAAACTTTTCAACGAGAAAGCAAAGAAAAAGCTGGCTTGGGAAGATGTAGTATATTTGACGAATTATTTTAGAATTTAACGAAAATTTAACGAAACAAGATTTTTGTTCCTTTTCTAACTGTTTTTGTCTTCCGTCTGCGTATCGTACGTTTCAAGAGAGTAGCTATCTCCTAAAACCGGTAGTATTTCTTCTGTTTCGTCCATTTTTTGCTCTTTCTTAGGCCCAAAATACTACCATGTCACTTATACAGATGTAAAACACTTGCTTCATGCCCTGCTTCACATCTTTCGCGATTAAAAAGCCAAAGTGCATAAGCATGCTAACTTCACTTGATTGCTTTTTTAGACTTGAACGTTCGAGGTGTTTATTTAAGGAATTACGGTATTAGGCTCGAATTGTAACCTTAATAAATTGTAAATCTTAATTTGTCAATTTTTGCAAATTCTACGTTATTCAAATCCATAAAAATGGTTTAATAATGTTGATGTGGAATTGGCTCTTAGCCACCGACCAAATTGAGGATCATTTTTTTTATATAAAAATTTTTACTGGATAGCAAGCTGTGTACGATGCATCACTCTAGCTATAAAACATTAATTGATCTCCAAACTGAAGCTGAAATAAGGCACTTTCAAATCCAAATAAATAATTATTATGTCATGTTCTGTACTATTAAAAACCAAACAAGAAAATATCTAATTTCTGCTGCGGGCTAGGCCCTCACGCATTAAATTTCATTCTTCTACTGTAGGCTTAACTTAACGAAATTGACTCCCTCCGCTCCACAGGTTTTTCAGAGTAATAATGAAATTTTGCTCCTTTGTTTTTACTTGAATACCTTCATGAACCAATGAAACAGGAGCAGCCTTGTAAGTTTTAATTTGGCTCTGAAAAAAATGGAATCATCATTGGATTTCAAGCTCGTTTAATATTCTATTCTTCTGTGCTTGACAAGCTCTATTTTAACTGCAACTACGTAAGATATTAAAAAGACTCGTGTTTATTCTTTTTTCTGTTTATCCTTTATGATTTTTATTCTTTAAACAGAAGTAACCCAGGGCCCTGATCTCAAAGATTTTGCGTGCCAACATGTCAGTAGCCTACGTGCCATACTTCGTTATATGTAGCAAAGTAAAAAAAGCTTTGTTCGGGCCAACATTCAAGTGTGCCTACGTGCCACATTTTGTTATGTGCCAACGTGCCAAAACTTTTTACCTGCCTACGTGTCATCGGTTCGTACGTGCCAATAGACACATGGACTCCACAAATAAGTTCATCTAAACTTTCATACCTTGTCACTGATATTTTTCAATTTCTCCAATGTCCCAAGAAAACTTCCTAAGTACAGAAGTTACAACAAGAACCGACGCAATAATTAAAATGCCGTTTAAGTACTTTGTCAGTAAATTTTTATGTGCAGATCAGCGCTCTGACATGTTTAAATTTTACCACGTTCGGGAAAGAGTATTGGTCTCTCATCTCGCTCAAGCATCACCAAATCACGTCTAGAAATTCCTGCAGACATAAGAAGAATCTTTCCATAATGAAAAAGACTAGAGTTCGGGTCCTTATTCGACAAACGATTGAAATGTTTGAAAAATTATATTGCAAAGTTTAACCTTTGTGCATCGGTGGCAACAGAAATAAATTATTTGCGTGAGATCAGATGCCGTTAACACATTGGCACGTTGAAACATACGATACTTATGATATGGCATGTAGGCACTTTGGAAGGTATTTTGCACACTTTTATGTTAAGATCATTTCAAACCTATTGATGCTATACATCTCTTTCTAATATCGTGTTGTCCATACTCTTTAAAAGCAAACTTTCCCGCATGAAACAAACTCATTTTTTGTACACTGTCTTTTTTCAATTGCTTTGAATTTTCTTTCAGGTTTGGAAACAGTTAACCTGTTTCCCGATGTTGACCGGTCTGGGGTGAACATGCCTCATATGGGTATTTTTTACTTCAATCAGCGTGAGTTAATTTTAAGAATCCATATCAGCAAGATTGATAAAGCAGCGGTGCTCTCTAATATTCTTTGTTTTACGGCTGATCCAAGAGTCATTAGATTTTAAACATACATTATTTTTTCACTACATGATACCATGCTATGAGGCTATGTAATAAAAGGCATCTTTATTGCGAGGATCTCATTAATTGCAGATTAAACTGATTTGATTTACTAACTTCTTGCTGTTTGAAAGTGAAGGTACAGAAGGTAAAATATTTCCCGTAAAAATTTTATCCTGATAAAAAAAACAGGGACACGAAGCTTCAGGTCGAGCTTGTCATTCAGAGAAAACATTTTCAAAGACAAGATTTTTCAAAACTACTGAAAAATGAATTTTTCCTCATAATAATACAAATTTTATCCATTCTCGACTTTTCTTTCAAAAGCATCAGTTCATGGATTCATGCATTCTCCGCCATCCCATCCTTTCTGGTTATTTTGAAAAATATGTCTACCATATGTGATTGCTTGACTTGCTTCAGGATAGTATATTTTGTTGTTTTTGGTGTAAGGTCTGTAAGAACATCTAAAGCATGCCCTGCATTTTGTCGTATTCTACAATAGGACCTTCCCAGATTCAGACCCGTCTAGCTTTGCAATAGAAAATAATACCGAAATTTTTCCTTACGAAAAACAGCATGAACTCACCACTAGACAGGTCCCTTCTCAGCAAAATCGGAAAACTTTTCCAGTCAAACTTTTGAGAACTGATTCTAGGTTTTCAAACATGCTGAATTCGAATTTCACCTGGGGACTTTTGAAATTTTGACCGGAAGTTGCATTTTTTGATGACGTCATAAACACACTTTTTTGAGTAATTTTCTTAGCATATCGTCCTATGCATTCGATAAAGCCCAATAATTTATACATATTCGCATAGAGGGCAAAGAGACCTTTCGATTGATGTATAATTTTTCTTTTTTGATGAATCTCGAATTTTCACCGATGACGTCATCAACTCGTACAGTTCGAGAGACCTTCCATTATTCTTCGTGACCCTTTAACATAAGTGCGTAAAAATGTAACAAAACGTCAATTGCGATCGAGAATAAAGTAAATATTGATAATTCAAGCCTCTTTAAGCCAAAAAATAAATCAAGTCGCTGAAAATAGCGCTAAAAGTACAAAGCATTCGGACGCTCTCGTGGGATCAGTAGCAAAGTAGCTTCATTGGTGTTATGTGTGTGGCTTCGCCCCAGGCACTTCTGTCTATTAATTGATTTATAAGCTTCTGATTTGTCATTCGATTCTATGTGTTGATCAGTTCTATGTCATGTAACTATGTGTTGTTCCTTCTATCGTCTTCTGTGTGTTCTACTTGTTGATTGATTTTAACCATAACTCTGTATATGTATTATTGTATTCTTGTAACTAGTTCAGTTGAGAATCGGAGATCACAGTGATAACAACGAAACGCTTTATATTTTATTTCTGTGTACAGTTCTAAGCGCTACGTACACTACATGGGTCTGAAAACGTTAATACAAAACGCACTGCATGGTTAACGTTTTGGATTTGCAGATGGTAAGTAGTTGTTGTATTCATCTTTCAAAGAAGGCAAGCTCTCCCTAAGCTCTATCTAAGAATCTTGCTTCAAGAAATGTATGCTAACTTTTATAAAGCTGGAAGTCTTTTTGCTAGTCAGAAATTGTACATCTGAATACTTTAAATAAGGGACCCTATTAATGCCACTGACCCAACCATGCACATTGACTAATTTCAATGTACTAATTCCCGTCATTACTCTAAATTGAACATTTTTCCAGCGCAAACATGATATCGTCGAAACCATTCCTGGTGCACTGCGTCGACAGATGCGCCCTTTGCAATTCCTCTATTGAAGAGAAAGAGAAGAAGGCAGTTCATGCGGCAGGTTTCAAAACTATGCGGAACAATGCTCACCTTTGGTCTCAGATAGATGAACGGGTTTGTCTGGAGGCTCCTTATAAATCATTTAGAGAAGCGATATTCAGATTACCGAATGAGTTTCAGGAAGTACTCTTCATACACAAATCATGTGGTATTACCTTCAGAAATATGTTGAAAAGCAAGCAGGGGCAATCAGAGAGCCTAAAGAAAGAGGAAACAAAAAGCAACCAAGAAGCCCAAGAAATTTTCACAAAAACCTTCAATGAATCAAGCGAATTTGTAAAACGAAGGAGGTTAATGCGAGAAAAGAACATTGGAAGATTATGTGTCATTTGCAACACAAAAACTGAAAATGATGACTGTACATACAATGATGGTGGGTTGGCTCGTTGTTCAGAGCAGCGATCAGCTCAAAAATTGAAACAAAAGTTGGAACAGCGAATGGCGGATGAGTCGGACACATTTTATGAAGCAGCCAAACGTTTAGACATTTTTCTTAATGCTACATCACATGATGTATTTGCAGCAGATGTGTTTTACCACAAAAATTGTTATTCATCCTTCACATACACTTACGCGAAATCACAGAAAAAGCTATCAACAAGTGAATTGGAGAACAGAGTGCTTCAAAATTTTGATGACATTTTTAGGCGAAGAGTTATTGAAGACAAAGAATCATACCTCATGACAGAGCTCCTAAAAGACGTCAAAGAAATTAGTGAGGAATATAGTCTTGAAGTTCCACCAATAAGATTTACCTCTGCTCTTAAGACACATTTGCAAGATGCGTTTGCTGACTCAGTATCATTTTCGAAAGTTGGAAAGTTTCAAGTGGCTCACTCCAGTTTGCTTAGCCCAGTTTGTTATGTCGAGGCAGCAATGAAGGGTCATGGGATGAGAGAGGACGATCTTACGAAAGCTTTTTCAAGACTCATTCGACGTAAACTGGAAGGCAAAGATAAACTTGAATGGCCACCTACCCCGGATCAAGTTTCTAATTCCATCGAAAACATGCTCCCACTATCCTGCATCTTTAATGCCGTCGCTTGGTCTATCAATCCAAACAAAGGCAAAGATAATCATGGTCTAGTTAAGGTTGGCAAAAGACATGTCGAAAAGATCACTGCCCTGTCTCAAAGCTGGGAAGCTATGGTAACTGGAGAAAGAGCTCCATTGAATATTGCGCTTGGTCTGACGGTTCATCGGCTGACAGGTAGCAAGGAGACATCTAAACTGTTGCATCATGCAGGCATTGGTATATCCTACAGCGACGTGAGAATGCTGAATAATCTTTGGGCGAAATCGGTCACGATGGATCACAAGCACATGTTACCACCTGGTTTTATCAATGGTAAAACGATTCATGTCACATTTGACAATTCTGATGGAAAGCAGCAGACCCTCACAGGCACGGACACGACCCACCATACAACAGGAACCGTATTCCAAATTTCAAAAGCGTTCGAAAAGGAGGCAAGAAGAGAAAATATTGAAAGTGATCTAATTGATAACGAGAAGCAAGATTATGGATGCTACAAAATCCCTCGAAACCGCAAAGACCCACCAGTATTTCCAGATCACGTGGACGAATTTGAAGACTCTCCGTTAATCGAAAAAGCTCTACAAAAGGACTTTGCATGGGCTCTTACTAATGCTATTGGAGCAGAATGTTTGAAGGAAGTTAATCAGGGTTTCGATATTTCTAGCTTAGAACCTATAGGATCGTGGACACATTTCATGAAAAAGACAACAAGTGTCGATACAGTTAAATGCAAGCTAGAATATCTTCCTGTCATTCCATTTCCACCGAAAGACAACGTTATCAAATGGTATATGGACGCAATATTGCAAATGGTAGACGACCTTGCCATCAGTCATGTTTTCGTTCATGCCGATGAAGCAATCGCTTCAAAAATGCTTATAATTTCTTGGCTCCATGACGGTAAATATGACAAGATTATCGCACTCATGGGGGGGATTTCATACAATTCTGGTAAGCTTGAAAATTTTAGGAAAGAAGTTTACCTGTCTTGGTTTAAGAGATTGGTGGGTTGATGCTGGAATCATAGCTGAAGGGTCAGTCGAAAAAGCAATGGATGGTCATCATTATCATCGTAGTGTTAGACTCCACAAGCAATCCTTTGAAGCACTCTTACACTTCAGAATCAAGCAGCTAACAAATGTGGACGTTCTTGATAATGATTTGAAGCATTCTCTCGCTAAGTTACGAGTAGATCAATCACCAACAAAACTTGCATTGGTTTTAGCTCAACCAGCGTTTCAGCTACTTTTTGAAAGTGCGATATCAAACCATACAGAGACCCAAGCTAAGATGATTGTGGAGTATCTGCGGGATGTTTCGGCAATGCTATGCCTCATAAGTTCAGTTAGAGAGAATTCTATCGAGCGGCATCTTGCAGCCGAGAGAGTTTTGATACCCAAATGCTTCGCTTTTGGCCACCCGAACTATTCGCGCTACCTTTCGTTCCAACATGTCAAGCTTGTAGACATTAAGAGGAACCATACAGCTATCTGGGAAGACCTTTCGCAAAATGGATACGGTGGATCAATTTCTGGAGAGCCGTTTTCCACTATGCACGGTGATTTAATTACAGAGACAACAATCAATAGGGAAGTGAAGACAAGAGGGGGTCCCATGCAAGGAGGGTTCAGCACAGATATAACAGCTGTAGACACTTTCATGAAAACGAGCCACATCGTTGCAAATCTGAGGGTAAAACTGAAAGAGAGATTGAAGGTATTCACAAAGTCATCCCACAAGGAGACAAGTATAGGTGCTCGAAAGAAACATGAAGCAATGATTCAAAGTCTTGTCAGCAAATTGAACGACTTCTTTGATCCTTTTTTGGCTGGCCCCGCTCGAAATTTCAAAACTGGCATCCAAATTGATCAAGCAGTTATCATGGATCTCCTTTCGTCAACCCAGCTGGGTAATCAAATGTTCAAAGAATTTGTCCAGAAAAGGCTAGGAGAAAATGCCGATAGAGTCAGCATTTTCGAAAGAGTGTGTAACCCTAAATTGAAAACAGGGTTAGAGAAAGCAAAAAAGTTCCAAAGATTATCAGCAGCCTGAAAGAAGATAGGCAAGCGTTTGGTGCAATGATTGGCAAGAATAAATCTCCAGAGGAACTGCTGTCACACCGCTCACAACTGTACCCTTGGCTCTAGCATCGCCAGATGGTGACCTCCGACAAGGTTCAAAGGCCGCATTCAGAAATTACTTGATTGAAGAGGCAGATGCTCTTACGACACAGTCAGCAACAGGGGCTTTTTGGATTGTGGATGGAATGGCAGTAGTGAGGTCAATTCTTTGCAAGAATACATGGGGCGAATACGCAATAGCATTCTTCAGTTTCTGCACTCCCGGTAGGGACACGCTTCCTTTAAGATTAGCTATCGTTTTTGACAGCTACAAAACAAGCAACATCAAACAGCTCACACAGCTGCGTCGTGGAATGCCAGGAAGACGGATCTTCATTACCAGCCCCCACCAAAGTATGCCTAAGCAGAATGAATGGAGCTCTTTTCTTCACAACCCAGAGAATAAAACAGAGCTTATTCACTTTCTGGTCTCGTTTCTGAAAGAGAACCGTTCACATCTTATTCGAGTACCGACGATTGTTACAGAAAACGAGAAGTCTTGGCTAATAACACCGACAACGATCACCGAGTTAGACGATTGTAATCACTACGAAGCAGACACCCGTCTCATCTGTGTTGCTACTCAAGTTGATATGCCGGTGATTATAAGAGCAACAGACACAGATGTCCTTGTTCTGATGGCGCACATCTATTCATGGACGAATATTGAAAAGCCCTGGCAAATGAATATCGATCAAGAAAGTTTCGTCAATATTAATGCAATTTGCAGTCACATTGGCTCGGAAGCATGCAACATCCTTCCAGCATTCCATAGCATAACTGGCTGTGACACAACATCATTCCCATTCAGAGTTGGAAAAGTTGCTCCATGGAAAAAGTTAGTCAAAACTCGCTCGTACGACCTTCTTTCTACATTTGGAACCAGAGTACCATCTGAAGACAGCCTGCAAGCAGCCAAAGAATTCTTTCAAACGATCATGTACAACGGAAAGAAAGATGAAAGCTTCATTGAAACGCGAGTATGCATGTACAAAAAGCAGAAAGTAAAGTCAAGTGAAGGTATCATTCCAGACGAAAATAGTGCTCTACAACACATAAAGCGAAGTTGGCTGCAGTGCTATATTTGGTGCCATTGCAACGTAAACCAAATTGATTTTCCTGTCATTGACGAAACGTTCGGCTGGAGACAAAATGATGGTTTCATCCAACCGTTATGGTTTTCGTGCAGCCAATTTCCACCAGAATTAAGAGACAATAATGAAAGAACAGAAGTTTACGGTAAGTGAAAAGGCTGTTTATAGAAATCCATAGAAGCATTTTTCATAAAAAATAGCATTTTGCTTTTTTAACCCTGTTCCATTTGCATGCAGCAAATTCTTCGAATCTGATCTGTGATGTCCGATATTTGCTTGTCGTTCTTGCTTAGATCAATGACTTAATGACTCTCTATTTTTAGACCCCAGTGTGCAAGCAGATGGAGAAATTGAATCACAAGATGGGCGACAACTACCAGAAAAACGAAGAAGAACCATAGAAACTGGGGAAGGAATTGTTGAGGGTGACAGTTTGCTTGACTTCCTGACGTCAGAAGATGAAGCTGAAGAAGAAGACGATGTCAATGATGGTTATTATGATGACGATGGCTGGGATTCAGACAGCAGTTCTGACAGTGTTGACTACTAGGGATCATCAGAGATAAATGCATAAGAAGAACATACAGTTTTTCTTCGCCAGGAAGACCCTATCATCTAATTAATAAGAAAATGTTTTTTGCTATATAAATATCGAATTCGAATTTTACAGAGTTAACGGCAAAAAGGAAAAAATTTAGCAAAATTGGATCAGTGAAATCAATCTCTATTGAAATATTGACAGTTATACCATTTTTGAATAGTTAATTGACTTTTTTTAGCCCTAAGATGAAGTTTCGCTGTATTCGAAAGGTGCTTGTAAGACCTGATGACGTCATCGGTGAAAATTCGAGATTCATCAAAAAAGAAAAATTATACATCAATCGAAAGGTCTCTTTGCCCTCTATGCGAATAGGTATAAATTATTGGGCTTTATCGAATGCATAGGACGATATGCTAAGAAAATTACTCAAAAAAGTGTGTTTATGACGTCATCAAAAAATGCAACTTCCGGTCAAAATTTCAAAAGTCCCCAGGTGAAATTCGAATTCAGCATGTTTGAAAACCTAGAATCAGTTCTCAAAAGTTTGACTGGAAAAGTTTTCCGATTTTGCTGAGAAGGGACCTGTCTAATAGTATCACACGATACCTGATGAAATACATGGGAAAATGAATATTCGAATAGACAAGCAGTCTTTAATTAATTTGCTGCAGAGACCCATCCATTCATTGCACCAAACATCAATACTAATAATCATTTGAATAATTTCAGCCCGGTTAAATGTTCTGTCTTGCGATTATATGGATTTTTTCAACCCGTTCGATCAATCCCGTTTGTTAAAAACCCGGTTATCCGAGTTGAAACTTTTCTCGTGTAGACAGGGAATTTTTGGCAACATTCTAGCAAACTGGGTTACCGGAATTTTTTAAGTAGTTTTGGACTCTTTGGTGGTGGGTGGTCATTTTAAGACTTGGGAACATTCTGGCAATTTAAGGGTTGTGATGTCACGGATGACGTAGAAAAGTTACGGTCAGTGAAAATTTGACTTTTCAATTTTGTATTTCTAATGACACGATCGGAAAGAACATCTCAAATTTAGCAAAAAATTATAAAACACCATTTTGATTTGGCTTAATACTCAGAAGTTATTACGTTTCGAAATTTTTGTGACGTCATCAAAACGCAAAACTGATATTGGGAGTCTTAACCGTTTCACACATAAATCTTTCTTTTTATGTGTTCGGTATTACTTTTACAATAAAAGCGTCATGTTCTCTGTCACTTATGTTCCCAAGTCTTGAAATGACCACCAAGCACCAAAGAGTTCAAAGCTACTTTAAAAATCCCGGTTACCCAGTTTGCTAGAATGTTGCCAAACATTCCCTGTCTAGCAGAAACGTAAACCTCTTTGCAGTCCTTTGACCGCAACTCCGGGCCGAGTTTTCAGCCTGGCTAAAATTACAGACGGGACAGGACCTCTCTTATAATCGAATGCTTTGGATTGGTTTTTGGTTCATCTAATTATTGCTGTTGCATATTCTGTGCTCTTTTGGATTCCTCTGAATTTGCAGAACTGAATGCGTCTAAGAATGGGACAAGAACGTTGTCATCTGAATTTTAGACCTGATTGTTGTACAATTCTTCAAATGAAATTGCTAAGCCGGAATACAATTCTTTCTTAGTTTACTTAGTGAACTTTTTTCTTTAGGCTGCGGTAATCTAATGTATCCGCAAAACACCTGGAAGCGGATAACTCAACAGTTTACACCTTGTGTCAACTGCACCTGTACAGAAAATGGCACAGTTAATTGTGTCGAATGGTATATTACAAGCAGAAATAAAGGTCAAGCCGAAGTGCATAAAGCCTGCTCTAAATGTGATCCTCTTCAATTTTCCATTTCTGTGATATGCAAGTGTTTTGATGATTATGCAAACGTACTCAGGAAGCCGTTTGAGTTATGGAAGCCGACGAACTATTTATACTGCGCATGCGACTCTCGAGGAATAGCATGTAACATAAGAAGAAGTTACGCAGATAATTTCATCACTTTTATTGACGGTCACAGATGGCTAACGCCACCTACTATCGACCAAAGAATAAAAATGATATATCCACCGGTATCAGTCTCCCGTCTAGCAGAAAAGACCTTCAAAGGTGAGTCCTATCGATTTTTAAAGAATCGAAGAAATAATAAACATAACATAGCAATGCTGTCGCAATGTGCGAAGGATTGCGGTACAACGCTTACCAAAGAGTGTTTGTAAGAATCTGCAACAATGAAAAAATGATTTGACAAATGAATCCATGTCCAGCAGTACAATAGCTGCAGCAAAACTGATTATTATCATGATGATCATGATTATCAAAATGATCATGACCACGACGATGATGATGATGACCATGATTATCACAATGATCATGACCATGACAATAACAAAAACGATAATAATAATAACATGCTGAATCTGATGGTGATGATGTCAATGATTATGATCATGATCATATTGGTGGTGTTGCTGATCGTAGTTTCGTTCACTCAAATTCCCCGAACACATCGCCTTAAATTCTAGACAGCACTGGGCCCAGTTTCCTTGATCGTGGTGTTAAGAATGTTTGCTATGCTAAATGGCAACATGCCAATGTTAATGAAGTAAACAACTACGGTTCATCAAATCGTTTGTTTTCACAACTACGGAACTTCGGCTATTACTAAACAAGCACAAATTTGAAAAACAGTAATTCTAGAAATACTAAAAAAATCCTAGATATTTATGTTTTCAAGTTTTCATAGAATTGTTTGCCTTTGAATATTGCATCGAATTTTTGAGTTTCGCAGACATTCACTGATTGCTCTAAATTTTCTCGATTCCCAAATTTGCATACATAGTTTTAAGATTTTGTGTTATTTTCAATATAGAGGAGAGGACGGAGAGAGCTTGTGGCGTAATAGAAACTCTTGCCAAGTTTATCGACATCTTAACTGAAGATTGTCGAGACCCTGGCTGGCTTGCATAAACAAACAATCTATCTCCCGACCTAATTGCCAATGAGCACCACTAATCGCTACTTTAACAGTTGATTGCCATTCGAAAACATGTTTATGTCGACTTTCACGTACAATTCATGTAAATTAAGCCTAGCCATGATTTTCGCTCAATCATAATCAATGTATTTGAAATATTATACGATAGTCATAATTATATCAGCCTGAAAAATGTTTGATCCAAATTGAGGGACATATCTCCAGTAAATAAATGCTAATATAGCCCATATGTATTCTTTTCGTGGTAGTCATTCGATTTTATGCACCTGCGGACCGCGAAAGCATAAAAAAGTAAACGAAACTATTGAAATTTAAGATCAAAAAATGAAAAACTTTGTTGAAGGGCATAAACGGATAGAGTTGTTACAATAAATAATTCGAGTGTGAAAACATGAAAATCAAAATCAAACGAGCAAAAAAAAAATTGAGAGTACCGTGAAACGGGGATCGATCTTCAGACCTCCAGTTCAAGAAGGCAGTGGTTTAGACTAGTGTGCCACAGTAGCAAATGCTGCTAATTGGTGTTCATTGTCAAGTAATTGATTTTTGTTAATGATACCACTAATGGCGACAATGTTTACTTCCGTATATTTGCGGTCAATCTATTGTTGCATTTTGGCAAAAAAGAGCGTCTTAGGTAGGTAGGTAGGTAGTTAGGTAGGTAGTTAGGTAGGTCTATACCTGTAACCATGACATCGCATCCCCACATAATGTGCTCATCCTTCGCACATAATAAAAATTGATGTCAAAAGTGATATTATAACCATTAAATGATATCATTATTATAAACAGACGAGTTGTCTAGAAAAAAACTTTATGTCTCCCAGTTTAATGCCCGTTTTCCCTTCGTATTAACTTTACAATAAATTTTGTATAATTACAAGAAAATTTCGATATTTGGGAGTGTATATGTAGGCCATTACTCTAAGAGAATATCAATCTCTATGAGTGTTTAATAAGACTAAGATAACGTTAAGTTACAACTTCTCGAGATACAGCAAGCGAGGATTTCCTATGTTGTCCAAAATTAGTATTCTTTCTTTCAGGCCAATTGATTTTTAAGTCGTCTCCATTTCTCTTCTGTCTTTGCAGCTTGACCAGTGTTTTCCAAGCTTAATATTAAAGTTGATATTAAGTTAAAAGTTGATATTCTTGTGGCCCTGACAGTTTATTTATTGTTCTATGATCTGTTTTGCATTCGGACAGTAGACCCAAGAAACGTCAAGAATTCGAAAATTGATACTCTTCAATGCCAAATTAACGGCGAGACGCTTATTAATTGTCCCACCCAATTCTGATTTTCATTCTAAGTAGACTTTTTGTTGTCAAGCAGATTCTGGCAAAAGTCTCATACTTCGTAACTATGCAAGGTTGTATTATATAGTATTATAAGTCAAGCATGTATAAGAGCCCCCGCTTGCTAATTTTTTCAGAACACCTCATCTCCTGTTTATCAAGACCCTCCCATTTATTTTACACTGAAGAGTTTTCTTGCGGCCCTACCAAGGGTGATTGCCCCTGATTTCTCTTATATCTTGCAAGTGGACTTCTATTCTCACAAGTTGACTACCAAAAAGTTATATTCCAGTGGCCCTGTCAATTGTCGCGTTGCTCCGTAATTCTTTTTGCATTTTTACAGTGGATCAAAGTCGCTTTTAGGTGAAAATTGTTGTTGTTGTATGTAAATAAGAAATTCAAAGTTAATCAGAAAGTGGCAACATTAAGGAAATAAGTTTTTATGATGCAAATGAATACGGCATTAAAACTTTACTACTAATGCCATTTAATATTGTTATGTTTAATGACAAAACATTTGCCGTTTTAAAGATTGCAATACCAGTTGGAATAGAATACCAGACGGTGAAGTTCAGAATGTCATGCTTCGTGGCTATCCTCGATGTATGAAGTGTGCATGCTACAATGGTAATCTATACTGTGCAGCCCATTGGAGATTTCAACAGCGACTCTGCAGTTCGCAATCGACTTGCAAAACAATGGCTGACGAGGCGTTACTAAGTAAGAGCGGCAGATAAACATTTGTAGCTTATCTCTGTTATATGAAGCATTATGACATCCTCCCCTTGAGTGCCAAATCACCTCCCTTGAATTTGTGAAACATTTCCGACCCTAAGTTCTTACAAGGACTTCCCGCTTGTAAGATACGCACAAGTATTAGTGTTAACGCCTTTTTTATTTATTTCACTGTAACTTTCTTCATATGAAATTTCGCATGTAAACTGTGTTTGTTCATTTGAACTTTGGAATTTATAAGCTTTGAAGGACCCGTTTGCACTGCATTTCATCAATTTGCAGCCATTTTTCTTCAAAAATATTCCAGCACCCCTTTTTTCATCCATCACAAATTATATCCTACATGCTGTTCCGACTCCCGCCTACTTTTTTGACTCCCGCCAATTCAATTCAAAAGCAACTGGGTACCCAACAGAGGCGGACTGGCAGCCAATCTCGACGGCTGCTATTTCCAGTAAAAAGGACCAGTATTTACTATTTATAGCAAATTTGTTGTTAGTTGCGGGTTGCCTCTTTATAAAACATCTATTCTTTTCCAGATTTTCTTGCTTCCATATTTTCTTGCTTCTATATTTTCTTGCTTCCATATTTTCTTGCTTCTATATTTTCTTGCTTCCATATTTTCTTGCTTCCATATTTTTTGCTTCCATATTTTCTTGCTTCTATATTTTTAGTTCTCTATAGATTGATAAGGACCTTGTAACGTGAAGGCCCGGGTTGCAATTGCAGCCCAGCATCCCTACCAGTCCGCTCCTGGTACCCAAGAGTGCAAATAAAACTTTAAGCAAGACTTTGCAAGCGTCAATTATGCACATTTACCTTGCTATTCATGGGACATCAAGCACCTTTGATGTACATAAAGTTTAAATTTCAACCGATTCATCCGACATTTAAAAGTTTTTTTTATTTATGATCCTTTTCAATAAATTCAAATTTTTCACCCGACCAATAACGTTATTAAAAATCAATCATTTAAGTCACGTGAGATCGTAGTCTAATCTTGCCTCCTCATGGATCATAAGCTCAGCAAGGTGTGTTCGAACCCCATTTACGGGTGTCAGAAGCTTAGCGAGGTTGGGTTCGAGTCCCAGCTAAGTAACGTCGCAGCCAATTTCGAGGTCTCAATTTATTAGCCTGCCACTGAGGTGTTAGCGAATTATGCTAAATTGACCATTTTGCCAACTTCACTTCCATTACTTACTATATTGTCTTGAGTTCATGCGCTTCGAACAATTGAATTTTGTTAACGAATATCTGCACTATCTTCAATTTTATTTTGTATGCTCGTATTTATATTTAGGCGTTGTTGAAAACGAAAAGCATTTCCTTCTAGAGTGTCCAGCCTTCTCAGAGGAATGAAAAAACTCGTTGAAGCCTTTACTTCTCATTCCCGTAACTTTGCTCTGCTACCCCGGAATTCCACATTTATTTTCATAATAACTAATGAAAACCCAGCTCTCCTGATGGCAGATGACACTTTCCATAAACTAGCATTTGTTGCTCGATCTTTGTCTAGTTAAACCTTATTTGTAGTAATTACTTTTTTATATTGACTATGCTGTAATCAAACGTTAAAGACATGTTTTGTTGTTTATGTTGACGACGCTCTGTAAGATGTTGCAAGTCTATTAATGAAGAAAAATGTATGGCCTACAAATACATATTTTTAAAGTTTCTTGGTTCCTTGTACCCACAATAAGAATCACGTGCTAACTATTGATTTCCGATCTTTTTGGCCTAAAAGAATGAGTTAATGAAGACAATATTTTATCCACCGCTTTTCGATCGCTTTTTCAGATTGCGAGAATCCTGCTCTACTAAGGTGCGAAAAAGAAACATATTCCTGGGAAAGGAATGGTTGTAATTATTCTTGCGTTGATGAAAAGCTTGAATTTCAAATGATAAAAAGACCATGGCGCCAATCATTTGCGAAAACAAAGTATTGCGCTTCTTGTGGGAGTAAGTATTATTATCTTGAGAATCTTTGTCAAAACGAAAAAAGTGAGGACTGTCCCCGTAATACTTATTCAAAATTTGCAAAAATTATATTATTACGAAGAATTTATATTAGCATGGCATAGCATTAGCATTGTAATTTATATTAGCATAGCGATTTCTATTGCGACAGAAGATTCAATGAAATATTGTAGAAATGTCGCTGTATTTGCTCTTCTTCTGTGAAACATGACCATAAAATTCAAAACGGACATTTCGTCGCTCAAAACAGTCCATTAGCTATGTTAGATTTTGTCGTTATATAGTCTTTAGATTATATAGTCTTGCAGCAGGAAAAATTCTTAAGCATTGCACGAAACAGAAAATTTTTGAAAAAAGTTTTTTCGTCAAACACTCCTCACTCCTCACTCGTTTTTTCGCCAAACACTACTTATCAGAGAAAGACGCCACAAGAACAAAAGCAGTTAATTAGATATATTGAAAACTCTTGAAATTTTAGAAGCGATCCAAATATGATTGAATCCTCGACGATGAAATAAAAGAATATCAATTCCTCAATTAAAATAAAAAATTATCGAAGAATCAAAGTTTGTAGAAATTACCGTGGCTGATTTGGAGAAAACACTGCCTTTTTCGAAGAACGCGGCGAAAATGGTGGCAAAAAAATGCGGCCGCATATTATAACATGCGGCTGCACATTATAATGTGATGTGTAGCCGCATATTTTATTTAAAAACAAATTTATTCTGGTCCTGTTTTCATACACTGTGGTCAGCAAACTTCTAAGGGTGGCGTCTAGTCAACTAGCTGTAAATGGAGACGTAATGTGCGGCCGCATATTGTACATTGTACATTGTACAATAATTCATAATATAGCGACATTAAATAAAATGTTTTTGATGTATTGCAAAGCAGAATTTTCAAAATTTTTCTGAAAAGGGGCCCAGAAGTTCATTGGTCTGAAGTTACACTCTTTTTTTTATAAGAATATTGTTTATAAGAATATTCAGGCTCAGAATCATCCTATTTTTAAGAATATTGTAAGAATATGCTCAGCGTCAGCTGTCCCATATTTCTGTGTCATTTTTCAGCAGATGCCTGTTTTGCAATGCTAGAATGAAACTTCATGATTGTTAACAACATTCTTTTTGTTATAATTGTTAAATATTTCTATAGCTCGACCATATGAGATGATTTTTCTTTTAACTATTTTCCCCTAAAGCTGCATATCAGATTTAAAAAACAAGAATACTTTAAGAATATATTCAGGCTCAAAACGAACATTTTTTAAGAATATTGAGGCTGGACAAAATTTATAGTATTCTTATAAAAAAAAGAGTGTATTTATCCCAATCTTCCCTATCTAAGACATTTCGCAGCTACTGTATGCGAAACACAACACTGGGCTTTGTGTGGCTTCATTAGTGAGTTGCTCTGAAGACTGAAAAGTTTCTCAACGACAACAAGATTTCAAATTTGATTGCATAAAAAAAAGTGTAACAAAAGTAATGAATCTTTGAATATGTTAACGGTTTTTTAAATTCCTTGAAATTATTTGTTCTTACCTTTTTTATTTTGTTTTTATTTCTACAGACAAGACAGCATTTTTGGAAAAGTATGGTTCGAAGATAACATTTTGCTCAACATCGGGAGATTTAATTCTAAAAGAAAACGTTTGTGATGGTTATCCTGATTGCCAAGATGGAAGTGATGAAAAAAATTGCACTGAAAGTAATAAAAATTTTCCTCTAATAAAAACCGTTCAGTAATTCTCAACTTCTCAAAAGAATCAATCAAACTATATTGAAATATGCTAACTTTTTACACAATTAAGAGAGTGTTAGTTTGACGAGTGAGTGCGGTTTTCTGCAGTCCGTTACAGTGCATATGTTATGGAGGGGTCCTCCCAGTTATAACTATTTTCTCCATTTTCTCTGACTGCCAAGCCCGGGGGGTAACTCCCATATGTATGGGTATTTTGAGGGTGAAAAATAAATTTTGGGGTATAAAATTTGCCAAAATTACAAACTTGGGGGTATAATTTTTGCTAAGATGATCAGTTTTGATAAAGTCGCAATAACTGCGAAATAAATTTCAGTTGTATAATTCTAAAAAAAGACTTTCAAGTACTTCTATGTATTATATTCATATTCTTTTCTGAACTTTGGGGTATACTTTTAAGAATTTCCATAAATTTTGGGGTCACATTTTTATAATGAAAATGGCACACCCCCGTCACTGATCCATTGAAGTTACCCCCGGGCTGCCAAGTAGCAAACAATCTTTTATCATAGTTGAGACTAGTGCTCGACGCTCAAGTGTATGCAAAGTGAATGAATTTCTTTTGGTGCAAAAATTCACAAGACTTCAAAAATCGAGCTTTTCTGTATTATATGTATTTCAGCTACGTAGGCGCTTCACGCTGCAACGCAGTATATGATGTTCTTACAGTATATACTCTTTATCCGTTTTTCCCTGTCAAATCAGTACTTAACCTTAGTGCTTTTAGTTGCCTAATTGCTGGGGGGTCAGATTAAGCGGGGGGGAGGTTGAAACTACCGTCAGGATGTAATTGGCGGGGTGTCGCAATCAACGAGGGGTCGGACTTTGTTTGACAAACCTTGTCTGGAAACTGCTGAAACGCAAAGCGAGGGTCCAAAAAGTGCTTATAGGCAAAGAGAATCCATAGTTCTAACCCACAAATTGAGTAAGTGAAATTTCACACCAAGAACGTCAAAGTAAATTGAGTATATCAACATCAATATTAATGCAAACTTAATAAACGGGGGAGGTTTTAGTATGAGCAGGGGGTGGAAATTTTTCCAAAATTAATTAGCAGGGGGGCGGTAATTAGGCACCTAAGAGTATCAGTGCTCGCTACGAGATTTGGCTTGGACAAAGAACAATATAAATTTTGCCCTTGACTCCACGTGTCTTTTATGCATAGTATGTAGTCTGTAATATTTCAGCTCATCGGTTATCATGAAATCAACTCATTTTCTTTCTTAGTATATTGCTCAATTGAAACAAATGTCATTGCTAATCGTTCCATAACTTGGTCACGGATGATTAGTAACAGTTCACTTCAAGTGAAATGCAGTCAGATCAATGCTTTATGGAAAGGTTGGTATTTAATTCTTTTGGGCCGTTTTCCATGTAGCCTTAACAGCCTGCGTTGCAGCACACTTTGCATGCTATATTGATTTTTTGATATGAGAATGTATGGCTTCAGCATCTACGGCAGGCTTGATTTCTTTGTCCTACGGAATTAGCAAGAAAGGTGCGCGCAACATAAACTTGTTATGTTCTATTTGTATTTATTATTTTTTGTAGGCAGCTTTGTGAAAACATGTTATCATAAACCTAAAGAAAGAGCGAAGTTTCAAAAGGGAACCTACTGCAATTGCAAAGACGAAAGATTTTTCAATTTGAATATGTCCGTAAGTTATCCAAATTATTCTCTCCTTCTCATTCTTTCTCCTCTCATTGAAACTTTTGACTTGTAATACTCAGGTTTTTATTTCATTTTCTTCCAATTTTCAGAATGTTGGCAACTCAAGTGTGCAATTGTTTCATGCCTCAAATAACTTACTTAATAGAACGTTGGGTGCAGTTAGAGCTTCGCAGTACTTTGAAAGTGTCAAGAATCTTTCTTACATAGCAATGAAGATCAATCACACGAACTTTGCATTTTGGAAGGTAATAGAATTGGACCGCTTTAGATTCTTTAATGGACCTGAACTGGGTGAACTTTCAATTTTCAAAGAAAAGGGAGAAAAGACTATCATCCAAAGTAATAGGAGGGGTAGCGGATCGGTGTATCATGATTCGCTGAAAATGTATGTTTCTTCGATGTAGAGTTCTGTTTGTTAATTCTGCTCTGGTGAAGCGCACAGAAGTCTAATATCCCTTTTATCTGCATGTTAAACGACATCAGATTACTAATGAAACATTGTATCAACCCTATTCTTACCAGGGGGGTTAAATTTCCCAGTAGCCGTAAACCAGATATAACGGCCAACAAATTCAGCTACTCAGACAGACTAGACTAGGTACTAGGTACTGGCTACTGCAACAAGAAGCACACAAAATCACAACATTTCAACACAGGTCAAAGCTAATTGAGCATAAAAATAATTCCCAAAGCTGGGAACAGCAGCATGTATCTCATGTTCTAACATATTGAATCTGCAAGAAAAAATTGAAACACAGGTGAAGACCTCGAGCAGTTCATTACTGATTACAAAACGTGCAGTGCAGCAAAGCACATCGATAGCTGGAATTCAGGCCTACAAGAGACCTACACAAATTATTCTACTGCAAGCTCTGAAGGACATGACCAAACCAACAAAGATAAGAATACGTAAAAAAAACACTTAGCTGAAGCACTCGACAATGTCTTCCTCATCTTCTTCGCTCATCCACTTCACAAGTTTTGCAAATATGAATGAAGTTCCCCAACCTCGTTCCCAGGGCTATTTTGAAAGAAATACCCCTGGTACCTGGTACCTACCAAGCGTTTCTGGATTCTGATTGGTTGAGAGAGAACAATAGAAATCTGGCTTTATAGCATACATTACGCTCCGCTCTCCGACGTCCGAGCTGCGGCAGTCGGCCTTTCTTGCGAATTTCAAAATAAAGTTTGCAACTCAAGCTTAAAAAACCGGCTAAAGGGTTCTGAAACCTTACATTCGACTAAACATTGCAAAAAATTGCTGTAAATATTCTAGCTTTAAGTCTCAGTTACAATACAAATAAAATATTAAATGTTTTCACAGAAAATTTTGTAAAGACGAAGCGCCGTAGAAAATGTCTGAAGGTGGCAAATGAATATCTGATAAATTTGCTAGAAACGTTTATAAGAAACGCTGAAATTTTCCAATTATAAAATGTACTTAAAGAAAGAAACATTAGCTATACTTTCGTAAACTGGCGATTGTTGTTATTCGATGCAAGACAATGCTATTTGCACATACGAATACGAATTTTGCAAGTGAGAAAACAATGAAAATTTAATTCAGCAAAACTGCAGCAATTACGGGCAAATGTATACTGTTTAACCTTAACTTGGAGTAATTAAAACTACTGGAAACCCCTTGCTTTTGTACTAATCTCTCTGACCTGGAATATTCCATGAAAGCTTGCTTTGTTTTTAAGTGAAGGAAGAACTTTAAGCCTTCAGCGAAAAAAATGCATGAACACAAATTTACAAAAACGTCGCTTGAAAGTTATTCTTGGCATTAAAAAATACTCCTCAAACAACCAGCAATCTCCTGAAAGAAATTGGTCTAATTTTTCCAAAGCATTGCCCTCAAGTTCTTCAAATTTTTCAATTGAAAAGTGCATTATTTTCAATTTTTCAAATTCCAAGCCCAACGAAAGTAAAATGTTAAAGTTATTTTGCAGCCGTGTAAAATACATTCAAGATCGCTGGCATGCATAATTATTAATTATTCATTGCATCAATTATCGTAATCACCCACGAATCGTGGGGTAGGTACCAGGGGTATTCATGGCTCGCCTGAATAGCCCTGGGAACGAGGTTGTGAAGTTCCCAACAATTTTCAGCCCTTTAGCCCTTTATACACATGAAACGGCACAGAGACCCCGGAAGAGGCCCATACAGGGAGACCAGAACGCTCACTCCCACTTTAACTCAAATTTTCATAATGATGTTGATGTTCTGGGGATGTTCTGAACCCTACCTATTCTGATCCCCCAGTTATTTGAAACCAGAAAGTATAAAACAAGCAACGATATGCGTACCCCATTGCGCTCTTTGCTTAATTTTTAGCCAGGTACAACTTTCTGAAAAATTATTTCCTCATGCACCAAAGCAGTTTTCCCCTTTCTAGATAATAAATAGAATTCTTCAGCACGATGCACCTTGTGAAGAAACAGAAATAAGCATGCAGGTGACAAAATTTATACTTTGTTTATGAATATTGTTCAGAAATCTTTAAGTTTTCGCTCTAGACATATTTTTTTCGTGTCACAAGAATCTGAAACATTACTATGTCCGTCGTTTGTTTGTCAACACACACGGAGGTTATTACCCGACTTCACCAGGGCATTGTCCTCCGATTTCACCATCAATTTCTTTTATTTTGTGCTATCTTTCTAAAACGAAACATTGAAAAATATGTCGGCTTTTGTTCGAGGAAGAATTGTATACTATCTCACATACCCTTTGTATACTATTTAAAATTGGCAGCAATAAACATAGCAAATTTTTATTTTACATTTCTATATATAGTATAAAATCACAACAAAGCTTTCAATTTTATTACGTTGTAGTGACGAAACGTCATAAAAAGTCAAATACGTTAAACAATTTTGGTTTGGAGATTAGATGTTCAGTGGAATAATATGCTGGTGATGTTATTAAGGCAGTGACGAATTGGTCTTTTTTTATTTTGGACGTGTAGCAATGAACTGGTTGCTATAGGAGTATATTTAGGAAACAAATTTTCTGGAATATATTGTATTTGGTTTCTTGGAAAGGGGATAATCTTATTGAGTGAGATGGTGTTGCTCAACCTCTACCCTGCATATGATTGGGTGAAGTTTGTTCTTGCACTTTTATCTAAACTTAGTTATTGAGACTATTTATGTCGACTTCAGCTGATTTACCAATCTTCAAGACTAAAGTGAAAATTTTCTTGAGAAGCCTATTATTGAACACTATTTCATTTTATTTTTAGATCAGGAACTTAAGTCACCTTTTGCATAAATATCACAATTTGAGCTTCACCCAAGATGCAATAAGGTAGATAAAAGTTTAAGAGTTTGATAATTATCCATAATTTCTTCTTTATCCTTTGAATGCATACACGTTTCCTAGCATGCAATAAAGTATGTATTTTAATGTACAGAATACTTTCTTTCTGACTTACTTGCTGTCTATATTCTGGAAAAAAAAACGAAAAAAACTGGTTCAGCGGATGGAATAATGCAGTTATTTTTCTTCAAGCGAAAAGCCACACCTATCTTCGTATCTTGCTGCACATGAAGAATGGCTGATCTCCGAAAAGCTGATTCTGCAGGTAGCTATACAAAATTTTGTCATTACAGTGATCAGGGCAAAGGCAAAATTTGATTAAAGACAGCATTTTCATTAGGTTAAGTTCGGATAAACTAGAGAATCCAGCGTTGAACTGTAAGTCCAGAAACTTTATGCAGATTGATACCAAGTCTATGAAAGCACTTTCCTTCACTTGAGTTCGTTTAGTCTCAGTACATAAATAGCCCATTAAAATCTAGACATTCAAACAGAGCGATCAGCAACTTGTTGGGACCTCTCTGTCCCTGTTCAATGAAGTGGAAATTTGAGTTCAGTGGCACAGAACCTTGTTCTGGCAACATTTTTCAGGCGAGTTGGATGAAGAAAGCTCATTTTCACAGGTAAGTTTTATAAAACTCATATTTTACTTTTTTTAACCACAATTAGCTTATTAGTTTTTTTCCTGCTTGAAGACATATAGAAAGACATAAAGAACCTTTGAAAGACATAAAGAACCCTTGAAAGACATAAAGAACCTTTTCAAACATATTTCTTGTAATTTTTTTCTATATATTTTTGTTTGGTACTTGACGCACCTAGGACTGTGAGGTCCCAACAGTAATTTTTAAGGATCAATGTTTTAGGCCAAAGTGTGAATTATCTCGACAAATGTGAATGATATGGGCTTAAATAGTTGATAAGTGTGTCTGGTTTATTCGTAGATAATTGTTTACCAAAAAAATGGAAAAGAAGTAAGATGTTGAAGGGCCAGCTGAATTATCCAGGAAGATGTGCCTCTTAACAATGCTGATGATGTCAAATGGATGATACAGATGTAAAACATTTGGATATGTTGATACTGAACATATATGCCACAGAAGGCCAGCTTTTGTTCTTGATCTTGTTATGTTTTACTCTAAAATTTATTCATTTGTTGTAAATTTATGTATCTTCGATACGATAAACAACGTTTTACTGATAAATTTAAAACTTGACCATATTTTTTAGATTTTTTATAACATAGTATGATATGTATGTCTCTAATCTTGCCTTCCTAATAAATACTTTCAATGAAGGATTCATAAAATTTCTTGCCTTAAAATACTGTCGGGACCTCAACGTCCCAGTATAATTTCCATGGCAGCAAAAACACTGCCCAATATTTTTTAGTTACATTTGGAGACCCTTTCCTTAGCAAGTAAAATTAGTAAAAGACTATGAAATTTTTTTCTTCTGTCAATGCCTGGTAGCGAAAGGGTTAATTACGCCTATCTATTGAAATTAGCAGCTTTGAGCAAGTAGAAGAAATAGTCGGCCAATATCTTCTGAAGCCCATGATAGTAGTAGAAAATTGCAATCGCAAAGATTTGGTGCGAGAGATGGATGGCTCACTAGGCAGATGGTGTACTGTGGTATTAAATAAATTCATAAAATGTTTCTTTGTTTGAAATTTTTGCGAAGTAATGAAAAAGTTATACTCACCAAGAACATATAGACCACACTGAAAATTCCAATACTTATTTTCCGAAATTCAAGACCATAACACGTGGCCAAGACCACACTTGAACAGGAACTACAAGAATTCAGCCAAGTCAATAGCATCTAAAAAGAAACCAAAACTTAACTTGTTGTCCACGTTTTTGTCTTTAATAGGCTGATGTGCTAGTATTCAACAGTAAATAATCTTTTACAGCTGGTGACGCAACCAAAGAGCACTGTGATCAGACCAGAAAAGCCCAAGGTATGTCGTTACAAAATTCATTCAATACCTGTTACGTCTGTCAATGTTTTTAGACGACGAAAAAATATAATCAATTTTAGAAAGCATCTATCTATTACTACAGCCTCCACGCAAAAAACTAAATCTATTATCCATAAAGACAATACTCATCGGCTATTTCGATAATTTAGATTACAGTTAAAAATATTCAATGTATTTTCAGAAATATGTTTTGATACCATATTTAGTTGAAATAAGATTTTCTATTTGTCAAAAATTCAATCCAAATTTTGGCAATACACAGGGTGTTCCAAAAAAAGGACACCCGCTTTAGAAGTTGCTTTTATTTGCGAACCATTGCTTGAAGGCCAATATAATTTTGCCTGTCGTATTACTTTCTGGGTATTTAAACTCTTGCTAGTAAAAGGATAAGCTTTTTTATTCCATTTTAACAAAAATATGCTGTGATAAATTTCATTGATAAATAATGTTTACAAATTTGATGCACATTTCATTCAATTGAGGATTATCTGGTGCTGGATACCTTACAGCAAGGGTTCATCGATACAACCTTTGATCAGTAAAGGCCAAGGGTTTGAAAAATGATTGACTTAGACAGAAAAATTGTTTAAAACATTTTTTATGGCAAGTTGTGCTTTTTGAAGTACACATTTGATTGTTCTTTGTTTTGATTAAAGAATATTGTGTCGAAAATCTAGTTTCTTCCTAATCTTATTCATGAAGTAAGTGGTGTCAGCATCCTTAAAAAATAAGTGCACCAAAGTTAAATTTTTACTTTGTACCAAGGATTATTTACAGTGTTTCTTTTTTGGAAACATCTGCATTAATACCTATAACTTGAGAATCATTTCAGGTTGAAAACAGAACATACAGTTTTACTCGTGTTGCCACTCTCTGAGTTTCACGTATTCACGATCTTCAATCGGGCAATTGAAGTGAACCCAATCTAGCTTATATACAAAATTTCTAGACGATGCTATTCAATTGATTTACCTGGTATTTTTTTCTGGGAGAAACATTTGGATATTGCATATGTCATAACCAAAATTTCATATATCATTGCAAAATTTAAAACACCTATATGGCCCACATTAATCTGAAAAATTGTTAAGACTCTTTTTACGAGTCTTAAAATTTTTCAGATTAATGTTAGCCATATACATGTTTTTAATATTATAATCTATATCTCATCAATCATCTGATGTCGTTCAAAAATGCAAATATCGTTGCTTATGTCATTGTATATATCTAACTTTATCTATTAATACTAAATCTGTCAAAACTCCTAAACGTTTTTTTCATCACAGAACAAAGCAAGTTTTGATAAAGTAAATAGCGCGGTCAGATTGATAGCACATAAAAAATCGAGTTACAACGCTGTAAGTCAAACTATATAAGCCACATTTCTTTTCACAAATTTTGCTTTTGTCTCATCTTTTTAAGCTTATAGTTGCTATTAATTACCTTGAGTGTTGAACATTTTTTGGCAGACAAATGGGAGTGTTTTTGTGAATGAAACGTTTTCTGGAAGAAACGACACAATCATACAAATCATAAATAATAAGGAAACTAATATAACTGTAAGTAAAGTCTCTATTTTATTTTCAACTATTATTTTCTGCTTCATCGTTCAACATAAGATGAATTGCTGGCCCAATACAATAAAGAGCTGTTGCAAAAAAA
>JACTAT010000144.1:0-84356 GCA_014526335.1 Chrysaora quinquecirrha
CGATAAGGTGTGTAGAAACGATCTACTGTTTATTGCGAATTTTTTAGCGCAACATGCCCGAAAGAAATTGAAGAACTTCACAAATAGTAGGTCGAAAACCTAATACTGATAACTATAGAAATGTAAGAAAACCAAATGATAAAAACATTTGTAACTGTTTCTTGTTAGCTTTTTAAACTATAAAATGAAGTTATCACTAACATTTAATCATTGCAATAGGGCAACTGGCAAAGCATTCTTGGTTCTATTACCTCTTTTGGGAGTGACATTCTTTCTTGGATATGCGGTGAAGAACACAGTTGTTATGTACATCTATGTGGTTGTAAATTCTTCGATGGTAAGCTTTTCTGTCGTTGGCCTTTTAAATTTCTGGTATCATTCTCAATGCATGCTTGGTATCAACTATTGCAAGCAGTGAGCACTGCCCCTGTCCTTTTAACATTTTCTATAGAGAATGATTGTTTGGTATATTTTTGACAGAAAACAAACCGTTAAAAGTGGCACTTTTTGCAAATGTTCTTCGCAAGTTTTATGGAACGGAATTATTTTATAATGTTTGCAATTGGACCCGAAACGAGAGAAAATATTTCTTACAGTCCTTTTACTCTTAGGTTCCTTGTTGTTGGGGTTGAAAGTAATGGGTGCCTGAAATACACGGGGAATCAGAATTGTATTCTAGTGTGCAAAAATGCAAAGCCCCTGACTTTGTTGACTGGCTTGAAAACATTAAACCCATTACAAACCTTCATATATTGTAAGACTTAACCAACATACAAAAATTCTTTAAAAGACTGAGAATTGGCCTAATATATTGCTTATAACCTTAGGCAATCTATAGTTGTAACAAAAAAGCCGCGCAGAAGTGACATTTGGCGCCAAGAAAGACTTCAATTAAATTAAGTAGATAATATTGGCACAAATGTAATTCAATCCTTAATTGACAAAGGTTCTTAATTGACAATAGTTAATAAGAGCGAAGGGATGAAACATAATTTAAACATTATTTAGGGGGGACAGAAATTAAGCAGCCGAGAGCAGGATACTTTTGCAGTTATTATATGTAGCTTGTATGAGAAACATCAATCAATGTTGCATCAATTTAGATTTCGCAAGAAATTTTTATTTACTTGACTTATTGAGCAGTTTTTCATCCAATTTCACTTTTTGATGGTTTCAAAACTGTTTGTATTTTTTGTTTCTTCAACGTTTTTAGAACGAATTTCTTTTTGATAAGCTACCTTACACTGCACATACACTACCTAAACTAAAATTTCCCTTTCACTATCAGGGACATCTGTTGTCAATATTTCATTTCTTTCTCGACAATATGGTAAGTGATGTTTTATGTATTGATTGTTATTACTCGCCGTCTATCATGTCAATGTGAATTTTTTTTATAATTATAGCCTATAACACACATTAACCTGTTATATGTCACCTATAAAGTTACTTCTTAATATTTTGTTATCTTTGGCAAGTGGTGTTAGCTACATTTATTGATTGTTATTGCTCACTGTATTTCGTATGTGAATGCCTTCTTTCTTTCTATATAAGTGTAGCCTTTAAAACCTATTAACCTGTTTTATATCACCTATGATGTTCCTTCCAAATATTTGTTTTATCATTAGGTGCAACAAGCCTATCGAGACTATAAAAGGAAGAAAGCTTCAAAGAAAAACACAACTGAAGATTTCAATTCTACCAGGCTTTCGAGGGTAGGCGTTATAAATTTGAAACTCTTTATAAAATTAATCAACATGCAAAACTGTTCATCTCATCAACGTCATTTCACTACTTAACTGGTATCTGCAACCTTCAAAACAAAGTGTGGCGTAATAGAGTATATAGTAGATTGATAAAAAGGCCATTACTAGGGAGGCTCCCTCCGTAGGTTGTTAGCTATTTATTTCTCTCCTCATTTGAATCAAGGTCTACAAGCAGACGTAGTCTTATTGTGACATGTGACACAAATTACAGATGAGGATCGTTGATCAAAACGTTTGATGTTAAGTATACTTTCTGTACTTTTTCCTTCAGCGTTATTAACTTGATTTGAAATTGTTTAATTCGTTTTTAGATGCCTGCCAGAACAACAAGCATGACTGCGTAGTCAAAGTCATAGCAAGGCATAAAGATGAGCACATAACAGAATAACTTAAAATTAAGATGTCTGAACTTTGAATCACATTGTGATTTTTTCAAAACATTTTGCACTATTGCACAAGCAAAAACACTGAAATTATTTAATTTCATTTTCAATTTTTTTCAAAGCAATTATACCGGGTGTTCCGAAAAAAGGAACCTGCTTTAGAAATTGTTTTTATTTGCGAACCGTAACTTCAAGACCAATAAAATTCTCTCGTGAAACATACTATGTAAAAACACTCTTGTAAGTAAAAGGATAAGTTTTTATATTTCATCTTCACAAAAACATTCTGTAATGAATTTCATTGATAAATAAAGCATGTGCACAAACTGTAAACAAATTTCGTGGAATTGAAGACTTCTGTTGCTTTTACTCATACAACCATTGGTTACTTCAGGCCAAGGGTTTCAAAACTGATTGATTGATTCATTGATTGATTGATTGATTGATTGATTGATTGACAAAATTGTATCAAAAATTTTTTATGGCCAGTTGTGATTTTTGGAAGTACACATTTGACTGTTCTTTGTGTTGACTAAAAAAATTCACGAAGCAAAGCTTTTTAAAGTGATGTCAGTATAATTCTTTTTCCTTCAAAAACATGTTTGCCAAACTTGATGCTCAAAAATTAAATTTTGACTTTGGTACGAAGGTTTCTTTACCGGGTTCCATTCTTCGGAACGGTACATATTATGGATATCATTGTCACCTTGGCTTTTCTTTAGTGTCATTAAGCTCCTTTCAACCCTGCAACATCTATATTGTAGGGTAGTGATTTCTGTTATAATTGTATGCAAAATGTTGAGTTTATCTTATGATGATTGCTTAGTAATATCATCCTAAATGAGTCTTCCGAAGATTTGATGATTTGTTTCGCTTTTCCTTTGTAAAAGTTTTATCTTTAATACTGTTTATCCAGTATAAAAGTTTATCCAGCATATTAGTTGTTTTACATTGAAAGGGTGATCATTAGGATGCCTTGAGGATCATTTACTGAATCAGGTAACATGCAACGAAAAATCTTCAATTTAGGAATTCTCGCAAGCAGCTTTGAATCTTTGAATCTTTGTCACTGCCCTCGTTACTGTCTTGCTGGCGTCAAGTCAACTCGAGATTGAAATATTGCTAACATAATTAAATCAGCCACTAAATTAATGGAAGGAGAACGGAGACAAGTGGGCATACTTATGAATCCTATTACCTAGCCAAATTAGTGTACACTATTCTTCTTTAGCTACATTGCCCCAGTCTTCCAGCCTCCTAATTACACCCTAGCGATTGGAAAGAAAAACATGTTTTACTGATGCACTTGTCACACCGATGGTCACTCACCAATTATTAATCAATAAACAACTAATGAAAAATTCCAGCCATCCGTATTCAAAAACAAATTCCTTTTCTCCGATGTGTCTCAGAGGCAATGAATCTTAGCGAGAAGAATATATCATGTCAAAGGTTACCGAAAACATAGCATTAGTAGAAATCCCAAGAGCAACAAACACAACAACCTCGCAAATGAACCATGATAAAGAATAAATTATTTTTAACAAATGTTGGAAAATGTATTGCAAATGAAGAGTGTGATGATGAGCATCAAGAAAGCAGCACAGAAAGTTCTTAATTGGTTGTCAATCCAGAATCTGTCAAGCATCAGAACCAACATGGAGAATTTCCCGAGAATTTCAGCATTTAAAAAGAAACGTCTCAGCCCTGGAAGAAAATAAGGTTTTCGAATGACGTCTACAGCTGGTAAGCGTTTCTTTAGTCATAGTTTCTTTTATTTCAACGAGGTGAAATGTTCGGCTTTCTTCCATAAAAAAAACTTAGACCCGGGTTTTTTCGCAATGTGAAATGGCGTATTTGTGCCAGTTTGTAGGAACTCAGAGGGGCAAGAAAAGTAGATAAACAACGAGACCTCGACCCTTGCAGTGATGTTTCCGTTGCTGAGGCTCGAACCTTGACCTAACTGAGCTCCTGACACCACAAGTCAGCAGGATAAGATCTTGAGGCCACAGCACATTCAATCAGCCAGTAAAATCATGACTATGGTAAAATTAATTAGTTGCTTCAGAGGCTTTCAGTGCTCTATCTCTCGTGGGGGGGGGGGTAACTTAACAGTTTTGGTGTACGGGGACGTGCCATTATATAGGGGTATCTTGTTTCTGAAAAGTGCTGAATTATCGATATCGTTTTTAGAAGTATGTGCGGAATTACGGGTACCATTTGAGGAAACATGCAGAATAATGGGTATTTATCTGGAGAAATTTTGAAGAATTAAGCTTGGCATTTAAAAAATGTGCAGTCGAAACTGATAACTCTTTGGACTATCTTTAAACATGACTTGCTTTTCATCAGATGATTTGGTTATCTGAAAACGTTCTTTACCTTGCGGAAAATTGGGCATAACATTCATCATGTTTGCGGAATTATGGGTCACAATTTTTATCAGGTTTGCAGAATTATGGGTCACAATTTTTCAGACGCGGGCTGAATTATGGGTCCAAATGTTGGACGGAAATTGCACGTCCCCGTCCAAAACTAGCCTTAGATACCCCCCCCCCCCGAGATCTTTCTGTATCAGGTTATTCTAGATATCAATACGTGGATGTTGATGATTTCAATTTTGATAAGGTTGAGAATCATGCACAATTTGAACAGTGATCCGAAGTCAAAAGCTGCAAAGGCAAGAAAAACAGGTGGGCGATGAAAATTTTTTGCAATTTCTGCATTATAGTAGCTCAAAGGTGATAGAAACCAATTCAATTTCAAGATGTTTTGTCGACCGATCTTCAGAGGCAAAATAGCGGACAGAATTTACGGCTTTTACTTAGTTTTTACTTGAAATCAAATGGATCGAGATAACTAATTCGGGTTTCATCCTAAGTTTTTAGATCGGGTTTTATCCTAAGTTTTTACTTGAAATCAAACGGATCGAGATAACTAATTCGGGTTTCATCCTAAGTTTTTAGATCGGGTTTTATCCTAAGTTTTTACTTGAAATCAAACGGATCGAGATAACTAATTCGGGTTTCATCCTAAGTTTTTAGATCGGGTTTTATCCTAAGTTTTTACTTGAAATCAACCGGATCGAGATAACTAATTCGGGTTTCATCCTAAGTTCTTAGATCGGGTTTTATCCTAAGTTTTTACTTGAAATCAACCGGATCGAGATAACTAATTCGGGTTTCATCCTAAGTTTTTAGATTGGGTTTTATCCTAAGTTTTTACTTGAAATCAAATGGATCGAGATAACTAATTCAGGTTTCATCCTAAGTTTTTAGATCGGGTTTTATCCTAAGTTTTTACTTGAAATCAACCGGATCGAGATAACTAATTCGGGTTTCATCCTAAGTTTTTAGATCGGGTTTTATCCTAAGTTTTTACTTGAAATCAACCGGATCGAGATAACTAATTCGGGTTTCATCCTAAGTTCTTAGATCGGGTTTTATCCTAAGTTTTTATTTGAAACCAAATGGATCGAGATAACTAATTCGGGTTTCATCCTAAGTTCTTAGATCGGGTTTTATCCTAAGTTTTTACTTGAAATCAAATGGATCGAGATAACTAATTCAGGTTTCATCCTAAGTTTTTAGATCGGGTTTTATCCTAAGTTTTTACTTGAAATCAAACGGATCGAGATAACTAATTCGGGTTTCATCCTAACTTTTTAGATCGGGTTTTATCCTAAGTTTTTATTTGAAACCAAATGGATCGAGATAACTAATTCGGGTTTCATCCTAAGTTTTTAGATCGGGTTTTAACCTAAGTTTTTACTTGAAATCAAATGGATCGAGATAACTAATTCGGGTTTCATCCTAAGTTTTTAGATCGGGTTTTATCCTAAGTTTTCACTTGAAATCAAACGGATCGAGATAACTAATTCGGGTTGGCGTCCGGCTATCAGGGACGTCATCAATGACGTCATCATGTCGCGCTATAGTGCGACGGTTTTTAACCGGTTTCTCCAACCTCGTTTTCAAGAGTCCCAGATCCTAGCGCACGCCGCTCCTACTATCAGTGACGTCATCATGTCGCGCTATAGTGCGACGGTTTTACAGAAACCGCTAGCCTCGTTTTCCAGAAGTTTCCAGAAAGTTCCAGAACATCCCTAAGAATCCTGCAATCTGATTGGTTGGAATTTTCCAGAACTTTCCAGAACTTTCCAGAAATCCTGCAATCTGATTAATTATGATGGCGTAATAATTCGAACGCGACGTTCGAATCGTTTATGAAATAACATAATAATCCTACAATCTGTTCTGTTGGAACTTTCTAGAAGTTTCCAGAAGTTTCCAGAATGTTCCTAAAATGACGTAATAATCCTGCAATCTGATTGGTTGGAATTTTCCAGAAGTTTCCAGAAAGTTCCACAAGATTCTAGAAACGAGAAATCCAGCAATCTGATTGGTTAATAATTCGAACGCGACTTTCGATCGATCGATCTATAAAATCGATGCGTAAGACGAAATCAGTTCAGTTAGAAATTAATCATGAAGAGGTCACACGAAGAAGAGAGCTCAGCTGCTAATAATAGTAAGCGAAGAAAAATCGCTTGTGATGAATGTGGGAAATTGTTTGACAGAATGTTAAATCTCGCATCACATAAGCGAACAGCACATGATATACACCCATCAGCAGCAGAACAAAAGAAATTGATTGGTCAAGGTAAGAACATGAACAAGATGGATAAGAAAGCATTTAGAATATATACCGAAGAAGAAGATATCAAAGACTGGGCAAGAATCACACAGCATACTATTCGAGAAATTAAAGAAGAATTGCCAAACCACAAGCAGGGGATGAAGTATTATGTCACTATCGATGCCGAATTTAAAAAGTATGGTGATACGCTTATCGTTACAGAACCACCACCCACATTCAGAACCACCGTGCAGGCGTTGTTAAGGACAGAGTATGACGTTGCTGAAGATCAGATAGTTGAAGCTATCAACACACTGCGAGATAAGATTGATGAATTCTTGGAGAATGGAAGTGGTTGGATATTTACAAAGTTTACCCAACTACAAGTGAAGATGTTTGATTATGATGCAATTCGTGGTGGAAAGTATTTGCAACTACCAACATACATTAAAAACAAGCAAGCTGTTCTCAATGTACAGAACAGTGACGATAAATGTTTCATCTGGGCAATTCTATCCTGTCTACATCCACGTCCACGATCGCAGAATCCAGAGAGAGCCGCACCGTACCGGCGATACTTAGATGAACTTAACTGTGAAGGATTGACATATCCAGTAAAGGCATCTGATAAAAAGATGATTGATACATTTGAAGTCAACAACAACATTTCAATCAATATCTATATGGATGAAGATGGCGAAATTGTACCAGTAAGAATAACTGAAAATAAACGTGAAAAACATGTGCATTTGCTATTGGTATTCAATGACGATGGTGAGAGCCACTATTGCTGGATAAAGGACTTGAGTCGTCTTTTAGCAGGTCGAGATGGTCACAAACATCACGGAAAACGTTTTACTGTCCTCTATGCTTATCAGGATGTACAACTCAAGAAAATTTGGAAAAGCATGAAAAGCTATGTAAGGCTCCTCAAGCTGTTGAATATCCTCAAGATACAGAATTAAAGTTTGAACATTTCAAACATCAGAGCTTGCTACCATTTATCATCTATGCAGATACTGAATCCATTCTGGAAAGCTCAAACAAAAGAGCTGCTTATCAAGAACACAAGCCGATCAGTTATTGCATTTATGTCAAATCAATCGATGATAGATGGCAACAACCGTTGGAATGCTATACTGGTGAAGACTGCATGGAGGTGTTGATGAATCGTCTAGATGAATTGAATGAGGAAATCCGAGCAGTGTTCAAGAAAACCATGCCGATGATTAGATTAACACCCGAAGAAAATGCAAGACATGATATGGCTACACACTGCTATTGCTGCAAGCAGTTATTTGATGATAGCAATAGAAAGAAAGTCAAAGATCATTGTCACATTACTGGGAAATACAGAGGACCAGCTTGCAAGTATTGCAACTTCAAACATCTAGATATAATAGCAAACACTCACACGATCCCGATCGTCTTCCACAATCTCAAAGGGTATGACATGCATCATGTTCTGAAGAATTTGAAAGGTAGAAATACAAAGATCATTGCCAATTCGAAAGAAAAGATCATGACTGCACAGATTGGTTCTCATACTGATGTGAATGAAGATGGTAAGGAAAGAAATATCAATGGGATCAAATACATTGACTCCTTTGCATTTCTGAGTACAAGTTTGGCAACACTAGCAGGCAACCTACCGAAAGAACAATTTGTCTCTATCAAAGATCACCTACATGATGAGATTACTCAACAGCAGTACCCTAGTGTACCGAGAAATGAACAGGAAAGAATTGCAGAATTGAAAAGAGAACGTCAAGGAATGTTTGAGCCTGGTGTAGCATGTAAAAACCCGCTAAAAGATGAAGATGTTCTAGATTATAGAAATTGGAAAATACCATCAAGGAGAGATTTGACAGATGCTGAAGCTGAAGAAGTTGAGAGAGCATTGGAGTTGCTGACAAGAAAAGGTGTTTATCCCTACGATTGGATGGATAGTGCAGCGAAAATGGAAGAAACATCTCTACCACCGAAAGAAGCATTTTACAACAAACTCTGTGATTCTGACATCAGCAATGAAGATTATGAACATGCTCAGCAGGTTTGGCAATTCTTCAACTGTCAGACTTTTCAAGATTATCATGAACTGTACTTGAAAACCGATGTGTTGCTGTTGGCTGATATATTCGAGTCGTTCAGAGCACAAAGTCTGGAATTCTACGGACTCGATCCTGCACATTATCTAACTGCTCCTTCGCTGGCCTGGGATGCGATGCTGAAGATGACTGGTGTGAAGCTGGAATTGTTATCTGAAGAAAAGAAGGACATTCTCCTTATGATTGAAGATGGTATTCGTGGTGGTGTCTCGATAGCAGTGAAACGGCATGCTAAATCAACAGAAAACAACACGCTGATGTATCTGGATGCAAACAATCTCTATGGATGGGCAATGTCGCAACCAATGCCGTATGGTGGTTTCAAGCAGTTTACTCAAGAAGAAATCAGAAATACAGACATCCACGCTTTGCTGACAAGATCGAATGAAGATGTTGGTTATATTCTCAAAGTCGACTTGGAATATCCAGCCGAATTACACGATCATCATGCAGATCTACCATTGGCGCCGCAAAGATTACAAGTTCAAGAAGCAATGTTATCTGGTTATCAAAAGAACGCTCACGAAGAACTTTTCGATGGAAAAAAGTTTAAGTCAACACCAAAGCTAATACCAAATCTATTCAACAAAGAAGAATACCTCATGCATGAAAGAAATTTGAAGCAGTGTTTGGAATTGGGTTTGAAGCTGACCAAAGTTCATGAAATCATTGAATTCAAGCAAAGTCTATGGTTGAAAGAATACATTGATTTTAATACTCAGAAGAGAACACATGCAAGAAACGACTTTGAAAAGATCTGTTCAAGTTGATGAACAATTCCGTGTTTGGGAAGACGATGGAAAATGTTCGAAATCATGGACGTTTTGAAATCTGTACTGATGGAGAAGTCTTGAGAAAATGGGTAAGAAATCCAAACTTTTACGGAGTAATTGAAATCAACGAAGACACGCTTTTGGTTGAGAAAAAGAAGAAGAAAGTTACACTCAACAAACCAATGTATATTGGTTTCAGCATATTGGATATTAGCAAAACATTGATGTATGATTTCCACTATAACTTTGCAAAGCCAAACCTTCCAAATGTTGAGTTATGCTACATGGATACTGATAGTTTCATCTACGACATACCAATGTCTAAAGATCAAGTCGATAAAGTATTGAAAGATCACGAAGATGGATTCGATTTCAGCAATTATGATAAAGAACATCCAAATTACTCTACAAGAAACAAGAAAGTTATCGGGAAAATGAAAGACGAGCTTGGTGGTGTGGGAATGAAAGAATTTGTTGGATTGAGATCAAAGATGTATAGCTGTCAAATCAATGATGGAAATACGATCAAAAAAGCAAAAGGAATCAAAAAGTATGTTGTGAAGAAGCAAATGAAGCATGAAGATTATGTGAAATGTTTGATGGAAATGAGAGCAGATGCGCACATTCAACGCAACATTGAATCACACTGTCACACCATCTACACTACGGAAAGAAAAAAGGCATCGCTGAATCCCTTTGATGATAAAAGATACATTCTTGATGATGGATTTAACACGCTGCCATATGGACATTATTCGCTAGAAAGACGCTGTGAAGAAGAAAACATTGATTGAACTGTTTTAACAAACTGTTGTAACAATATTAACAAACTGTTGTAACAATATTAACAAACTGTTTTAACAAACTATTTTAACAAACTGTTGTAACATTATTCTAAATTGCTGTAACAAATTGTTTTAACAAACTTAAATTATATCTTCGTTTAACATAGTTGTAAACAAATAAATCGTTATCTAACTTGTTATGAATGTTGAAATATTTATTAACCATTGAGTTCATTGAAACGTTTTTTTGTTCTATTGATTAGAAAGAATATGCAATGTTGTCCACATGTAGCAGTCTCATAGGATTGAACTTGAACCTTGTTATAAGTGAGCTGAAACGGTCTAATAAAATGTAGAAATTCTTTCAACATAGGAGGTTCACCAAACGAATCATAGAAATCCAATCGACCATCATCAGCAATATAGACAGCTACCCAGTGGGTTCCTTTACCAGTAAAATTATCTTCATTGAAAATAAATGAACAAGGTAGAGAATGAATGTCGATGTTTTTGATTTCATCTTTCCCAAATACACCATGGAAATGAGGTAGCTTTTCACGTTTTACAAGTAAGTTATTAATCGTTATATCATCCATAATTACCAATCTCGAATGATGTTTTTATGACTATCAATTTGAATGACTCTATCAAATTCACCCAAAATTACAATGTTCATCAAACTGTCAACAGCGTTTGCAAAATTTATACTGATTCTCAGATTACCCTCTCTTTTAAGCAAATATTGCTCATCTGCACAGTTTCCTTTTGGTGTCAAATCAAACCCATAGATTGCCGATCCTTGTTTGAATCTATCATAATCAATTAGACTAGGTGAATTATTCAAGCTGGTCACCAAGCGGCTGTAGGCATCAAAGTAATCATCATCATCATAATTCAATCTTAGAGGTGGGGTAATTTCTTGATTGTCAACAGTCACTTGAATGGCAGAAACAGAAACATGTTCAAACTCAAACGGATTTCCTTCATCCGCTCCATTGAATGATGAATTATCAACCAGCGCAAAAAACAATCTGTTTGGAATCTTTCCATTGAACACATTATCTTGAACCCAGTTGGTTGTTGCAGCATTGATTAAGTAGCTTGCCATGTGAGGTTGACAGACTGGGTAAACCGCATTCGTTTTCATCAGTGTTCTTTCAATTCCTTTCAATACATCATCTTTAAGATGTATGTGACGAAGCACCAGTTTCACTTCGGAAATGTATAAGCGCGAAGTGGTTCCAGCTTTTCTCATCAAACAAAACACATCACTGTTTGGACTCAATCGCCATTGAAGACGAACACCAGGCAGCAAGTATTTGCTTTGATTGCAAATGTTGACATGAGGTTTTGTCAACACTTTAACCTTTTCACTCTCGTCAAATGGTGCAGATCTTGCATTTAAACCCAGATTTTTTAACGTTGCGGTTGTTGGAAAACCAACATTTTCTTTGCCAATCGTATCACTGACCCAGTTTGTCATTTTCAAATAGTTTTTAGCTCTGGTTTCATCAAACGTTAGAATTGTTTCCAAGTAAGATTGGTAGGCATACATTCCATTTGCTTCTGTGACGGGAGTGTCATTCAAAACCAACTCTATCTGCTTCCACATGGATTGACCAATATTATTTATTACTCCAGCAAATTCTGCAGTGGTTTTTCCAATATTACTTCCATCGACTCTTTTAATAGCCAGAGTCGAGACGAAATAAGAATGATTCAAGTCAATCATATGATCAGGCTGAGCAGGAATGTCAAACACAACAGTTTGTTTTGAGGCATTGAGAGCAGCAGTTTGTGGAAAATATTCAACATCTTTAAAATACTTGACATCGTTTTGAATTACTGGTGGACAGAATAAATCCAAACTTTCACTAGGACATTCAGTATATTCTGGCTTTATGCTCATTGTTGCAAATTCTTCTTCAACAGTTTCTTCAACAAAGTTTTTTTCAAATCAGGTTTCTTAGCTTTCTTAGCTCTTCTCTCCTTCACCGGCTGCTTAGGTATGAATATCCCTCTCATGGTGCTTTCTTTTATAGATCTTTTAGGACGAACTCTTGATTTCTTACCAGCAGTCGATTTCTTACCAGCAGGCGATTTCTTACCAGCAGCAGGCGATTTCTTACCAGCAGGCGATTTCTTGACAGATTTCTTCACAACATCGGCAATTTCTTCAGTAGCCTTCCTTTTAATTCCTCTCATAGAAGATTTGGTAGTATCTTTTACAACTTCTCCAACATTCTCACCAGCTAATATCCGATCGACAGCCTTCTCTCCTTCTTCTTCTAAAACAGGTTTCAAAATTTTCTCAGCAGCTTTTACACCTTGTTTCTTTATTGTTGGCATTGCAGCTTTAACAGCTCTTTTAAAAATAGATCCAGCTTTCCTGAAAATACTACCTACTCCTCTTCCACGCTGGTAGGTGTAAAAATACGGAGTTGATTTGTAAATTGGGAAATCATACATGTTTTCTTCTAAAGTGTAGCAAGAATGTTGTCTTTGTTTTGTAGAATTGTATCTCTTTTCCCAACTCGTTGTAGACTTTTATAGTAAATTCGTTGATATCGTTGTATAATAATGGATAGTAGAACAAATTTTCAAATTCCACAAAATTTACAACGTGCTTGTTAATTTTCAACGGAATGAAGCGTAGCAGTGGCGTGCTAATTTTTCCAACTACACGATAGTCTAACAACGAGCAATATATAAACATATTCTTCCCTTCTGCGTTGACTTGGAAATGTTCATCACCCACCACATCAGTCGTTCTTTCGATTGCGTTGAATACATAATCTGTTAATGGTTTGTCTAGAAAAGTTCCAGTAAATGGACATGGTGTCCATCTCACATCTCTGTAATAAACATTATTCATGTTTTATTATATTCTTCTGTAGCTTCAACGAAACCAAACAATTTGCACAAATCTTTTCCCAATGCAACTCTTTTAACATACTTTGGAAAGGTTATCTTGATTTTGAATCTACAATTGAAAACTGTGGCAGATCTTCGTAAGGCAAACCTAATTCTTTTACATATTCTTTTATTCTTCCTCTTGCGCGCGAATGTCTTCATTCATAATTGAAACAATTTCTCTCATTGTTAATTTGTGAACGTCATCTCCCTCTGAGATTTCACCAATAAGGTGACTAAGACGTACATAATACTCGCGCTTATCAGCTGCCTGATTCCATTTCTTTGTATATTCATCAGATATTACCAATCTCACGTTCAAATCTTCAAAACCAACCTTGTCGGTACCAATTTGGAAAAATCCCATCATTCGCCAGGGTTCATATTTCCCATATTTGAATTCTGCGGGATTAAATACAAATCTATCGCTCAGTTCATAGACCATTTCCACCAATGCCACCTCCCATTTTCCATGTAAATGTAATTGTTCTTTAAGTTTTATTGCTGAATCTGAATCGTTGGTACATGTAAGATAAAAGTCATTAATCATCTTTGCTGAAAAACAAGTCAATCTGACAATTGTCTTCAAATTTATCCGATATATCTTCCAACGTTTCCCAGTTGATGATTTTAATATCAAATGATTTTATATGAGATCTTGTTACTCTATACGATGCAGGATTTATAGTTGATCTATGAATCGATTGCGAATCGTCAATAACTAGACCCAACAGAGGAACAGCATCCTTACTTATAATGAAATCACAACAAACAGCAAACACTTTTCATTCTCATCTTTTCTTTTCGATATAGCGTACAAGCAATCATGCTACATTTCCAACTTGTATCCACTGGAAGTGGATTAACAAAATTACATGTCTATTATTTAAAGTTACATTCATATTACCGGTCTAATTCTAACTGTTAGTGATGTTTCTCCAATATATTGCTTTGCGGAATAGAGAGATGTTAATTTTATAAGATTCCTTCATCATCTACCAATCGTATTGGGATTTGTTGAAACTGCAACCTCTCCAATGGTGTGAAAATTATATTCTTTGGAGCATAATATCTAACATATGTATCGAGATCTGTATCGTAAAATGTTAGTTTTCTCAAAACTCGCCTTTTCTCAATACCACCAAGATAATTGCTTTCCAATAGATCACATTCTATATTTATAGATGTATGTTCATTTAAATGAACACCATCCTTTATTCTACTCAAACAGTTGATCTTTCCTCCAGTTAACGGATCTCCATCTGCCTTCTTCTTATATACAATCAGATACATAGCCTGGTGAGGTTGTATACTGTCAGAAGTCTTGTATTCAAAGTATGTTAATGTTGAACCATTTGGCAATGTGTTATTCATTTGATCTTCCAAACCAAGGAAATGTGCCAAAGGTCTTGAAAATTTCATGAGAAGTGCACTGGTAAATTTTATCGTTTTACCGTGATATGTTGAATATCCCAATGATTTCAAATCATCTTTCATTTCAAACTGTATCTTTCCATCAATCAATGATACTGATAACATGTTTTCAACTCATAACCAAACTCAGGGAAATTCAATACCCTGTCATTGAAAAGCCTTTTGAATTCATAATACATGAGAGTATTATCGCGTGTTTCAATAATTTCTTTATCAAGATAGATTTTTCATTAAAAAATCATTTATACCCCTAATCAATCAATTTTCCCTCTTCATCCGTGACTGTTACATACTCATTTGCTATTGAAAACCAATATTGATCTTGTAGTGATTTTTCTCCTCTATCTGGCAACGTCATTTGTAACAATGCCATTTCCCACTTTCTCTTATTGTTTAATTGAAATACGTGAGGTAAATCAACTGTGAAATCTACTAATTTCATTCTATCGGTAGCAAATCCCGAAGGAAGAACCAAATCAAATTCTTCATCAATCATATTGTCTCCAATTGACTTTCAGCAACCCACTCATCAAATTGGGGAGGATAGCCTCTCCATCTGATTAAATAGAAGTTTTTGGCCCTCTTCTTCTTAGTTTTCAACACTTGCTCGACAACAAATGTTTTTGGAAGATACACACGTTGTAGCTCTTCTTTATAGAAACGATCAACTATCTTTTCACCTTGTAGATCTTCAATTTCATACATTACTGGATATCTTTCTTTAAAGACTTTACTGATCTTGAATATTTCTTCAGTATAATTTTGCAAGTAACCTTTCTTAAACATTCTCTTTTCAAACTCAATCTTACATAATCTCCAGTTTTGAAAAGCTTTTTATTTTTTCTGGTTTCTTTTTTAAACAATCTTTTTCGAACAGTGTCGACATTGTCTTGGTTGACTTCAGAAGGTCTCATACCAATAGATCTGTGATATGTATTATTGTATGAGTTGACAAAATCTTGCAAATTATCAATGTATCTCAACGTATTTTGTGCTGTAAAGTATCTATACATTCGTCCTTTTAATGTTCTGTTAAAGCGTTCAACAATTGCTGCCTTTACTTCATTATTTGCAGTGTAAAATCCAATATCGTTTTTCTTCAACAAAGCTTGGAATTCTTTGTTTATAAACTCGCTGCCTTTGTCGGATCGTACCTTTTTAGGTTTTCTTTCGGATAAAATTTCTTTAAACGCATTGACAATTTCTTTTGCAGTTTTTCTTTTTAGAGGCTTTACCCATGCATATTTGCTAAAAGTATCAATACAGCATAAGAGGAATGTAATGTTGTCGTTTTCTTTTTTCAAATGCGTCATATCAACAAGATCACATTCCCACAAATAATCAATGTTATTGGTTAGTATCCGCTCCCGTTTAAAGTTCTTCCTACTTGGTTTGTGCAGCGAATAGGCAAGACTAGTTTTACTCCATTCTTCAACATCTTTCCTTTTCAAATTAGGAATTACTTTTTTGAATTCCCTATACGCTTTATCCAAACCCCCGAGAGAACCCGGAACAGAAGGATCAGAATATAACTTTTCTAAACTCATAATAAATCAATTAACAATTCTAACAATTTAACATTTGTACACTTTTTCTTCGTCGCTTTCTTTTCTTGCACTTTCTTCCTTTATTTATAACCTTTTAGGCTTTTTCTTCACTGGTTCATCATCAGATTTGCTCGGCTCCATGACTATCTTTTCAAAAGAATCCATTTTTACTGTCCTATAGAATTGTTGATCTCTATTTATAACCTTTTCTAGACTTGTACACCACTAAAGGAGCTTCATTAGGGAAAATATTAGTGCGAAATCTCATATCTTCTCCAATCGATTGTGTGAAATCACAAAGTAAGTAGCCGTACATTCTTGCTGTTGCATCATTGTAAATGTCAAGGAATGTTTTTGGAGATGAGGGCATAATTTGCCGTGCAAGAAATCTAATTTGACTTCTATCTCGAGGATTCTTGAAAAGAACTTGATACTGAGTATTGAGAGCTAAATTTCTCATTTCTGTTCCTCTTGGAAAAGGGTTTTGCATCATAACAATTACATTGATGTTTAGATGAGATCTTCCTTTTGTGAACAATTTTCCCAAATCTTTAAAGTTGGCAATTTCATGCATTAAATCATCGACAACAATAGTTAATCTTTTGTTCGATCTTTCGATTTCTTCGTACAAGTTTTCAGGTAGCTCAGTAATAAATCTACAATTCCCGTTAAAACTTTTTTTAACGCGCTCAAACAATTCCGGTTGATTTGTTCCCGAGATCCACATAAGATTGGGATATTGTCTGCCATTATCAATTATATTGTTATAATTTTTCAGCAGATTTTCTACCCAAGTCGTTTTACCGCTTCCGCTTACTCCAGATAAAATCAAAGAATAAGGTGCTTTAAATCTCAAATCATAACTCATATTTATAGCAAACTTTAAACATCTCATACAACAGACAACATCTATTTATAACAAATTCTTTACATCTAGCTACAACATTGAAATAATATCTATAACATCAAACTAATATCTATAACATCAAACTAATGTTCACTAATTTTAAACATGTTCACTAATTTTAAACAACATGTATAACAACGTTCAGTCTAGGCAAATGCCATGATTAAATTGTTTATTATTCTGCTCAATATTTGCAACAGATACATCGATGTGAAGAGACTTGGATGAGATAATTCATCATGCAGATTTTCAACTCTGAATTTGATTGTTTGATTCAGTCGACCATTCTTCTTCTTCAGCTCATCAAACATTGATTTCTTAAACGATTCTTTCCCTTCAGCCAGCATGTCGGAGTTGACATAACTAATGTGAAATGTTAGAAATCTAAAAGCATTATGTACCATACAATCTTGCTTATGATCAGCAGCATCAATTTGTTTTGCCCACATCTCTGTAGTTGCACACTTTTCACAATACTCTTTTGCTTTGTTGAAAATGTATTTCAGGAGAATTTCGGCATATACTTCTTGCACTTGAACATCAATCTTTGCCGGATCTTCTTCTTGTTTCTTTTTCTTCTTTTGAATCTGCTCATCATCATCACTCGCTGGTCTTTTCCGGGATGGTTGTGGAAGCATTTTCAGATCAGCAACCTTTCCATATAATGCTTTCAGCATTTCTTCTTTTAGATTTATTCCCGTCTTTGATGGTTTCTCATTCTTCCATCTTCGGATTCCAAGACAGAGTCGTAGAGGGAAATCACCATTTTTCTGCAGATAGATTTCCAGCTTATCCTCATACGCTTCTTCTTTACTCAAAACTTCAGTGTATAGTGTTAGAAACTGTGTGATTCTGCCAAAGTACTGCTTTGATTGAATGTGTGCTTTGTTCTTCTCAAACAGACTTTCAGCATCTTCTCCGCGGAACTGTAATTGATCGTTTATGTTTTCATCAACTATTTCCAAGAGACGAGACAGTGCTGCATGAGAAATAGCCATTGATTTAACAGCTAATCCATCTTTAATTGTATCTTTCAACACTAACAACCATTTGTTAGAACCGGGTTGGACAGCAAATGATGACTTGATTAGGCCCTCTTCATCTCTTACTTCGTAAATTGCAGCCATGACTCTTTAGTGATTTTTTTAAGCTCCGCACTCTACGACGACTTGTTACAACTGAACAGATTTGATTTTGCGCATCGGTTTTATAGTTTGATCGAACGTGACGTTCGAATTATTAACCAATCAGATTGCAGGATTTCTCGTTTCTAGAATCTTGTGGAACTTTCTGGAAAGTTCTGGAAAATTCCAACAGAACAGATCACTACGTCATTTTTGAAAATCAGATTAGCGAATTTTTCCCTTCTTTCGTCTATGTTTTCTGATTGTTTTCCTACCACCATTAAGTCGCTTTCTACGCTTTCTTCTCACACCGCCGCCAGCTAATTTTCTTAAACCGGTCTCAACACCTAAACCAGTTGCAGCTATGGCACCGCCTTTTGCAGCTGCTTTTGCTCCTTTTAATGCGAATTTCTTTACGGCTTGTTTGCTAATATTTCTTGTTACTGCTCTTCCTCCTTGCTTAATTGCTTGCCTAACTGCTGCTCGCGCTAATGCGGACCCCATCTTTCTAGAATTTTCTAATGTTGACTTCCTTTTATAGCCACCTCTCATCAACTCGAATGCTTCCTGTCCACCATCATTTTTTAACATATCATCAATAATCATTGAAGCAATAATAGTTCCTGCTAGTGATGCCATTATTTGAAATCGGATTTTTTAGCATATGCGAATTTATTCAGCGTTTTCTTTGGTACCCCAGCAGCTCTCCAGACTTCTCTAGGGATAAATTGTAAAGGTTTATCTTTTTTCCACCCCTCTTTTTCCTAATTCTCGGTTTCAATTCGCGCTGTAAGCCTGGTAATGGTGTAATGCCAATCGCTGTTTTGACAATCCAATTTTGAAGGTTTTTAAAAAGACCTTTACCCCCAATTCTCTTTATGCGTCGTCGCTTTGTACGCTGTTTCTTTCTATCCAGCCTCTTACGCTTACCCATCTTTAATTACTAGGTGCATGCGTTGTATTTATAAGAGATTTGAGATGACTTAGATATTCTTGTAAAGTTAATATTGTTACAACAGTATGTTAAAATAGTTTGTTACAACAGTTTGTTAATATTGTTACAACAGTTTGTTAAAACAGTTCAATCAATGTTTTCTTCTTCACAGCGTCTTTCTAGCGAATAATGTCCATATGGCAGCGTGTTAAATCCATCATCAAGAATGTATCTTTTATCATCAAAGGGATTCAGCGATGCCTTTTTTCTTTCCGTAGTGTAGATGGTGTGACAGTGTGATTCAATGTTGCGTTGAATGTGCGCATCTGCTCTCATTTCCATCAAACATTTCACATAATCTTCATGCTTCATTTGCTTCTTCACAACATACTTTTGATTCCTTTCGCTTTTTGATCGTATTTCCATCATTGATTTGACAGCTATACATCTTTGATCTCAATCCAACAAATTCTTTCATTCCCACACCACCAAGCTCGTCTTTCATTTTCCCGATAACTTTCTTGTTTCTTGTAGAGTAATTTGGATGTTCTTTATCATAATTGCTGAAATCGAATCCATCTTCGTGATCTTTCAATACTTTATCGACTTGATCTTTAGACATTGGTATGTCGTAGATGAAACTATCAGTATCCATGTAGCATAACTCAACATTTGGAAGGTTTGGCTTTGCAAAGTTATAGTGGAAATCATACATCAATGTTTTGCTAATATCCAATATGCTGAAACCAATATACATTGGTTTGTTGAGTGTAACTTTCTTCTTCTTTTTCTCAACCAAAAGCGTGTCTTCGTTGATTTTAATTACTCCGTAAAAGTTTGGATTTCTTACCCATTTTCTCAAGACTTCTCCATCAGTACAGATTTCAAAACGTCCATGATTTCGAACATTTTCCATCGTCTTCCCAAACACGGAATTGTTCATCAACTTGAACAGATCTTTTTCAAAGTCGTTTCTTGCAGAAGTTCTCTTCTGAGTATTAAAATCAATGTATTCTTTCAACCATAGACTTTGCTTGAATTCAATGATTTCATGAACTTTGGTCAGCTTCAAACCCAATTCCAAACACTGCTTCAAATTTCTTTCATGCATGAGGTATTCTTCTTTGTTGAATAGATTTGGTATTAGCTTTGGTGTTGACTTAAACTTTTTTCCATCGAAAAGTTCTTCGTGAGCGTTCCTTTGATAACCAGATAACATTGCTTCTCGAACTTGTAATCTTTGCGGCGCCAATGGTAGATCTGCATGATGATCGTGTAATTCGGCTGGATATTCCAAATCGACTTTGAGAATATAACCAACATCTTCATTCGATCTTGTCAGCAAAGCGTGGATGTCTGTATTTCTGATTTCTTCTTGTGTAAACTGCTTGAAACCACCATACGGCATTGGTTGCGACATTGCCCATCCATAGAGATTGTTTGCATCCAGATACATCAGCGTGTTGTTTTCTGTTGATTTAGCATGCCGTTTCACTGCTATCGAGACACCACCACGAATGCCATCTTCAATCATCAGTAGAATGTCCTTCTTTTCTTCAGATAACAATTCCAGCTTCACACCGGTCATCTTCAGCATCGCATCCCAGGCCAGCGAAGGAGCAGTTAAATAATGTGCAGGATCGAGTCCGTAGAATTCCAGACTTTGGGCTCTGAACGATTCGAATATATCAGCCAACAGCAACACATCAGTTTTCAAGTACAGTTCATGATAATCTTGAAAAGTCTGGCAGTTGAAGAATTGCCAAACCTGCTGAGCATGTTCATAATCTTCATTGCCGATGTCAGAATCACAGAGTTTGTTGTAAAATGCTTCTTTCGGTGGTAGAGATGTTTCTTCCATTTTCTCTGCACTATCCACCCAATCGTAGGGATAAACACCTTTTCTTGTCAGCAACTTAAATGCTCTCTCAACTTCTTCAGCTTCAGCATCTGTCAAATCTCTCCTTGATGGTATTTTCCAACTTCTATAATCTAGAACATCTTCATCTTTTAGCGGGTTTTTACATGCTACACCAGGCTCAAACATTCCTTGACGTTCTCTTTTCAATTCTGCAACTCTTTCCTGTTCATTTCTCGGTACACTAGGGTACTGCTGTTGAGTAATCTCATCATGTAGGTGACCTTTGATAGAGACAAATTGTTCTTTCGGTAGGTTGCCTGCTAGTGTTGCCAAACTTGTACTCAGAAATGCAAAGGAGTCAATGTATTTGATCCCATTGACATTTCTTTCCTTACCATCTTCATTCACATCAGTATGAGAACCAATCTGTGCAGTCATGATCTTTTCTTTCGAATTGGCAATGATCTTTGTATTTCTACCTTTCAAATTCTTCAGAACATGATGCATGTCATACCCTTTGAGATTGTGGAAGACGATCGGGATCGTGTGAGTGTTTGCTATTATATCTAGATGATTAAAGTTGCAATACTTGCAAGCTGGTCCTCTGTATTTCCCAGTAATGTGACAATGATCTTTGACTTTTCTTCTATTGCTACCATCAAATAGCTGCTTGCAGCAATAGCAGTGTGTAGCCATATCGTGTCTTGCATTTTCTTCGGGTGTTAATCTAATCATCGGCATGGTTTTCTTGAACACTGCTCGGATTTCCTCATTCAATTCATCTAGGCGATTCATCAACACCTCCATGCAGTCTTCACCAGTATAGCATTCCAACGGTTGTTGCCATCTATCATCGATTGATTTGACATAAATGCAATAACTGATCGGCTTGTGTTCTTGATAAGCAGCTCTTTTGTTTGAGCTTTCCAGAATGGATTCAGTATCTGCATAGATGATAAATGGTAGCAAGCTCTGATGTTTGAAATGTTCAAACTTTAATTCTGTATCTTGAGGATATTCAACAGCTTGAGGAGCCTTACATAACTTTTCATGCTTTTCCAAATTTTCTTGAGTTTTACATCCTGATAAGCATAGAGGACAGTAAAAACGCTTTCCATGATACTTGTGACCATCTCGACCTGCTAAAAGACGACTCAAGTCCTTTATCCAGCAATTGTGGCTCTCACCATCGTCATTGAATACCAATAGCAAATGCACATGTTTTTCACGTTTATTTTCAGTTATTCTTACTGGTACAATTTCGCCATCTTCATCCATATAGATATTGATTGAAATGTTGTTGTTTATTTCAAATGTATCAATCATCTTTTTATCAGATGCCTTTACTGGATATGTCAATCCTTCACAGTTAAGTACATCTAAGTATCGCCGGTACGGTGCGGCTCTCTCTGGTTTCTGCGATCGTGGACGTGGATGTAGACGGGATAGAATTGCCCAGATGAAACATTTATCGTCACTGTTCTGTATATTGAGAACAGCCTTCTTGTTTTTGATGTATGTTGGCAGTTGCAAATACTTTCCACCACGAATTGCATCATAATCAAACATCTTCACTTGTAGATGGGTAAACTTTGTAAATATCCAACCACTTCCATTCTCCAAGAATTCATCAATCTTATCTCGCAGTGTGTTGATAGCTTCAACTACCTGATCTTCAGCAACGTCATACTCTGTCCTTAACAACGCCTGCACGGTGGTTCTGAATGTGGGTGGTGGTTCTGTAACGATAAGCGTATCACCATACTTTTTAAATTTGGCATCGATAGTGACATAATACTTCATCCCCTGCTTGTGGTTTGGCAATTCTTCTTTAATTTCTCGAATAGTATGCTGTGTGATTCTTGCCCAGTCTTTGATATCTTCTTCTTCGGTATATATTCTAAATGCTTTCTTATCCATCTTGTTCATGTTCTTACCTTCACCAACCAATTTCTTTTGTTCTGCTGCTGATGGGTGTATATCATGTGCTGTTCGCTTATGTGATGCGAGATTTAACATTCTGTCAAACAATTTCCCACATACGTCACAAGCGATTTTTCTTCGCTTACTATTATTAGCAGCTGAGCTCTCTTCTTCGTGTGACCTCTTCATGATTAATTTCTAACTGAACTGATTTCGTCTTACGCATCGATTTTATAGATCGATCGATCGAAAGTCGCGTTCGAATTATTAACCAATCAGATTGCAGGATTTCTCGTTTCTAGAATCTTGTGGAACTTTCTGGAAACTTCTGGAAAATTCCAACCAATCAGATTGCAGGATTATTACGTCATTTTTTCTGGAAATAAACGATTCGAACGTCGCGTTCGAATTATTATTACGCCATCATAATTAATCAGATTGTAGGATTTCTGGAAACTTCTGGAAAGTTCTAGCTAATCAGATTGCAGGATTCTTAGAGATGTTCTGGAACATTCTGGAAACTTCTAGATTGTTAAATCGGAAACGAGGCTAGCGGTTTCTGTAAAACCGTCGCACTATAGCGCGACATGATGACGTCACTGATAGTAGGAGCGGCGTGCGCTAGGACCTGGGACTCTTGAAAACGAGGTTGGAGAAAGTTAAAACCGGTTAGCGCGAAAACCGTCGCACTATAGCGCGACCTAAGTTTTTACTTGATGACGTCATTGATGACGTCACTTGAAATGATAGATAACTAATTCGGGTTTCATCCTAAGTTTTTAGATCGGCTTAGATCGGGTTTTATCCTAAGTTTTTACTTGAAATCTACCGGATCGAGATAACTAATTCGGGTTTCATCCTAAGTTCTTAGATCGGGTTTTATCCTAAGTTTTTACTTGAAATCAACCGGATCGAGATAACTAATTCGGGTTTCATCCTAAGTTTTTAGATCGGGTTTTATCCTAAGTTTTTACTTGAAATCAACCGGATCGAGATAACTAATTCGGGTTTCATCCCAAGTTTTTAGATCGGGTTTTATCCTATGTTTTTACTTGAAATCAACCGGATCGAGATAACTAATTCGGGTTTCATCCTAAGTTTTTAGATCGGCTTTTATCCTAAGTTTTTACTTGAAATCAAACGGATCGAGATAACTAATTCGGGTTTCATCCTAACTTTTTAGATCGCGTTTTATCCTAAGTTTTTATTTGAAACCAAATGGATCGAGATAACTAATTCGGGTTTCATCCTAAGTTTTTAGATCGGGTTTTATCCTAAGTTTTACTTGAAATCAACCGGATCGAGATAACTAATTCGGGTTTCATCCTAAGTTCTTAGATCGGGTCTTATCCTAAGTTTTTATTTGAAACCAAATGGATCGAGATAACTAATTCGGGTTTCATCCTAAGTTCTTAGATCGGGTTTTATCCTAAGTTTTTACTTGAAATCAAATGGATCGAGATAACTAATTCAGGTTTCATCCTAAGTTCTTAGATCGGGTTTTATCCTAAGTTTTTACTTTAAATCAACCGGATCGAGATAACTAATTCGGGTTTCATCCTAAGTTTTTAGATCGGGTTTTATCCTAAGTTTTTACTTGAAATCAACCGGATCGAGATAACTAATTCGGGTTTCATCCTAAGTTCTTAGATCGGGTTTTATCCTAAGTTTTTATTTGAAACCAAATGGATCGAGATAACTAATTCGGGTTTCATCCTAAGTTCTTAGATCGGGTTTTATCCTAAGTTTTTACTTGAAATCAAATGGATCGAGATAACTAATTCAGGTTTCATCCTAAGTTTTTAGATCGGGTTTTATCCTAAGTTTTTACTTGAAATCAAACGGATCGAGATAACTAATTCGGGTTTCATCCTAACTTTTTAGATCGGGTTTTATCCTAAGTTTTTATTTGAAACCAAATGGATCGAGATAACTAATTCGGGTTTCATCCTAAGTTTTTAGATCGGGTTTTAACCTAAGTTTTTACTTGAAATCAAATGGATCGAGATAACTAATTCGGGTTTCATCCTAAGTTTTTAGATCGGGTTTTATCCTAAGTTTTCACTTGAAATCAAACGGATCGAGATAACTAATTCGGGTTTCATCCTAACTTTTTAGATCGGGTTTTAACCTAAGTTTTTACTTGAAATCAAATTGATCGAGATAACTAATTCGGGTTTCATCCTAACTTTTTAGATCGGGTTTTATCCTAAGTTTTTACTTGAAATCTACCGGATCGAGATAACTAATTCGGGTTTCATCCTAAGTTCTTAGATCGGGTTTTATCCTAAGTTTTTACTTGAAATCAACCGGATCGAGATAACTAATTCGGGTTTCATCCTAAGTTTTTAGATCGGGTTTTATCCTAAGTTTTTACTTGAAATCAACCGGATCGAGATAACTAATTCGGGTTTCATCCCAAGTTTTTAGATCGGGTTTTATCCTATGTTTTTACTTGAAATCAACCGGATCGAGATAACTAATTCGGGTTTCATCCTAAGTTTTTAGATCGGCTTTTATCCTAAGTTTTTACTTGAAATCAAACGGATCGAGATAACTAATTCGGGTTTCATCCTAACTTTTTAGATCGCGTTTTATCCTAAGTTTTTATTTGAAACCAAATGGATCGAGATAACTAATTCGGGTTTCATCCTAAGTTTTTAGATCGGGTTTTATCCTAAGTTTTTACTTGAAATCAACCGGATCGAGATAACTAATTCGGGTTTCATCCTAAGTTCTTAGATCGGGTCTTATCCTAAGTTTTTATTTGAAACCAAATGGATCGAGATAACTAATTCGGGTTTCATCCTAAGTTCTTAGATCGGGTTTTATCCTAAGTTTTTACTTGAAATCAAATGGATCGAGATAACTAATTCAGGTTTCATCCTAAGTTCTTAGATCGGGTTTTATCCTAAGTTTTTACTTTAAATCAACCGGATCGAGATAACTAATTCGGGTTTCATCCTAAGTTTTTAGATCGGGTTTTATCCTAAGTTTTTACTTGAAATCAACCGGATCGAGATAACTAATTCGGGTTTCATCCTAAGTTCTTAGATCGGGTTTTATCCTAAGTTTTTATTTGAAACCAAATGGATCGAGATAACTAATTCGGGTTTCATCCTAAGTTCTTAGATCGGGTTTTATCCTAAGTTTTTACTTGAAATCAAATGGATCGAGATAACTAATTCAGGTTTCATCCTAAGTTTTTAGATCGGGTTTTATCCTAAGTTTTTACTTGAAATCAAACGGATCGAGATAACTAATTCGGGTTTCATCCTAACTTTTAGATCGGGTTTTATCCTAAGTTTTTATTTGAAACCAAATGGATCGAGATAACTAATTCGGGTTTCATCCTAAGTTTTTAGATCGGGTTTTAACCTAAGTTTTTTCTTGAAATCAAATGGATCGAGATAACTAATTCGGGTTTCATCCTAAGTTTTTAGATCGGGTTTTATCCTAAGTTTTCACTTGAAATCAAACGGATCGAGATAACTAATTCGGGTTTCATCCTAACTTTTTAGATCGGGTTTTAACCTAAGTTTTTACTTGAAATCAAATTGATCGAGATAACTAATTCGGGTTTCATCCAAAGTTTTTAGATCGGGTTTTATCCTAAGTTTTTACTTGAAATCAAATGAATCGAGATAACTAATTCGGGTTTCATCCTAAGTTTTTAGATCGGGTTTTAACCTAAGTTTTTACTTGAAATCAAATGGATCGAAATAATTAGGCCTACGCACGTCTGAATGTACACAGAATAGAGAGAAACTAACTTCCTAAAGAAGTAATCTCGAAAAACTATTTGTCTTTTTGATTTTTCTTATCCTTATATTGATAACAATACCGCCTAACTAACTAACCTTAGGCCATCATTAAAGTACTTGGCCGAATCGACCATAGACATTGGCCGAATCGACCATCAACATTGGCCGAACAGTCCACTGAGGCTGGCCGAAACGTCCAACAAGGTTGGCCGAAATGGTTGTTGGCCGAAACGGAGGTTGGCCGAAACGTCTCGAAAACTTCAACTTCAGGGCGCTTTATCGACCGATCTTCAGAGGTTAAAAAGCGGACAGAACTTTCGGCTTCTAGCAGAACTGAAGTCACGTAATTGAAGCACTCAAATTGATTTAAAAACATTAAAGTCGCAAGTCTCAAACATTTTTGTTTTTATTTTTTGTTTTTTTATTGTTTTCTTTGTTGTTTGAGTGTACAAAATCAAGCATGATATGCCTAGGCCCCTCATTGTATATAGGCTATTTATGTGGATGTAAATGAAAAATTTGTCATGTGTCAGAATCGCACACGATAAAAGTCAAACTACAAACAAAGCAAGAGAATGCAAAAGAGAATTAATCAAAATATTTGAACCCTGCCAGGGCTTGCTCCTGGAATTCTCTGGTCCGAAATTATAGACCTTATGAAACAAAGTCGATTGACCAAGTCTTAGATGACGTTCAACTTTCACACTGCATAAAAATGTGCCGGAACAATTTGAAAACGGTTCATTTTGAAAACGGAACCATCGTCGGCACAATTTGAGAAGGGTGGTGTGAACACCATTTCACATTTACCTTCACCGAATCTAGAGATTGCAGGTTCAAGTCCTGCCAGGGTCGAAATAAAGTTATTGCAATGTGTTATACTTTCCAACAGTTTCTTTGATAATATAGATACAGCAACCGGCCTTGTGGCCTAATGGATAAGGCGCCTGACTTCGGATCAGGAGATTGCAGGTTCAAGTCCTGCCAGGGTCGAAATAAATTTATTGCAATGTGTTATACTTTCCAACAGTTTCTTTGATAATATAGATATAGCAACCGGCCTTGTGGCCTAATGGATAAGGCGCCTGACTTCGGATCAGGAGATTGCAGGTTCAAGTCCTGCCAGGGTCGAAATAAATTTATTGCAATGTGTTATACTTTCCAACAGTTTCTTTGATAATATAGATACAGCAACCGGCCTTGTGGCCTAATGGATAAGGCGCCTGACTTCGAATCAGGAGATTGCAGGTTCAAGTCCTGCCAGGGTCGAAATAAATTTATTGCAATGTGTAATACTTTCCAACGATTCCTTTGATAATATAAGATACAGCAACTTGCCTTTTGGCCTAATGGATAAGGCGCCTGACTTCGAATCAGGAGATTGCAGGTTCAAGTCCGGCCAGGGTAGAGCTAAATTTATTGCAATTTGTAATACTTTCCAATGGCTCCGTCGATCATTTGAGACTTTGCATTTTGCCTTTGTTTATTAGTTGAAGTGCTTCACTTCGGACTATTGTATTCCAGGGCCGACTCGAATCTGGTCAAAATAATTTGAAAGTAATGTGTTTTATTTTTCTTTCGTTCAGATAATCTATATCAATGGTCCTTGTACACTATCGAATACTGCACTCAACTTTGCATGAGGTAATAGCAGACACAATTAGCGATGATAAAAAAAAACCCGACTTCGCATAAGTAGATTGCAGGTTTAAGCCAGGTAAAAATTTGTCATCAATTTGTTTCGTTTTGCATTCTTCGTGCTGATGATATGAAATCCATGAGCATGCTCTTTTGTACCAGTTTACTTGAACCGTGTACTGCCATTTTTGCAGGGTAAGGGCTTCATTTGTTTATTCTCATCCATTCAGAAGAGCTTGAACAGCTCCCGTAGCAATTAAAATGTCGTTTCTCTGAGGAAGTAACCATATTCTTCAGAGTCATTTCAAGCAGACTTGATTTTGACTTGATCTCCCTAAGCATTAATGCTGTAATATTTCCATCCTTAAAAAGAAAAAGTCCTTGCTTTTGTGAAGTTCAACATCAAGTCCATTTATTTCCTTAAATTCTAAAGCCTATGATATGTGAAATCTTTCAAATTAGAAAGACCTTATTTCTTCGCAATTTTAGAACTCAGTTTGCCATATCTAATAGCCCCTTGAGCGTGAACTTTAGCGTCACGGAAGAAGTTTTTCAAGGGTCATTCAAGCTGCTTATTTAACTTTTTTAAGTTCTGCAACAGTTCGATTCAACACTGACAAATTCCTTCCGATGCCTAATCATTGAGTAAATTATCCCCAATTCTCTCCCGATATAACAATCGATTACAACTAAAACGTTGCCTTGTGACAGGTAATGACTGGCACAAAATGTAATATCACCGATGTGATGCTAACTAAATTGCACGAGTTCTTGCTTAGTAAATTGTATACTCTAGATGAAAGGTAATTGAAATCAAACTAACAAACTTCAGACTTTGACAAACTCTCGACACAAATTTCAAAACCTTAAGTGATGAAAAAACCATCTTTATGTCAACGTTTTTCCAGTATTTATTATTAGAAGGTGGATCCTATTGTGTGTTACCCTAGTAAAAGAGCCAATAAAAGGTATTTTGAAATAACTGATAGATGACTGAGACTGACTTATAGAGGATTGAATAACTCCATCTCCTGTACTGTACATCAATAGAACCTCTTTATCATGACGTCATTATTACGTCACTAATAAAATGGGAGCAGCTTCTAGAACGCGCAAACTATACTTAGAAAGATAACAGCTACTTAGAACCAAAGCAGAAATGTTTAGAATAGAATATTGTAATAATTTGCAAAAGTAACAAAAATTGTCAAAAATAAAATACACCAACGTACTTGAAAATCAAAATTACATCAAAGCAAATCAAAACAACATTTTACAGTACGCAATTATTGTAATCAACCCTTTTTTGCCTAGTAACAAGTGAAAAATGTGACAAATTAGTCCCACTAGTCCATCGTTTTTCGATTTAGCTGTATTCTAAGTAATTCTAAAGACTTGTGGAATTTGTTTTCTCAGCTTCTGATCTTGTTACATTGGTTTGCTCGACTTCATTGCTTGCTAAAGGCATATTCCTTGAACGGCAATACGTAATAAAAAAGTAAAGTATTGAGTCAAAGAGTGGATTGCAAGAGAAAACCAGAAGGCTGATTTTGAGGCCCATTTGCCCATTTTGAGGCCCCTTGTATCGATGTCTAATTAGGAACTAGGAAGCTGAAATAGGAAATAAGGACTAAGAAATAAGGACCAAGAACTAGGAAATAAGGATTAGGAAACTGCAAGTATATCCTTGAGGGTTCGTGTTTCTGTTGCATTTTGTACCAACATGTCAGTAATTTTCGTCTCTCAGATTCCACTCTGTCAAAAACTATGAAACTAAATAAAAAAACACCTATGATACTTATAGAAGGCAACAGGCAAAGATCTGAACTAAGTTTGTCTTGCTGAATGTCTATCCTCGTTGTCTCTGTGTTCTAATCAAAAAGTACTGCAAAACTGACATGTCTTTCTTGGCTTGCTGCTGATCTCAAATAGGTGTTATTCTAATCAAGTTTCAGTTCAGGAAAATATCTTTCGGGCGGCTGAAACAACTACTGGAATCATTACACAGATTATGGTAAATTAAAAACCTAATGTAATGATAAGCTTATTGCTCTAAAGCATCAACTTTGCAATATCAATAACTTACTCTCTTGTAGGCAGTTTTTCATGTAAGAAAACACGCATATTTCATCAAGACAGATCATTTCATAATGATATAATTCTAACAGGTTGGGGCCCCTTTGAGTTTCAAATTGGCGGGGGCCCTTAGTGGTGAGCCCTAAAGATAGCCACCGTCGGCTACGCCACTAGATAGATCCAAATTATTGAAAAAGGCCAGGGGCCCCATGGCAAAATTTGTTTTACGGTATTTTAGCAGGAGGCCAGCTTGCATTTGGCAAAGTAGGATGAACTTTCGAGCTTTTCACAACTCGACGTAACATATGCATTGTTATTTGTAATATAGATGGCAGACGGAAAACAAGAGAAAGAAGTTGTCTCCTTGTGCGAGAATCTGACCTCCCTTCCTGTGAATATGAGATTGTTTTCATTGAGCATGAGAAGCCTCTACACTGACAAAGCTGTTGGCACACAAAGCTCTGCTGCACAAAAATTCCGACAACTACGAGATGCAACGAGAAATGATGCTGTCGCTTACCTGAAAAATGTCCTTCCGATGGTAACAACTTGCGTGTCAGACATTCAGGACTACTTCGATTATTATGATGCTTTATCTATGGATGAATGGTGGGAAAGTCTTGAAGACGTAATAGAAGAAACAAAAGCTCACAAAGAAACGTGCGATGTGCTTGTCAAGATTCACGAAGAAATGTTGGTCACTCTGAAACAGAGGCAAGACACAGCAAAAGTTCTTGTCTTTGAAATGAAAGATTTGGCTGCAGAATATGAAAAGAAAGTCGAACAGCTGGAATCATCTGCCTCAGATAAATATGCCTGGGCAATTGGTCTTGCATTTGTTCCTTTCGTGAATAAATTTTATGTCCGAAGGACATATTAAGAGGGTGTCGTGGAACGCATGTATAAATAGGTAGGTAGGCATATAGACGCTTTTTCCTGCCAAACCGCGTAACAAAAGATAAACCACAAATGATAGGAATTAAACTTTGAAATCGCCGTTAAGTGTTGTCGTTAGTGGGCATAATTAACAAATTGCAATTGCTTGCCAAAAACATCAATTAGTATGAACTGTTATTGTAGCGCAGTGGAATAATGCGCTTGTTTGCTGCGCTAAGGGTTGCGAGCTCGATCCACGATGCAGGAAACTAAAAATTTGACACCAAGATTTTCTCGCAAAAAAGCTGGCTCGGTCGGGCTTCAAAAAGAGGTTTGACTACAATTTGCAAAATGTTGCTCAAATCTAATTTGATTTTATTTTTCATTTTGAAATATTTTTATACAATTTTGGATTGGGTTGTTATTCTGAGAGGTTTCTAGAAGTCCTCTTACATGTAAGATATTTTCGTGTGAAGAGAGGAGGAGATTGTGGCGCAGTAGAAATTGTTGCCAAGTTAGACAGAAGAAATTTTTTCAAAATAGTTTGCGGCTTCGAGAATCATCTGAAAATAAATGGTTCAAAGTTGGCAATCAACTCTTCAAAGTGCTACTAATTATCGAATATAGTCATATGCATAGTATGCGAATTCTTATGATAGCTTTTGGAGATTCTAGAATTAAATTCATCATTTGAAGCGAAGATTACAGGTTTCGGTGCACTGAAGGGAGTTATTTGTCACACAGTTTAACCTATGAGTTCAAATTTATTAGTACATATACGTTACTAGAGGTTTTCTATTTTCGATTCAAAGTTTTGGGATTCTTCCAGGAAAGATTCATCTGATCACATTGTCAACAATCAAAACATCATCATAATGGATCATTATCATCAACACCATCATCATCAAAATCACCAATCATTGTGAAGAAGATGATGATCATGTTGAAGACGATGATGATCATTTTCGTCTTCAACGTGATCATCATCATCGTTGTCGTCGTCGTCGAGCATTATATTCATCATCATGATCGTCTTTAGCATGATCATTATGGTCATTATCATCCTTTTCAAAGTCATCATCATCATCATCTTCATCTTGCGCAGTGGAATAATGCGCTTGATTTTTGGGCTAAGGGTTGTGAGTTCGATCCACTATGCAGGAACATTCTAACATCAAGATTTTCGAAACTAAAAATTTGACACCATGATTTTCTCGCAAAAAAGCCGGCTCGGTCGAGCTTAGAAAAAAAGGTTTGACTACAATATTGCAAAATGTTGCTCGAATCTAATTTGATTTGATTTTTTGTTTTGAAATATTTTCATACAATTTGATTGGGTTGTTATTGTCAGAAGTTTCTAGAAGTCGTCTCAGGTATAAGATATTTTCGTGCTGAAGAGAGGAGGAGATTGTGACGCAGTAGAAATTGTGGCCAAGTTAAACAGAAGAATTTTTTGCAAAACAGTTTGCGGCTTCGAGAATCATCTGAAAATGAATGACTCAAAGTTGGCAATCAATTCTTCTAAGTGCTACTAATGATCGAATATAGTCATCTGCATAGTATGCGAATTCTTATGATAGCTTTTGAAGGTTCTAGAATTTAATTCATCATTTGAAACGAAGATTACAGGCTTCGGTGCACTGAACGGACTCATTTGTTACATACACAGTTTAACCGATGAGTTCGAATTGATTAGTACAGTATACGTAACTACAGAATTTCGATTTTCGATTCAAAGTTTTGGGATTCTTCCAGGAAAGGTTCATCTGATCATCAATGTCATCATTCGCATTATCATCATTATGGATCACCATCATCATCATCATCATCATCATCATCACCATCACCAGTCATCGTCTTCAAAATGATCATCATTGTTTAAGAAGATGATGATCGTGTTGAAGACGATGATGATCATGTTGAAGACGGTGATCATCATTGTCCTCTTCAACATGACCACGTATCATCATCATCATTATCATCATCATCATTATCATCATCATCATCATCATCGTCATAGCCATGAACATAATCATCATTCTTATCATTTTGTCTTCTTCGTCATCTTCGTCATTATTATCATCATCTTCATCGTTATTATCATCATCATCAGCGTCCTTCGGACATTGCTACAGCGTTGCTATTTTTCTTTCCTGTTTTAAAGTTTCGATAGGGAAATGAAAAAATTGAAAATAAGCAAAGACGTGCAGTGGCGTCGGTCCTGGTGTAATCCAGCTGACTCGTGGTGTCATGAGCTCAGTATGGCCTGATTGGAGCCCAGCCACAGTAGTATCACAGCCAACTTAGCGACTGGCGCTAAAACACCATTTCACCTTCACCCTTCACCCGTCAATTATTACTAATTACGGGGTACCTTCATAGTCAGCAGGGCCGTCCCTACATTGGGGGTGTTGGGGGTGCGACACCCCCCTGGAAAAAAGGGCCAGTCGGCAAATCGGTAGTTTTGGTCGGCGAAATCAATCTTTTATGCATTGATGACTCATTTATACAGAGTAAAGGCTTAGGAAAAACAATGGGAAATACAACAGAACTGGTGCAAAAGCATGGAGCGTCTTTGCTTGTCAAGGGAGGGCCGATCAACGAAGTTCTACAATCAAAATTTTCCCGAATATGTCATTTTTTTTTCATTTTCGACGTTTCATCGACCACGATGAACTAGAGCAACAAATCTATAGATGTATTCATTGTACTGCAATGTAGTATCAATTAGACTCTATAACAAGCAATCATAGTTTAGAATTCAGATGTTCAAAGATGTTTCTGTTTTTTACTACAATTTTGAAGTTTTGTGCCACTCAAAGACCATAAAAATTCCGTACGAATTCCACGATAGAGTTTCAAGAAAATTGCATTTTAAGAGTTCCGAAAAGGCCGTTAGAGCGATTCTAGCTTCAGGTTTTACCAAAATTTTCGAGGGAGCATGCCTCCGTACCCCCCTAATGGCGTGCGCCTTCGGCGCATGTTCTACCACAATGCCGGTTTTACTCGCGCCCATCAAAATTTAAGCACCCTCGTAAGCCGATTTGATGACGCCTAGAAAGATTTTTTCAGTTCGACTCTAGTCGGCAAATCGAGACGGTCACACCCACCCTTGAAAACTTTTGTCGGGACGGCCCTGATAGTCAGTCTGCGCATTTCTAGCCTGGGGGGGGGGTACTTCCATTGCTCGTTATACTAGACGTGCCGCCCAAATGGGTAACTTTTTCAGCGCCAATTTCCCTACATATGGGTTGATTTTTCGTAAAGAATCCCTACACACGGGTAGTAAAATATATATAACATTTTAGACATGCATTGCTTTGAAAAGCCTGATAAAAAGTGCGTTTTAGTTTTCAGTGCAAATGACTTTTCGACGCATTTAGAGTTGCTTTAGGCGTTAAATTGGGTTTAAACATTTGAGATATTGGTAAAATGGGTAAAAAATTTCGTTGTCTTTTCTGTACATGGGTACCACGAGAAACAGAATTTATCGGTAGACATGGGTGGGTTTGGAAAAACTAGGCGGGACGTCTAGTCATTTGAACAACGAAGTACCCCCCCCCCCCGGGGTTTCTAGTAAAGATTGTTACGCAAATCCTGGACTTCTGTTAACGTTCATGATTAAGAATTTTTTTTGGAAAAGCATATATCAAGCAAGAAAAAAGTGAAAACTATGAATTTGGTTTAGGTTTTAAGAGACAAACATAAGGCAAGAAAGGATTTTTAACATCTTTACTTATGTATTGAAATGAATATCAACATAGCTAACAGTTGCAATAGTTTTTTTGGGGAAAAGGCCGCTGCTTCACTTTTTGTTTCTTGGTTTGAGTTCGTCCGAACAACTTCTTAGATAAATCACAGGTTTAACTTGTGGATTAAAATATTCGTGTCCTTTTGACCAATCATAGCCAACTGCATATGCAAATATATCCCCAGTGGAGTTAAAACAACAACACGTAATAGGTTGTTGACATTGTTCAGAAGTCTTAAGCTTGGTTCTTGCATCTTTATCCCAAAAACTGAATTTGCCATCAGAACCTACAGTCGCCAGAGTTCCATGTTGAGGATGAAAGGCGATATCATTAACTGCAAATATTTCCTGAACTTGAGATGAGTTTGCAACATCAGAACGATGACACTTGAATGTGAAGTTGTCTCGTGGATTCTGTGGGTTTATGTATTGTATAGCCACTCTTCCTTCTACTGATCCTAAGGAAAATCCAGCAGGAACGTTTTTCTTGTCTTTAAAAATTGAAATACACCGATGCTGGTATTTCAATGGTGACTCAATTCTTTTGAATTCCGATGGGGTATTTTCAAGTTGATAGACAATGATACCTCTCTGTGCAGTGGTAACAACTGCCATGGGGTATACCACATCCGCTGCATAACAGCGCTCCTTGAGATCCAATGTGAGAACTGGAGTTTGCTGACGAAGATCCCATAATCGGAGAGATTTGTCCCAGCTTGCTGTCATGAGGCACTGATAATTAGGTGCTTGTACCCAATGGCAGCTTTTTATTGGAGCATCATGCTGTGCGACCTGTGCAAAGAAATTTACTCTGTCAAACAGTATTCCTCTTACTGGTGCAATGCAAAGCCAGTGACTCCATCTCATCTTTTGGAGTCTCTGCTGTAACATGGCAAGGATTTTTGAAATTTTTGCTGGCACATTCTTCAATTTGTGCAAAAATAAAGGGTGTACAGGGACGCTGGAGCAATGGTACGGCAAGGGGGCAACCGGGAATGTAAGGGCAATTGGGATAAAAAATTAGGGGGTTTGGTGGTACTCCCCCAGGAAATTTTTTGTGTCCACCCCCTTTAGATTGGCTTTAAAATGCAACAAAAGTTTTTCAACGAGTATTAATCACGTTTTTATACGACAACTTTTGGCTATGTCTCCACATGTCCGCATTTCGAATGGCATAATAATGGCGAGACATTGTATTTAACGTTGTCAAAGTCAATTATTGTTTTGCATTGAAAGGGCACTTTTGCCCCCCTTAAGAAAAGTCAGGAGGGGCACTTTCCCCCCCTTCCCCTCTCGGGCATTCCTGAGGATGTATTTTCAAAAATTGCATGAAACTGTAAAATTTAGAATTGTGCAAAACTCATTTAAAGTATATTTTTTTTAAACAATGTTCGATCATTAGGCAAGGCTGAAGTGAACAACTATATAAATTGGTTACTTCAAAGATAGAGTTGACTATTCAGAAAAATGAAAGTTAGCCAAATTAATAAACTAGAATGCTGCTTACTTGAGTTGCTTGATTCGATTGCAAGTCCCACATTTTGGCCATATTGTCTGCTCCAGCTGTAAACACCTTTGTTCCATCATCATGCCAGCAACAAGAAAGAACTGGTTTTGTGTGATTTTGCATTGCTTTCGGGACTGCATTACCACTTTGCTGTATCTCCCAACATTTCACATTGTTGTCCCAAGATGATGCAATAAGCAAGTTTGCTTTTGGACTAAATTTCAGGCAGCTGATTGTGTCATCCCCAGACTGGGTGATTTCAAAGTCTTTATTTGGATTGTTACTTGCTACAAAAACAGACATTGTCAAATCAGGTTACCTGAACATGCTTTAATATAAACTGACAGTTGGTAATTACCTTGTTTCTTTTACACAATTTTTCCTATTGATCATTTTGGTAGAAAACAATTTTTCGAAATCGCAAGATATCAATTTTTCGATGTGAAAATTGTATAAAGCACCCAAAAATTAGTCTAGGTGCGAAGTTTTACTATCTCAGCACTTGTATAATTGATTTTACGAGCATTCAAAGTTCAAGACTTTATAAGGGCTTTGACCATGTGGGGTAAGAAGTTACACCAAGTTCATTTTGTGCTGTCAAAGCCTTAATGAAATCGGGAACTTTGAATGCTCATAAAATTTAGAACACAAGCACTAGGACAGTGAAACTTTGTTCCTAGACCAAGTTTTGGCTGCTTTAAAAGATTTTCATAACGAAACTCGATATCATGTGATTTCGAAAAATTCTAATGCTGTCTGACCTCATGCCGAAATGATCTATAAGAACACTTGGCTTCGATTTCAGCCTGCCTATTTCTTACTACGCTCGGAGGGAGAGACAAAGTTTAGCAGTCTGCTTGGGTTAGCTTTCAAAATAACACACCTAGAGAGGTGGGTCGTTGGTTTTTAACACAGGGTGAACATGGGTTTAGTTGCACTTACACGAGGAAAAACCAACCCAGGTTGAGTTAACCCAGGGCGAACCCGGGTTAGTTTGGGTAGAGTTATTAGGGCTTTATTAAATAGTTTTTCCATTATAGATAGAAAAACAAGGGAAAGTTTTAAGCAAGAGAAATAGATAGGTTTACCCGTTGTTGATGTTGTTGTTGTTGACCCAAAGAGGCCTGTCCCTGCTGAGGACGTCGAACCGAAAGCTCCAGTTGTGCTTCCAAACATCTTCTTCAATTCCGTGCAGCTAAGATCATCAAATAAGATGGTTTCAAAAGTCAGCTCTACCGAGTTTACTTAACTTTGGACAGAGAAGGCCTTTTCCTCTATTCGTGTGAAGAAGCCCGCGAGTCAGTGGATATGCAAATGAGTTCACGGAAGGAGCCTCGACTCCAAAAATATCCCATGTGACAAGAGTGATAACGAGGCAAAGAGCCGCTGTCCAAATGATCCGTTTGTCACATTTCGTTCTTTCCTGCCATCTTTCTTTCCCGTTCTGTAGTAGTGGCTCAAGAACGTAAAACAAGATGAGGTAAAATTTCTTGCTGCATCGCCTAACTCCCATCCTAATCGTTAATAAATTTAGACGAATTAAAATCTATTAAATGTCTAAGATCTCTCAAAGCATTTATTTTTGGTAAAGCGCTTCAAATCGTTGTTCATTTCATTATCAAAATGAAAGACGTGAGGTCAGGAGGAACTCCCTCGAGTATGAAATAGGCCTATATTTACGATCACTTATTCTCTGTCGGCAATTTCTACGTTTCCCTTCCTCCATTAGTCATAAGTGTTTTGGCTCGCCCCTGGTCTGCTCTTTGATTTTTGGATTGTTTTTTGGTATGGGTGATTCAACTGCCAAAATCGCAACATTTTATGAGTCAGGGGGTTCTTAAAAAAATTGGTATCTAAGCAGAAGAGCATTGAATGAATTTAAGAATTTTGGCAAAAAGTCTGCAGTATTGAAATTTTTTCAAAATCTTGAGGTATGTGAGTTTTGATGCTTTAAATCTTTTTGGGCATTCAAAGTTCAGCTAGGGATATAAACCCGATCCGGAGGAAAGTAGCTCGATCGGGATGAAAGAAGCCCGATCGGGATGAAAACAGAAAAATTCTTCTGCAAATTTTCCTCCCGATCGGGACGAAAATGCCAGGAATGTCTATTTACTTATTCCGGGGGATATTTTAGATGTCATTTTGGAAATCTATGCCCCAGAAAACCCTTTTATGTGTAAAAAAATTTGGGGTTCCCCGTGTGGATTTTCCAGAAATTGCGACTTTGTTAAAATGACGTCATTTCCATTGTTCTACAGGCAGTTTATTGGAAATTTTGCGCCAAATTGCGTGGAGCACGAAAAAATGATGATAATTTTCACAAAAATTAGTTAATTTAGAAAGAAAGTTCCAAAACATTAGGCCAGGTCAACGGAAAACACGCAAGAAGGGTGCAGAACAATGGAAATGACGTCATTTTTAACAAAATCGCAATTTCTGGAAAATCCACACGGGGAACCCCAACATTTTTTTACACATAACAGGGTTTTCTGGGGCGTAGATTCCGAAAATGGCATTTAAAATATCCCCCGGAATACGTAAATAGACATTCCTTGCATTTTCCTCCCGATCGGGAGTAAAATTTGCAAAAGCATTTTTCTGTTTTCATCCCGATCGGGCTTCTTTCATCCCGATCGAGCTACTTTCCTCCCGATCGGGTTTATTTCCCTAGCTGAAGTTGTAGTTCCATAATTAATGGCTTTGACGACAATGAAAACTGTTGGGTGTTGGTAAAACTTTTCAGCCGGGTCAAAGCCTTTATAGAATTACTCATGAAATTGAAAAAGCAAGCGCTAAAATAGACATTTGACATTTTTTCTCTAGTTTCAAAGTCACCCGTGACACACTGTATGAATGTGTAAAGGCAGTCCTTGATGGCTCAGCTGAAAAGAAAAGAAATTTCACCGAAACTGTTGAATTGCAAATTGCTTTGAAGAACTATGATCCCCAGAAAGACAAGCGTTTCAATACACTTTTTTTTCAATAAGCAACTTGACTTTCGTCCAGCCCTCAAGAGTTGCTTAACATATCTAGGGTTTCAGCCGCCACAGAATGCCTGGTACCCCCTAAAACCTCTTATTTTGGCTCTTTTCTGGCTTCTCAACGTAACTGACAAGTTTGCAAGGATGTACAGTATAAAGAAAGCTATTTCACCAGAAATTTTAGCACAATCTCAGCCCTGGTTGCTTATTGAACGGTTGCTTATTAAAAAAAAAAGTGTATTGAGTGTTTGCAGCAAGAGTCTTATAAAAATATAGAATACACGCTTTTTTTTTTATAAGGAACCACTTTATAAGGAACCTACATGTAGAAGGCCCGAAAATTTAAAGAACTTATACTACTAAAGAGAAAATCATTAAGGAACTTTTGAATGTTGAATACTTTTATCACTGCTAATAATCAAGAATTAGAAAGCCAGTTCCATTCATTTGCAGTAGAAAATCACATAAATTGCACGTTAAGCATGTATCCAATGTTTCTTTGAGTAGTCTCGAGCTTTGCTTACATGCAAATGTCTCTCTTTTATTGTTAAGACCACTGTATGTGCACTTAAAATTAAGGAACTATTAAGGAACTTTTGGAACTACAATTGACTCAAAAGAGGCCCAAAAATAAGGAACTTTAAGAACTAGGCCTTGAGGTAGGTTCCTTATAAAAAAAAGCGTGTATGGACCATGTACATATTTTGAGGGTGCTGTGGCGTCATGGTGTAGTCCAGCTGACTCATGGTGTCAGGAGCTCAGTGTGGTTGATGTCCAAACCCAACCATGGTAGTGTCACAGCCAGGTTGAGGTCTTAAATAGTTAACCTACTACTGAAATCCTAGTGACTGATGCTAAAACACCAATTTAACCTTCACCTTCAATTTGACTTTCCTTGTGCGTGTGCTATTGAAGCATTCAGAATTCCCAACTCTATAAGGGCTTTAGTCACTGGCAGTGCAAGCTTTCGGCATACCTGGAGTAAACTGTTAAGAAATTTTAAACTTTGAATTCATGATCTTTTACAATTATAGTGCATGCATTGTTAGTAAATTCTACCTTTTACACCCTCCAGTCCACTCTGTCAAATAAAGGTTAACTAAGTGCTGAAAACAGGCAAGAGTACTCTAGAGGATGAAGATAATAATCTATTTTGGTATGCCACTTGTGGAAAAATCTAGAGGATGAAGATAACACTTTCATTGTCAGGAAGTAGTGTTTCAGCTTCAACCTTGGCAATCCTCAGCGAGAGATGCCAGTTGAGCGGGGAATTCACCTGAAATAGGTTTCTTAGCTTGTAGGTAAAATTGGATTCATTTATTACATTTTCCTAACAGGCTAAAGAACATTCCAAGAAGAAACCTGAAAGTTTGTGTGCTTGGAGATGAATCACATTGCGATGAAGCCAGAGCCAATAATCTTCCATGCATGGATGTTGAAGCCTTGAAGAAATTAAACAAGGATAAAAAACTTGTCAAGAAGCTTGGTAAGATGTTCTGTTATTGATTCTGTGATGTAAGATACTTTTGTGGTGTGTTGCAAAAAGGTCTTACACGCTTTTTTTTATAAGGAACCTACCTCAAGGCCTAGTTCTTAAAGTTCCTTATTTTTGGGCCTCTTTTGAGGCAATTGTAGTTCCAAAAGTTCCTTGATAGTTCCTTAATTTTAACTGCACATACAGTGGTCTTAACAATAAAAGAGAGACATTTGCATGTGAGCAAAGCTCGGAACTACTCAAAGAAACATTGCATAAATGCTTGACGTACAATTTATGTGATTTTCGACTGCAAATGAATGGAACTGGCTTTCTAATTCTTGATTTTTTCTAGTGATAATAATATTAAACATTGAAAAGTTCCTTAATGATTTTCTCTTTAGTAGTACAAGTTCTTTAAATTTTCGGGTCTTCTGCATGTAGGTTCCTTATAAAGTGGTTCTTTATAAAAAAGGGTGTAATCTGTTTTTCAATTTCAGTGTATTATTTTAAAACATTGGCTATTTTATTCAGATGTGATTTTGAAATCTCAGGTAGTATTCAACTAGAGCGTATATGGCTTAAGTACTCTCCCCCCTCTTGATTTCCTTGGACATTTTGAAGAGCAGAATTGTATTGACTTTGGAGCTTCAAAAAGCAGAGTTTGTTGCTCTTTTGGTCTTCTATTACCTCTGAGAATTTTTGTAATAGTCAGTTACCAAAAAGATAATTTTGGTAGAAATTTTTTAAAAACTGTTAGGGATAAAGCCCATTTCATATAATCAGTAAATCATGAAAGGTCTTGTAGTGAATTTCTAGATGTGTTATTGATTCTGCAGGAACGTAAATGTACATCAACAAAGCAAGTAATCTTTATTTGTTAACCCAGGTCGGGGTTTCTGGCAGCTGTCTAGCTGTTGTGGACCTGCAGCTAATGCTTCCAAACTGACATTCTAGAAAGAAAATATCACAGGTTCTCATTTATCAACCTTGGAAGGATGGACATCTGAGCTGACTGTAGGCTTGTGGAAAGTGGTCCCAATGAGATTCAAACCCACAACCTAACAATTGAGCAAAACATCTTGACCACTCAGCCCAGAACCTCCTTAGGAAATAGAAATGTTGATGGGAGGCCTGAGCCAATTTTGAGTCTGATATAACTTAAATTTGTCTGTTTTCATTTTTAGCCAAGAAATACAATGCTTTTGTTGCTTCTGACACCATCATCAAGCAAATTCCTCGTCTCCTTGGACCTGGTTTGAACAAAGCTGGCAAATTTCCCACCATGGTAACACATAATGAAAATTTGGTGCAGAAGGTCGATGAAATCAAATCAACCATTAAATTTCAGATGAAAAAGGTAACTTTGACCAGAATCTTGGCACACATCAAAAGTATTGTAATGCATGCTGACTCCTTTTCAAGTCTTTATTAACATGTAACAGTATCTACATGTCATTTGGGTTTGAAAAGGTTGATCATTACATGACACTTTCTTTTGTTGTGGTAAGGCCTTGAGAACTGGGAGGCTATGGATTAGCCGGACTTTCACCCAGAGTCTTAAAACAAATGGGCAGACCTTTTTGGTCAAAATTTTTTATTTTATTTTTCCTATTCTGGTTTTGATCTATTTATGTTGTAATTGGTGATGTTTTTGGGCTGTACAAGTGATATTTAAAAGTGTTTGATGCCCTTTGTTTTCCACGAGCTTTGGGTACATTTAGTCTTAAAAATTTCAGACAAAAAATGTTTTTGATATTTTGTTTTCCAACGATTGATTTTGGATGATAAATTTTGGACAAAGTAAAATGATATGATAAAAATGTATTCTCCAACAAAATTGTCGAAAAAAATCAGTCTTTCTCTTCATTTTTTCATTCAAAGATCAGTAACAAAAAATATTCATTATTCTTAATCAAAGTACAATTGTTTTTGTTAAGTTAATTGCCATCATAATTGGTATAGAGGTCTATAAATAATGCATCTTTCTCCAAATCGCTGTTGAGAGCCTCCAAAATACCTGTCACTGCAAGGTAGCATTTCACAAGTAGCATTAAAAAAGCATAAACTGAGAGAGACTGCCAACGTTATTATTCTCTTATTCATTGTATTGCAGTAAAATTTATGGACAGGTAATTTCAGATGATAAAAAAATTTCCAGATCCCAAATTGGTCTCAAAATTTGACCACCTGAAATCTTTGTGGAATGAATGTAACTATATGATGAGTGCTTGGACAAAGAGTTGGGTTTTAAAGATATTGCAGATATTTAGGGCATATTTTTTGGTCACATTCTGTTTTCACCAGACGCCCCCTTTTTTGGTAGACGTTTTTTGGTAACGTCTTCTGAAAACGGCAGGTTTCGCAGGCCTCCAAAACCTTCTGTCCCCGAAGGGGGAAGGTTTTGCAGACATTGGAAGGAATCTTGTTTGCCCTTTAAAATGTATGGTTTAGTTTGATTTTGTTCTGATCACCCTAGCGTTTTCGGCAGCTGTGTTTTTTGGTGCAGGAAACCTTTTCCTGCTAAGTCTACTGTTTTTGAAATTCGGAGAGTTTGCCAAAAACAGAAGGTTAGCAAAAAATAATCCCTTAGAAAAGAGATAGTCATTATACTGGTTTGTGAAAAGGCTGGTCATGTTAATTTTTTGCATACTGGCATATTCAATTTGCTGCACCTTTGGTCATGAGATATTATTTTGTTAACATTTTTCAGGTTTTATGTCTTGCTGTTGCTGTTGGCCATGTTGAGATGTCTGAAGATGAATTGGCACAAAATGTTTTTCTGGCAATCAACTTCCTTGTTTCCCTTCTCAAGAAAAACTGGCAGAATGTACGCTCTTTGAACATCAAGAGCACAATGGGAAAATGCCAGAGGCTGTATTAGAATATTATTGCAATCATCTGAAAGCCAATTAAATTTTGTGTTTTTATTCGCTTCATTCCTGACATTGCATTTGCATTTTTTTGTGGATCTGTGTGCAATGCTGTAGTCAATCTGGTGACCAGTAACTAGTGGGTTTGCGCATTTCACGTTTGTTGTTGTTCGTTTGGCAGTTCAACTTGATTTCAGTCAGGCAGCAAAAAGCGTAGCATCCAGTGTGCATTTAATGAATCGTTTCTTCCTTTTGAATGCTGAAAGATTCCAACTTCCTTTAGGTTAATGACAGTATCGTGGACATATCTAGAATATACTACAGACTTAATGTTGAGCCAAAAAGTTTGCCCTTGTGAAATCTAAGATATTGACCAGCGCTAGTTTCAAGGGACTGCCTAATGCTGCGCCACCCCGTTAACCAAAGACTTGTTAAATTTAGTGCGTGGGTTCTCTGCCAAAATTTGCGAGGTTAGAGGTTAATGCAAACGCATTTCTGCGTCTCCTAAAGGTTATTTCTAGACTTATTACACGAGTCCTAGTTATCGCTAACGGCTGACTACCGAACTCAAAACCGCTCAAACTCTTTGTGCAACAGCTGTTTTGTAGTTGTTGTTGTTGCTGTTTGCGAAGAGAGGGACTCGTGGAATAAGTCTAGGTTATTTCCCCTATTTCATCTGGAGTTCAAAAGGAATTTGTTTTGGCCAAGCACAGCATAGTTTAGGAATCCTGCAAGAATGTCAATTCAGATAAAAATTAGACTGCAAAGGGAATAAAGGGGTGTTAAAAAAATTACCCCTTTTCCGGAAAATTGTGGGCTTTGTGTGGCTTTGCCCTCGCTCTCTTAGCCCCTCTCAAAACAGGGAGCGTCTTCCCGAGTGTTAACACCCGTTTTCACACGCGAAGAAACGCGGGAAGTGCGTGACGAGAAGCTGTTGCAAAGGCACCTGGGAATTTCGTTTCAATTTGAAGTGTATTTATGATATGAATACAGTGGAGGAAGCAAGAGAAACCAAAGAAGTGAAAACAGCGACATTTTGGTTTCCAGGCATAAAGTAATCATCTTAGTTTCAAGAAGCCTACATCCACTGTTTTCAGCTTTTCATCAATTTGAAGAATGTATTACGACCACGAAGAAAATGGGTAAGAAAATCGCTTTCGCTCACTGAGCATCTCTTTGTTGAGTTAACACAACAGAATCATCTTTCGAAAAATTTCGACCTGTCAGCGCCCTAATTTGTCAATACGAAGTAAAACCCAATATAAATGTAAGAAAACAAAAGAGTAATGCATTGATGCAAAGTTTAAACAAAAAACAGGCTCTCTACTTGAAAGAAATACCATGATATCTCGTCTCGGCGTTGAGAAAGAAGAGAATATTTCATATTTTAACGACAGATAGAGATTTTGGCCTTGGCCCTTGGAAACGAAATTTAGTGTTGTCAATAAATTAACCCACGTTCTGCACATGATTTTTTGCAATCCTGCTGCATCATTCATCAAGAAAGAGATTGAAATAATGATTTAAGTAGAATAATAATATCGTTTTAGTGAAAGCAAAGAAATTCTTCTGCAATCTCAAAAGTAGGAAGTCAAAATAGAGAAGAAATATGCACGCCATAACAACAGATCAAATAAGCCTATATTTGATACATTAATTTGCCCTTGTCTTATCTGCTTTATGAGATGCAGTAATGATTTTGTTTACAAAATAAAAAATATCAACTTAACTAAAATGAGGACAAAGCTGATAAACTTAAAACTTTATCATTGCTGCATGATGCTGACCATAAAGTTGTTGATGTAATTGAAATTGCTGGTCAAAAATTCTCCCTTAGTCTCGTTTAATCTCTTAGCAAATCATGTGCTAACATTCACCTTCCCAAGGCTATGCTCAGGCTATCACTGATCATGTTATCAATTATATCAATTATATTATCTCTGAAAAAGAATCACAAGACAGAATTATAAATATCAATTATATCACTGATCAAGAATCACAAGACAGAATTTGCTAAGGAAGAAAGGAAATCCCCAGAAATCCAGAAGGTGGAAAAAACTATAAAAATTCCCAAAATCTCTCGAAAATTCTAAATTATTTACAGCCCTTATCCCTAGCATTTTGAAAATGATTCACTTTTTTTGAATTTATGGTTTAAAATTTAAAGTAAGTCGGGTTTCTTAATGTAGGCATTGCAGAAGTTTTTTGTACCTAATTTCTTAATTTTCTGAAAATGAAACTTTTTTTATTTGCTTAACCTAACAGAGTTGTCCTGAATGTCCCAAATGTGACAGTTTTGGTCAAGAGAATGAATTAATGAAGATATTTTTTAGGAAAAGTATTATTTGCTCAAAAAGATTGAAAACCACATAGAAATAATGAAAAATGGAGTATGAAATGGAAATATTGTGCAGTATTTTCTTATATTCTGTATAATGTGGACCACTATCTGCAACAGTATTTATAGGAAAAATGGCTTCTAAAAAGTGGTTTCTTATTCCTTGGTCCTTCAGGTTTTCATTTTCTTTAAACAATGGTAAATAATAATTTTAATGTTCAATCTACTCCCGGTAGGCAATTTCAAAATTTTAAACATGCTACTTGTGTTGACACTGCTGACGATGTCATACAGCAATTTTCCCTTGCATTAAATAACCAAATTTTATTAAATGATTCAGAAATCTCTTTTCCACAATATTTTCTTATATACTGTCAAATACATTGTTTCACCTTCCCTGAAACATGCTTTTGTAAACATGGATATGGTTCATGTTTTTACAATTCTGAGTTTAAAAACATTTTCTCATAAACCATGAATATTAATAAGAGATAATGGGTTCAAAATATTTACTCCTAAAAATCATTAATATTAATGTTTATGTTACTGAGTAAACAAAACTGACTGATGATGCTTTTATTGCCTTGTATTTGTGTAAGCATGTGTCTTCAGCATATGCAAGCCATCTTTCAAATATGCTTACCTTACATTACTCTAGCTACATCAAACTATGAATACTTATTTTGCATCTAGTATGTAAAACAGGGATCTTATTTTTTCAACTGGAGTTTAAAATAATAACACAGAGCATAAATGAGGCCCCATTAGGGTATCAGGGATGTGTAATGTTTCCAGAAAATTCTGGGATAAAAATTAGAAAACATACAGGACAAGGGGTATGTTTAGAAAAATGGTAGGGGGTATCAAATATTCAGACCCTCCCTTTACACGCAATTTTTTATAAGCAACTTTGCTCGGCCCTAGTTAAAAAAGTTGCTTATTTTTGGACCTTTTATGGCCACCTTTTAGTAGTAAAAGTTGCTCAGTAGTTGCTTAATTCTGACTGTATCTTTTTGCCCTAAGAATAGTATAGAGGCTAGAAAAACAGCAAAATATAACATTGCTGACTTGAGTCATTTCTCCTTGCTGATATTGTTACCATTAGAGACTTTGTATTAAAAGTTAAATGGAAACCCCTCAATGAAATGCCTCACTTAACAAGAAACACTCAGTTAATATGCGGGTTTTGATGACAAATGAATGGAAATAGCAAAAAAGTTAGGTTTATTTCCTTTAGTACTATACGTTGCTTAAACTTTTAGGTTGTCTACATCTTGGTTGCTTATAAGCGGTTGCTTATAAAAAAACTGCGTGTATTGGGCCTAAAAAATGTTTTGTTATCATTATTCTTCCCAAAGAAAGTTTCAAATCCAATTTTTGTTAAATGACAATGAAGACATTTCAAAACTGCTAGAATGTTTGCTACTGTGATTTTGTGTCTTGAGCTGGAGGGGAGGGGGGGGGGGGGGTCAATTTTGAGTTTCTTATTTATTGGCAAGCAACTTTATATGTGTTTAAAGTGAAAGGTCCCATGTAGGAAAGTCTGCTTAGTCCCATAAAAAGGCTATTTCCTGTGGATTTACGTTTATTGGTAGTTGGTTTTACACTGTGTTCGAATATGGAACCTGCTTACTATACATAACAATCCATTCTGAAGACCACAGGCAAGAAATGTTTATTCTCTAAAGGTCACATCTTCACACAAAACATTACTCAATACAAGGAATATAAATATTACAAAATATTATTTTCTAGAAAATCTTTCGAATCATTTTTGATTATGCCCTTTGAACCACGTGACATTATTTTCAAAAATTCCTGGCTGTTTGCTTGGCCATCTCATTAATGCGTGTTCAACTTGCAGAAATACAAGGTGTGCTTTCCCCTTTTGAAGCATGCGGGATCTTGAAGATGAAAATACTCTCTTCATTCTGCTGAAGACTCTCTTGCAATGGACACTCGTCAGCGGTGTTACTGCAGAAATCTCGAAGAGGATCATTGCTTGAGGAAGCCCATCTTCCAGATCTGTACTGCCTATCACTGTCAGGAAATCTTGCAGAGAATTACAGTAGCTTGCCAACATCCTGTTTTTTTTTAACATCTGTTGTTTGCAAAAGTCTTTGTACCACTAATATCTGAAATTTCAGTTATTGTTTTATTGAATTTATTAATAAATTTTTCATAATTTTTGTATTTTTATTATTAATTATTAATAGAATTTTAAGTAATTGTTTTATTGTATATTTAAGTAAATGCTTCAAAATGTGTTCATTTTTTTCAGGCAATTTGCATCTGGACCACCTGGGAGGTTTGTAAAATTAAATTTATCAAAATCTTAATTTTTGCTGTTTCTGAGTATGTAATAAATCTGCACACTTTGATGTTTGCTTAGTAAACTTTGCCAAGAATGCACAAAACTTGCTGAGTAGATTCAAAAGAGACCTTGTTTGTTAAATTTGAGCTCAGGTAGCCGGAGTTATTGAGCAGTGAACTTTGAGTGCTCCCCTGCAAGCGAGTAATAAATGGTACTTGCAGGGGGGCACTCAGAGTTTTCCAATTGATAACTCGTGAGTTGATTGACTTGATTTCAAAAATGCTTAGCGGCCCCAAGGCAATCTGAAGCAATCAATGAACCTAGACTAATCAAGATACCTGGTTAATATGTTGCTAGACATTGCCTATCGACTGGTAATAATATTAAGACAGAGGAAGCTCTTTCTGACAGTAGTTTTCGATTTTTCATGCACGGATTTTAAATTTGTGCCATTTTGCAAGGTTCCAAGTTTATTGGTCATCTACAAGCCTCTGTGCTTATTTTAAGCAAATTTTTGCATTGCCCACAAATAGTGCATGCTGCATTTACCATAGCGACCTGACTAGTAGCAAGAGTTTCTGAATATCCACCAAATATGATAGCCATTTGCGAGCTTCCCGTCGTAAACGCTCGTGCCGTAGATGATCGATTGAGCGCCGCTACTCGATTAAGCACCGCAGTTGAATAAGCGCCGCACGAGAAATACAATTTAATAAGTGCCGCAGTCGAATAAGCGACCCGGGAAATATTTGATTATTTACTTTTAGTACGCTAGGAACGATGTTTGAACGAATTTTGAAGTGTCACGTTTCAGAAATGGAGTTGTTTCTTTCCCTCAAAAATGAGAAGAATAACCTTGGTAAAAACAAATATCCTGGCGGTAAATTTGGTTAAAGTAAGAGTTGTAACAATCAATTTAAAACATTATTTACCCCTAGTTGTTTAAGCGCTCTTAATAATCGTTGAAATATGCGCGGCAGTCAATTAACCGCTGCAGTCGAAAAAGTGCCGCGCCAAAAATCTGAGAACTTTAATAAGCGCCGCGGCGCTCAATCGATCATTTGCGATATCTGCCCTCTGATAACTTATATTAAACCTGTTTCATTGATTTTTCTGCTAAAAAACCTGCAGTGCTCAAATCTCGGACTATCAGCTGCTAATACATTTCTCTTTTAATATATTCTGTAGAAAAATTCGCTGAGTGTTGTTTTTTAGACATTTCTGCCCTAAAAGCAGCTGCTTTTCTCTGTAAAATCTTTTGTTCTCGCAGAAAAAGTGAGGTTTCTGTGCGTGGGTTGTTATGCATATGCTGCATTTGTAATGAATTTTGATTTATCCTGACAGATGTTTTGAATGATTGTGAACGCAAAGCGCGAGTTTTTCATGGACGTTGCTAAGCGTTTTGTATCCAGAATTTCTTTTTGTTGTTTCAAGCCTTTGAAATTTCGGTCAATATTTTCAGTCGCTTCTTTGATTTGAAATTGTTAGTATAGTAGAACCTCCGTACATCGGACACACGTGGGACCAATTGTAGAGAGTTGTCCGCTGTATGGAGGTTACTTTTTTACAAAGTGATTAAATTTTATTTTAGAAATGTTTGTCCGTTATAAAGAGGTGTCCTTTGTAAAGAGGTGTCCGTTAATAGAGGTCCTGTAGTTTTCTATGAAATATTTCTACACAAGTCTGTGTAGTATTTATTCAATTCAGTGTGAACGAACATTAAGGGCTTGTGTGACAAGTATAGGAACAACAATAAATTAACTAAGTTAGTTAATTTAGTCAGTTTTTGAAAAGTCGGCTCAGGCTCAGTCACGGACAAATTTGAATGCTCAGTATTACTTAGCAATGCCTTAACTTCCTAGCGATGTCAGGTTGATAGTCTCGTATAATGGAAGTAACTTCCACTTCAATTCGTCGGTGATATGAAAACCTGGTATACACGCTTTTTTTATAAAGAACCACTTTATAAGGAACCTACATGTAGAAAGCCCGAAATTTTAAAGAACTTGTACTACTAAAGAGAAAATCATTAAGGAACTTTTGAATGTTGAATACTTTTATCACTGCAAATAATCAAGAATTAGAAAGCCGGTTATATTCATTTGCAGTCGAAAATCACATAAATTGTTCTTTAAGCATGTATCCAATGTTTCTTTGAGTAGTTTCGAGCTTTGTTCACATGCAAATGTCTCAGTTAAAATTAAGGAACTATTAAGGAACTTTAAGAACTAGGCCTTGGGGTAGGCTCCTTATAAAAAAAGCGTGTAGTGTTAATGGGTCTATCCGAAATTTTTTTTCAATCAAACTTTAGACACGATACTCTTTCAGGAAGTGAAAATACAATCGCAGTAAATCATGTAGCTAATACATATAAATCCTAACTAGTTAAACCTAGCAGTAGTGCTGTTCTTCAAAGGGGTCGTGTTTGGTTACCATTTGTTCAGAAGGAATTTTTTGAGACCTTGTTTGAAGCCAGTTAAGGAAACACTTGTTCTAATACTGACTGGGATCTCATTCCAAACCTTAGCAGCAGAAAAATGAAAACTGCCTTTCGTATATTCAAGCCTAGCTCTCGGGATTTGAAGGTCGTGGTAGTTTCTTGTTGATCTCTGGAGACCATTGATGTTCGGGTGAATTATGATTTTATAAGTCAAAGAACAAGATGTCTCGTATCGAGACCCATTAAGGAGCCAAGCATCTTTGTATTTGGCGGACTGAATAATGTTTTTAGCTTGTATTTGAAGACATTGTAAACGTTCTAATTTTGCTTGTGCCAGGTTTTCCCATAAAACACTGCCATAGCGGGTGGCTGTCGAGAAGTGCTTTGTACACTCGCTCGTGCTTATTTTGTGGAAGGTTTTTTTGAAGTTTTCTTAGCGAAGCTAAGCCCCCTACCACTTTGTTCTTGGTGGCTGTATTTCAATTCAATCTGAGCGAAGGTTAGGGACTGGGAACAAGCCTAGGGTGTACGGTGACGACTTTTTTCTAAGGATTAACACAACTACTATAATTCTCGCTGTAAATTTCTGCAGTGTGGATGATCCAGTAGATGCTGTCTTTGTCCTATAACAGAATCATGTTTAGTCTTACAGGCTGACATTTATTCGATAAGATTTTCAGAAAAATATATTGTCAGAATCAATACACCAGGTTATTGTAGCTCCGGGGGCTCTTTGTCCACCAGTTGTTTGGTAGATTTTATGTTTCTGTCGAATAAAGTTGTGATTATCTGATGTCTATTGACACGTCATTTCTGTATTCTTAGCATTATCGACCATGATGATATGCGCAACTCAAGTCCTTCTGGCAACCAACGAGATGCCAAACTGGCAGAAATGGTAAGGTATACTTCAATGATATGGTTTAACATTGTTTAATGACGCCATCGCATCCTCTTCTCTTACGATGTAATTGGAGCCTTCATTTGATATGCAAACATGTCTTTTGATAAGTCGACGGTTTTGTTAGATACGATGTTCCCATAGCTATTATCGCTACGCGCTGAAGTCAATTACTACTTGAAGATTTTCTTGTGCTCCAGTCTTCCTAGTCGGTTACGATTATATTGGAATATGAACATCGCCTTCACTACGGGGACATTACTGAAGGTGCTGTGGCATCGCGGTCTTATCAAGCTGGTTCGTGGAGTCAGAAGCTCAGCGTGGTCGGGGTTTGAGCCCCAGCTATGGTAGCGTCACAGCCAGGGTCAAGGTCTCGATTGTTAACCTAGTACTGAGATCCTAGCGACTGGCGCTTGTACACAATTTTACCTTCACCTCATTACGAGTTCTTGTTGCTATGGAAACTAGGCTTCACCAGTGAAGATCACAAAGATCGAAACATTTGCGAAACGTACTTCTGTATTTTCAAGTTCCTCGTTTTTTAATTTATATAGCTTTACCTATGTTACATAATTGACTATGCAGAATCGTAGGGAGGATAATTGTACTTTGGGGGCTGAATTGTTCGTAAAACAATTGAAACAATAGGCAATGGTACCAACAATACAATTAAACAATTCATTTCATAACTTTCCACTAGATGATTTTCAGGAAGATCGTCAGTAAACTTCGCAATGACACATGTGAAGTTTAGAATTTTTGATCGTGCATGGAAAAAAAATCGCAAGACGGAATAGTTCCTTTTCGTATGAGGATTTTGTTCGCTAAGCAAGCAGTTCACCCAATGACATAACATAATTCGCATATCTAATTCCCATCTATATTCAATTTTAAGCCGCATTTTCACGATTCTATTTCCCTTTACTTTCGTCTGTGTTGTCAACTCTCTTTATCCCATTTCGTTAATGCAGAACAGCCATAAACACTACTTGCATTATATTTATAACCATTTTATCATTTCAGAAAAAACGAACTGATGAACGCCTGCGGTATAAAAGACAGTTGCCAGGTGAGCAAATTAACTTACATCTTCACTTATGGCATCGAACTAGAAGCCTTGTAGTTGCTTTGTCATGCTTACAAAGAAATACAGTAGTTAGGAATCTGTCGATGCAATCGTTTCATATCGTTGAAGGAGGTTATAACTCCTATAGAGGTCTAGGAGGATAGAGTGGTCTCTGTGGCCCATTAGGGTGCAGGACTCAGAACGAAATTGTTGTGGCTTCAAGCTACGGTCACTGGTTCTAAGAGATGTACAAGCAAACATAAACATGCATCTTAGGGATGGTTGGAACTCAACGAAAAGCCAGGGAAATTTCAATGTAGGAATTTGGTAGGAACAAGCCTGTTTGCATTTGCTTATAAAATGGTAATATATGCTTATATTACCGTGGAAGGGTTGGTTGTATGGTTAGGATTGACTGTTAAACTAATTTCGATTGGCTGATAAAAGAAGAAATTCGTCAGAGGCAGAAGCCAACTTCGTCTCAAGGGTGAATAGGCCACCATGTTAAACTTCGCTGTCCATATTCGACCCTGGTATCAGCCTTGTCTTTTCGCCATTTGATTGGCTGTTTAAACAATAGAATCAATGAAGTGACGGCACAGTTTCTTCGAAACATCACACCAAAATAGACCGATAAACTAAGCGAGCACTTGTATATAAGTAAAAAATGATGCTACATACGGTAGTATGTATTTCCTTAGAGTTATCAATGATATTCTTTGCATTTCCTTGCTAAGAACATCTGCTTTCAGAGTCTGCATTATGTTTTGATGCCTAGGCCACAATTAAATTTCAAATATATTCGTAGATTTTGTGGCTGCTACCAGGGCTTAAAGCGATTTGACGGTTGAGATTCGTGGAAATTCGATTGGGGTATTTGAACAAAATGGCTTCAGAAAAATGTCTACTCTTTTGCAGGAAGTTTCCTTGATAGGAATCGTGTATTTTTCCTTGCCTTGCCTTCATGGATGAAGGCTTTTCTGTTTGACTAAGAACACAAGCTGTTTCATTATTGCTATTGAATATCCGTACGTATCCTACCCTTCTCTCATGCTTGTAATAGAAGGCTCAGGCATCTCCATTTTCTTGTCAAAGCGAGCCGGCGTTCTTTGGTGCTCTAGGAGCTGCGCACTTGGCTAGGATCTTTAAGACGATCTGTTGTAGTTTTGTCATATCTAAGTTTTCATCCTAGCTATTACGGAGTCCTGGGAAAATAAGGAGGAGCTCCTCTTCCAATCTTTTTCAAGACAATAACAATAGGGTCATATGAGCAGTTTCCATGCAAAATTTTGTACCAGAATAAGAATTTTTTTACGACGATGACGTCATCGTGATGACGTCATGATTTATTTGGCTAAAGTTTAGTAAAATCAAACTCATTGTATCATTCGAAAGCTCTAGCTCAGGAGAATCTATATTTGCACTTATCGACCTTCTTGGATGCACTAGTAGAGAGATATTGCAGTCAAAGAGCAAAAATGGCTCTCTGATGACGTCATCGAAAAGTCCAACTTTCGTTCAAAGTTTCACAGAACCCATCTCGGATTTGGAATCAGCGCCATCGCTTTACCCAGAATGTGCAATAAAATTAAAAGTTAGGTTGAAAGTCAGATTGTTATGGAAAATTTCCTGCCTATTATATTTTAAATCACGGTCGAAAATATTTTTACTTTCCAGTCCTGTCTTTTGCTGCAAATTGTCTTCGTTATTGAGGTTATCTATTAATTTTGTATGAGTATGAAACATGCTTTCTTGAAAACTGTAGTTTAGCAGTTATGTTTAGGAAAAACATGCGTTGAAGTATGCTCTCACAGAAAGGTTGCTATTTCACCAAGTCGAAATAAAAAACTTAAAAGCAAAACAAAACGCTTTGTTATCCCCCAAGTTAATGCCAATATATGTCGCTCCATTTCTGACGTTTATAGTGTGCTAATCTTGTTGACTCAGAAACTATTGCAATAATAATTGATGTTGCTGTTTTTTGTTGTTGTTGTTATTGCTGATGTTGTGGTGTCAGCAATAGTAAAAAAAAAAACATCTCCCGTTGCTCGCTCTGTGTCTTCTGTATCACAAATACGCCACAGAATCATACACAAGGTCATCATTAGTACATACAGCAAACTTTCAAAACTTTCTTAAGCAGGTGTCTTGGAAAGCTGTTAGGACTTAACTTGTTTTTATTCGACTGCATATAACAGATGACATTTTTGTGTGAATGAAGACATCTTTTCCTGTTAAATTTCTTTGCCATGCTTTTTTTTTACGTAATCTTGGCAATCGGCTCACAGTCTGTTCTAAATTATGTACTTGATTCAATGTTTATGTGTGAGTTTTTGCCAGTTGTCGCCAAAGTTCATTGTTTTCTTTTTCTTGATTGACATCTGATTGGCAATCCTGTGGCTTAGATTTCTTTATACTCTGAAGACACTCGAATCTAAGAGCTAATTCGTTTTCTGTCATCTCGTAAGTCGCTTGTTTCAGTTTGTGTATACAGTATAGTTCTTGCTGTCGTGAAATGAATTTTGGAAATGCAACAAATTATTCAACATCGACACCTTATATCAATTCATCAATTCCACTCAATGGCAGCGACCCAAGCAGTTTTTCACCAGTATGTGCTTTCGTTTTAACGTTTATTCGAAGAAACTGGAGTATTCAATTTCAGAAGCAATCGTATGGTTTGTTCTTGCTGCACTATCAATCTTACTTAATGGCGTTGCTGCTTATTATTTCATTTATGTTAAATCTGGCAATCAACTGCAAGATACTCTCAATGCAAACATGTTTCTTTCCAATCTTGTCTTTGGCCCTGCTGTACAAATAAATTTTGGCATCATCTACCTTAAAGAGCAGTGTATCAGTCGAACTATATGTCAACTAGGCACTATTTTGATGACTATGTGTTCATTGGCTACTCTGATTTTGGTTGCTTGGCGTCAATTAAAAAAGCTCACGAAAGTTGCTACCTTAGTAGATGTCATTCAAGTGTCGTTTTTGAAGAAATTCCTCAATATTGCGATAGTTTGGGGTTGCTGTTTGATGGTACTTACAACAAAGTTTCTCAACCCGTCTACTGTCGCTCCAAGTTTGATAATATTCATTCTCTCTGTGCTTCTCTTCGTGTTGTATCTGGCTACTTCAAAAGCACTAACGAAAGCTCGCCGTCAATTTTCAGCCTTAGCGTCAGGTGAAGACAAAAACAGAAGGATGGCGTGTGTTGCTTCATGTAATGAAGCGTTGAAAATTCTTGTTGCCTTGCAGATTTCTACTCTGATCACCTGGTTGCCAGCTAGCTTGATTACTCTTCTTACCCGAATCGGAGTAAGTGGGTCGGCAACAGCTACAGTTTCCTTCGTATTTCTTAGGGTTCTGTTTCTTCCTTCGATTATTGATCCATTATTCTTATTTTGGTCAAGTGCAAGATTGAGACGCAAGAAAAAAGCGTATTTGCAATGCTTCTGCTAAATGACTTTCTTTATTACTTGTTGAGACAATTTAATGACTACAAAAATTGTTGTGTGTAAATGGTTATGTGTTCGCAAACAGGGACAATTCATTAATGATCAAGATAGCTGCTTGCTTTAAATGTTATTTAATAATTGATTATTAATTGTTGTTAATCAGCCCCCTTTTCCTCCCTCGAAGAGGTGCGACAGAGAAAAACACAATGTGCAGATTGGCAACAGATAATCAAATAACGTCATTCTACATGTACAGATTCATACTGCGTCTACATTACTATACATTAAATACGGTACTACATTCATTTTAAATACGGTACTACATTCATTCTAAATACTATATGTGGGCATTGGAAGTGCGAAGTGGCAAGGTGGACGCGTAAGGTTGGACAAATTACCGCCGTGGGTAGCTGAAGTACCCATGTGGGCAGGCAATGCCAAACCTTGGGAACATTTGTTGTGTGCTTGACGATAGCGTAGCGATACAGAGTGCCGGGTCTCTGTCGACTACGAGTGAGGTCCAGCAATCCAGAGAGGGGTGCACGGATGTAGAGAGGGGGCCGGGTCCCCATTGCAAGCATCCATGTCCAACTCTGGTGTGAAACGTTCAATAGTGGTTTAATTGCAGGGCAGTTTAAGCTGTAGTTTGTAACATTTCTGAGTCTTTTCTGGGGAGAGTGCAGTTATATTGCACTTCTTGCCACAAATCGCACTTCTTTATTACAAATACTGTATCATTTAACACACGGGCAACAGGGATAGTTAATGAATAACATGAAGTATTGAATAGGTGGTGCTCTGAGTGCCTAATAAGTATAAACCCATCTATATTACAACTGACCCAGGCCTTACAGAGTGATGAACTTGACAGGGGTGGGAAGGGAGGGTTTTCGTTGGACCGAGGACTGTCCAGTATGATGCGTAAAGAAAAGAGGCCTTCCATAGGATATGCCTGGTTTTTAGGTGGATTTTAGGGTGTAACCTGTTGGTTTGTCATTGGCTAGGGGTAGATCACGCCCTTCATTGTTTAGCATAGTTAGGTCAGTTCGGCACATATGATTGGTTAAATACCTTATGATACCACTCACTGTGAACCATGGCAAAGTAAGGTATCCAGGCTACAACTACTGCGGCATCTGTGGCATTTTGGATGGCGTAAGGTTGCAGGCAGCATGGAAAAAGGGGGCAAATTAACTACAGTTCAGCCTACGTCAGAATTTTCAATATTCATTTTCAGAAGCAATGGTATGGTTTGTGCTTGCTGCACTATCAATCTTACTTAATGGTGTTGCTGCTTTTTATTTCATTTATGTTAAATCTGGCAATCAACTGCAAGATACTCTCAACGCAAACATGTTCATCTCTCATCTTGTTTTTGGCACAGCTGTACAAATTAATGCCGGTATCACCTTCCTTAAAGAACAGTGTATCAGTCGAACTATATGTCTACTAGGCACTATTTTGATGACTATATGTTCACTGGCTACTTTGATTTTGGTTGCTTGGCGTCAACTGAAAAAGCTCACAAAAGTTGCCACACTAGCAGATGTGATTCAAGTGTCGTTTTTGAAAAAATTCCTCAATATCGCAATAGTTTGGAGTTGCTGTTTGATGGTACTAACAACAAAGCTTCTGAATCCGTCTACTGTTGCTCCAGTTATGATAATGTTCATCCTTTCTGTGCTTCTCTTCGCGTTGTATCTGGCTACTTCAAAGGCACTAACGAAAGCTCGCCGTCAATTTTCAGCCTTAGCATCAGGTGAAGACAAAAACAAAAGGATGGCGTGTGTTGCTTCATGTAATGAAGCGTTGAAAATTCTTGTTGCCTTGCAGATTTCTACTCTGATCACCTGGTTGCCAGCTAGCTTGATTACTCTTCTTACCCGAATCGGAGTAAGTGGGTCGGCAACAGCTACAGTTTCCTTCGTATTTGTTAGGGTTCTGTTTCTTCCTTCGATTATTGATCCATTATTATTGTTTTGGTCAAGTGCTAGATTGAGACGCAAGGTGAAATCATATTTACAAGGATTTCTCAATAACGTTTGAATTCATTATTGAGACAATTCAGTATCTAACAATGAATATTGTGAATAAATGATAATGTGTTCGCTAATAGGGAAAATTTATTTATGATCGTAAGATATAGCTAACGCTAATGTATATATCATTACCCTGGAGTTTTATTAATTTGTGCTGGTGAATTTATAGAAGCTCCATCTCCCTGGTCTGTACGAAAACTTCTCTGCTATTTGTAACTTTTTGTTGTATTATAAGATCGAGCTTTCGGAGTTAAAACTTAGAAAGTACCTCCATCCATCGTTTCTTCGGATTTTTCTGTAGTTTTTCTTCTCAGTTTTTCTTCCTTTTCGATAAAATTATTGACAATAAACCTGGCCTTTATCCCCGAATTCAGATAATTTCTTTTTGCGATGGTCACGTTGTATTATTTCGTATATCGACTGATTGAGAGGAAACTGTACTTCTAAAAATCTTGTAGCTTGATTCAGGTCCAGACGTTCTTTGGGCTGCCCTGACTGGTTGATGATTTTTCCCCGACAGAGGTGCTATAGTTCATCGGCTTATGATCTGGTCCCCCAATGGGCACTTCTCCTGCTTCTTGGCAATGAAGTGCAACGATGCTGACTTTGCATCTTGTTTTAGTATCGACATTCTTTCATGCAACACATCACTACATTTTCTTCCTCGTTAACACACTTTCGTTCTTTCAATTCTTATTTTGGCTATAATGGCGGTATCTTCTTTGGAAACTAGAAACTAAAAAAGAACTGCCAATGAAATTCGTTATCTTTGCTACAGCTGATAGTGAGCTCACATTGCATCAGTAAAATCGCTTTTTCCTATTGCCTGTAATGCATCTGTTGGCTAGGTTGGTGGATAATATCTACGGTAGAAGGGTGAAAAATATGGAGAATAAGTCGCGTTAAACATTTTAATTCATTAATGCCATAGTTGTTAGTCAGGAAAGAACACGTCATCAAATGGATAAGCACTACTGTGTTGGGCTATTTTGCTTAATGTGGTGGATTTTGTGGCTTTTTCTTGCTTGATCGAAGGGTTGGCCAGTCCCTCAACCATATGTTGGATACCCAATCGCTTGAGCAGTCAAGGCGTTTGTCAGGCCGCTCTACACCACACCCCCCCCCCCGTATTTATCACTCGACATTTGGAGAGTCTTTTAGCATAGAGAAAAATGGAGATAGTTTGACCACTTTTCTGTTCACACGCTTTTTTATAAAGAACCTCTTTATAAGGAACCTACATGTAGAAGGCCCGAATATTTAAAGAACTTATACTACTAGAGAGAAAATAACTAAAGAACTTTTTATTGTTGAATAGTTTTATCACTGCAAACAATCAAGAATTACAATGCCGGTTCCTTTCATTTGCAGTCGAAAATCACATAAATTGTACGTTACGCATGTATCAAATGTTTCCGTGAGTAGTCTCGAGCTTTGCTCACATCTAAGTGTCTCTGTATAGTAGTCATGAAACTGAACATGCAGTTAAAATTAAGGAACTATTAAGGAACTTTTGGAACTACAATCGTCTCAAAAGAAGTCCAAAATAAGGAACTTTAAGAACTAGGCCTTGAGCTAGGTTCTTTATAAAAAAAGCGTGTAGCCAGTGTTGGTTGATATCTTGGACAAGGCGGTCGCACGTGCAACATTCAATGCAACAAACAAAATTTTTTTACCTTCATTGACGTTCATCTGACAATCATTTTGACGTCTGATGACCCAACAAGTGTGCCAAAACCAATTCAAGCATCCAACATGTCATCGAACTTTGGTGCTGGATCTGTTTGACCAGGGCTGTAAAAGATATTTTGCCCGCCTTCAGTAAGCCAACTATGTACTGTCGTAGGGGCCGCCCATGTCCAAGAACTATTGATTTGCCAAGCTTGTTTTGTAAAACCCGTTCAACTTCTCGCTCGTTTTCGTTTCTGAGCACAGTAGTCCAGTTGCGTAGCGAAGGGGTATGGGGGTCAGTCGGTCCTCCAACCATCGCCAAGATTTGTTTTGTTTTTAGGCTAAGCCTGCTTTAAAAATGGCCTAGGATTCGTTTTCTCTTAAACCCAAGCCTTAGTTTTCTTTTTTCACGCCCTTCTGTCCTTCCTGTTTTAGATGTGTAGTAGTTAAAATTTTCACGGTTTCGTGATCGAAAACTTCTCATCCTAAAGATATTTTCGTATGTAATGTTGTTTGTTCTATGTATTTTTTCGGTCTGATTCTAACGTTTATACTGTGAGAAGTTTGAGTCGAAAAAAGCTTTGAACTTTGCCGGATGACGTTTCGGCTTTTCGTCGCATTTTTCAAGTTCTATACAACTCAACTGACGGAAAATCATGTTTCCTTGGATTAATCATTGCTTACATTGATCATTTAATTCAGATGCGAGCAGTGATAGGACGAGGAATCGAGGACCGTTTACTGATCATATGTTCAAGCTGTTGTTTTTCGTATTAATCCTCCGAAATTCTCTTTATTTCATTGGCCACGAAGTTCGTAACTTATAAGAATATTCATCATATGAAAATTCCTACGTTCCTGCAGCTGCTTTTAGTTGAAAACAGCGTTTTGTATTGCTGTTTTCCTTCATGATATCAAAATTGCACAACTTTGGCCTCCTTCTTATCATCAGGGTTTTTTTAAGAAAAATTTAGAACTGCACACTATCATTATATCCTACAGGTGTAGAAAGTTGAATTTACGAAGTTTGACGCAAATATAACTCAATGCACTCAGTTATGGGGTATAGACATGCTCTGCAAAAAAATTTTTAAGTTTTTATGTCAGGAATCGCTCTGACGGTCATTTCGTGATTGGAATTTGCAAAATCTAACAATGAGACCAGGCCATTTGCTGACTAAAGAAAAACATATACTGTTGATTATTTTGGTATAGGGCAATAAGTACTTCAAATAATTTTAAATATGTTTTATGCATATTTCTCAACTGCACAATTTATCTTTTAGAACTGCACACAAATTTTTAGAACTGCACATTTTGTGTAGAACTGCACGTTAAAAATCGACCTTGACTAAAATTCGAAATCTTGCTTGAATTAAGGGCGTATTTTTTTGGTCACATTCTGTTTTCAGCAGACGCCTGCTGTTTTCGGTAGATGTCGAAACGTATTTTTTTGGTACCGTCTCCTGAAAACGGCAGGTTTCGCAGGCCTCCAAAACCTTCTGCCCCCGAAGCTGGAAGGTTTTGCAGACATCGCAAGCAATCTCGTTCTGAATGTTGAATAGTAATTTCATAGTTAATTTTAAACCTTTAGAGATGATGTAATCTTGTAAAAAAGCTGTCCAAGTTGAAAATAATGCTGCATAAGGTAATTTAGACCGAAATGTTCACTCAATTTGTCTATCGGTCTATCTGCTCCTCTCTGTGTCACAGTTCACAACAAAGAAAGCGCTCACTATCACGTTTGAAATGTTTTTAAATTTCGCGGGCAACCCTTTAGAAATCATCGGCATCCCTTAAGAACGGCGCATGCTCAAACAAGTTTTCTTAAGTGTGGCAACCAAGGAAACTGACGCCTTTTTCGATCTGCCTACGATTTTCGGCAGCTGTGTTTTTTGGTAGATGAAGATTTTTCCTGTTCAGTCTACAGTTTTCAAAATTCGGAGAATCTGCGAAAAACGGAAGGTTACAAAAAAATACGTCCTAAATTTGACACAACCTAAAAACGGCCTGATAAAATAACCGTACCTTACTTTCCCGTAAGTCGGAGCTTTTAGACTTACGGGAAAGTAAGGTACGGAGAGGGCAACAGGACTATTTTTGAAAATCTCTGAATTTGTAATAAGATTTGGGTACGTTTGTCTAACAACCATTTTGGGATACAGGAAGCCTAGCAGTACCCTCCCTGATTCGTAAAAAAATGTGAGCTTATCTACTGTTAGACTTTCTACAGATCTGGAAAATCCCCGGTTAAAGTCAATAAGGAAAAGCAGGGCCCTATCTTTGAATGGGCTTATTTACCGCCGGTCTTAAATACAACTGTTTAGTTTAGTGAATCAACAGAGCCAAGCAAGGGTGTGCATTTTATAAGTAGCCTATTCAATTGCTTTGAATTTGAATGGAATGCTTAGTCACTGCAATGATTTTTCCTCCTGCACAACAAAGCACTTTTTTGTCATTACCAAGACATTATAGTCTATGTACTTGTACTGTGTACTATTTACTATGTACAATAGATCACTTCGGTAAAATTGAAATTTTTCGAAATCACAAGATATCAAGTTTTCAATGCAGAAAACGTATACAGCATTCTTCTAGGTGCAAGAATTCGTCTAGGTGCAACGTTTTACTATGTCAGCGCTTGTATTATCGATTTATGAGCGTTTAAAGTTTGGCTATATTTAAAACACGGAATACGGAATGACGGAATACGGAATGACGGAATACGGAATGACGGAATACGGAATGACGGAATTCGGAATGACGGAATACGGAATACGGAATGACGGAATACGGAATGACGGAATACGGAATGACGGAACGACGGAATGCCGGAATAAAAAAAGTTTCTATTTGAGTTACGAATAAAAAGACATCCAAAATGCAAAAATAATGTAAAAATAAGAGTTGCGTTTCACACTTCCAATAGGTGGACGACATGTCAGCTAAAACAATAGGATTTCTAAGGGATTTTCGTGAAAACAGTAGGGTTTTCCAGCAAGGGTGTACGAGATTTTGAAGGAGTGAATCGCCCCTTGAAAAAATAAAACTATTAAGAAGAATTTTCACTTTATTGTGTGTCGATTTTGTTTCACGTTGTTTATAGCGCATTTTTTCTTATTAATTATTATAAATTCGTATAAATATTCATTTTAAATTTAGAATTTTGAAATAAACTGAAACAGAGCAACATAAATTCAATTTCTGAAACTGTATTTATCCTATTATTATTATCATTATTAGTTATTGACTTGTTGAATAAAACTAAGTTTACTCTATACCAACACCTATTATACATCCACCCTTCGAGGGGCATTTCACTTCTCCGAAAGGCGTAAGAGATTCCCATTTGATACAAAGGGATTTTTCATAGATTTCTACGGAGTACGGAATGACGGAATGACGGAATACGGAATGACGGAATACAAAATGACGGAATGATGAAAAGGTGTTAATTAATAATAATAATAATAATAATAATAATAATCATTTAATCATTTGCTTTGCAGCGATATCTGATCTCTAAATTGGTAAAATTGCATTCACTAATTGATATAGCGAAAATTCTTTTTCATTTCAAAGCTTACAGAAGTCTTGTGCAATTTGTGATATTTAATCTAATTGAGCCATTCATACCTTGTTTTTATCTATTTCAAAAACTTTGGAAACCAAACCAAACCATGCTCGCTTCATTGTGTAGCATTCCTAGCTCGCGCTCACGTAAATGTAGCTTTAATCAACATGTCAACAACCAGTAATGACAATAATAGTATCAGAACGTTACAGAAATAGAAAAAGACAAGAGAAATGTTAATAGAAAATACAATAGAATCTCCAGTTTATACCTATGAAATGTTTTAAACAGAGTTTACTTTGCAATTCGACCTTCAAAACGAACTAAAAACGCTCTAAATTACGTGAAATCAAAGTAATATGAAATAAAGTGGTCATTTTAACAATAGAACTCAATAAAAATTTTCAATGGTTGTGCATATATATTTCATTTGTATTCGAAACTCCAATTGTCAATTATGATGTTCATTGTAAATATTATGGTTTTGCTGTATTAGGATATGTATATAAGTTGTTTTTTATTAGCCCACTCTCTTGAGAGTACGAGCTATTAGTGGTTTCTTTGCCAACTGTAAATGAGAAGTTTATCATTTATCATCATTACTATTGTTATTATTATTATTACTTAACACCTTTTCATCATTCCGTCATTCCGTCATTCCGTCATTCCGTATTCCGTCATTCCGTATTCCGTCATTCCGTATTCCGTCATTCCGTATTCCGTCATTCCGTATTCCGTCATTCCGTATTCCGTCATTCCGTATTCCGTCATTCCGTCATTCCGTATTCCGTGTTTTAAAGATAGCCAATGAAACATACCTATCATTCTCTGTTATCTCAAGTCTTATTGAAGTACACTGCAATGCATGGTCTAATTGGCCTATTCATAACTTCTTTCTATATATTTCAAGAACCACACAAAACAAGTGTCAGTTCATTTGCAGCATTCCTAGCAGGGTATTTTTTTATAGTGCCCCATGTTGGTACAAACCTGGTTTTATTTAACTAGTCAATAGATAATATTAATAATGGTAATAATAATAAGATAAATTCAGTTTCCGATATTGAATTTCTGTTGTTCTATTTCAGTTTATTTCAAAATTCTAAATTAAAAATGAATGTTTATATGAATTTATAATAATTAATAAGAAAAAATGCGCTATAAACAACGTGAAGCAAAATAGACAGACAATAAAGTGAATAGTCTTCTTAATGGTTTTATTTTTTCGGGGGGCGATTCATTCCTTCAAAATCTCGTACACCCTTGCTGGAAAACCCTACTGTTTTCACGAAAATCCCTTAGAAATCCTATTGTTTTAGCTGAAATGTCGTCCACCTATTGGAAGTGTGAAACGCCACTCTTATTTTTACATTCTTTTTGCATTTTGGATGTCTTTTTATTCGTAACTCAAATAGAACCTTTTTTTTATTCCGTCATTCCGTATTCCGTCATTCCGTATTCCGTCATTCCGTATTCCGTCATTCCGTCATTCCGTATTCCGTCATTCCATCATTCCATCATTCCGTATTCCGTATTCCGTCATTCCGTATTCTGTCATTCCGTATTCCGTCATTCCGTATTCCGTGTTTTAAAGATAGCCTTTAAAGTTTACGGTTTGAATGGCTTAGACCGATTAAGGTAAAAAGCTTCACTAAGTTAATTTTTTGTGGTCAAAGCCTTTATGAAATCAGGAACTTTGATTGCTCGTAAAATGTTGGATACAAGTCCTAGGATAGTGAAAATTTGTGCCTAGACTAAGTTTTGGATGCTTTATTAAATTTTCCTATCAAAAACTCTGTGTGATTTTATATATCCGTAGATTTGCTTTTATAGCTCATTCTCAACAAACTAATTATTGACTTTTTTCTAGATACACCTGGTGCATCTGTTAATGTTGCATTCGATCCTGATGCACCTGTGGCGCCCACTGTCCTCACCGTTGAGCCTGAAGAATCAAACCCACCAGCATATGACGCTCTCTACACAACAAAGGTAGCTTGTAGACTTAGGCCCCATTTTCACTATACACGTTTTTTTTATAAGAAACCTAGATCGGGGCCTAGTTCTAAAAGTTTCTTAATTTTTGACCCAATTTTATTCTAAAAGTTTCTCAGCAGTTTCTTAATTTTTTGAAATAAATTGCAGTAAAAACGACAAAAAACCTTCTGTGGGATACACGGGATACAGTATTACTTACAGATGCGAGAAATCGCACGAAATTAGCCACGCTGGTGCGAGAAATCGCATGGAAATGCTTGAGAACTAATTACTACTTCCACAAATGTGAATCAGTATGTTGGAAATCAGACGCAAAAATGTCTACAGTTTCTCTTCCTCGTAGTTCTAAAAGTTTCTTAACTTTTTGAGTGTCTAGTTCTAGGTTTCTTAAAAAATGATTCCGCTATTCATCGCAATTTTGAAGTTTTGTAAAACTCAAAAACTATTTAGACTTCTCTTTCTCTTTTTGTTTAGCTTCGTATGTTTGTTGTGTGAACATGGTTTATATCCTAACAATGAAACTGAAACTGGGCATAATATTTTTGATGGAATTTTTCCATGCTGACACTTTTTACATGTTTTTCTTTTTTGTTATAGCTGAGCGATACAGAACGCAAGCTTCGTGATCGAGGTATTCCTCCTAAAGTGGAGTCATCTGATGAAGACGATTTAGAGTCATCCCCCCTGCCATCTCCAACACCAACAAGAGCTCGCACAGATGCATCATCACCCGCTGTTCACACTGATGCTGCTCCAACGGGGGTAATGAACAATCCTCCTGTAAGTGACAGCATACAAACCATTTTCAATAATTCATTAGTGAATCTATTGGGTGGGCCGAAAAAGTAGCCACCCAAATTAAAAAATTAATATAAAATATTTCCTGTGGCGAAAGTCTTACCAAACTTTAACCAGGTAGCCTTTAACCTAATAAGCATCTCTTGTAGAAAAATTAAAGTCATAACAGTTTTTTTCTGAGAGCAATGAAACTCGAGACTATGTAGTCAGAAATATGGGTGTAACGAAACTAGAAAGGTTACTGCATCAGCAGTATCCTACTAAACGTGAGCTCAAAGAAACTAATCAACAAAGAAAATTATTATGACTTACACGCTTTTTTTTTATAAGGAACCTACCTCAAGGCCTAGTTCTTAAAGTTCCTTATTTTTGGACCTCTTTTGAGGCAATTGTAGTTCAAAAAGTTCCTTAATAGTTCCTTAATTTTAATAGTTCCTTAGTGGTCTTAACAATAAAAGAGAGACACTTGCATGTGAGAAAAGCTCGAGACTACTCAAGGAAACATTTGATACATGCTTAACGTACAATTTATGTGATTTTCGACTGCAAATGAATGGAACCGGCTTTCTAATTCTTGATTATTTGCAGTGATAAAACTATTCAACAATGAAAAGTTCTTTAGTTATTTTCTCTCTAGTAGTATAGGTTCTTTAAATTTTCGGGCCTTCTACATGTAGGTTCCTTATAAAGTGGTTCCTTATAAAAAAAAAGCGTGTATCATGACTTCGTTGTGATTGCGAAGAGACCAGTGGCCAGAAGATTGCCCTGACTAAAATCTTTTGGACAACTCGGGCTGGCTATCATAAATTACGAAGGGCTGGTCCATTCGTCTGTAAGTAACATTCGACATGTTCAGTCTTTGCGTAACGCGACTGACGTGGAGTTCTTGAATCCGTTTTAGCATATACAACCTTGCAGTTTATCTATAGAAGGTGTTATTTCCCCATACAGGGCAAAGACCGTGCTATTCCTAGTTACAATTTGGATGTCGAAGACCTGGATTCATTTGCTTACATGTGAGTAATAACTAACGTCTGCATCATTTTTATTTGCTTGCGTTGTACTTTGTCGTAAAGGGATGGAAGGGATGTTTTCAGAGAGGGGTATCCTATGAGAATGAACGCTTGTTGATACTGACCAGTTATTAAAGAAATCGTTTTATTACAGAATGGATCCGAATATCGACTACACGCAGTTTTTTTTCTAAGCAACTTCGCTCCGGCCTAGTTAAAAAAGATGCTTATTTTTGGACCTCTTATGGCCGTCTTTTAGTAGAAAAAGTTGCTTAGTAGTTGCTTAATTTCAACTGTATATTTCCCCCCGAGAATAGTTTAGAGGCTAGAAAAACAGCAAAATCTAACATTGCACATAGATTGACTGGAATCATTTCTGCCTGCTGATATTATTACTCCTGTTACCATATACAGACTTTATATGGAAAGTTAAACGAAAAGCCTCCAATGTAATGCTTCACATAATGAGCAACATTACATTCACATGCTAGTTTTGTCGGCAAGTGAATGCAAATAGCTTCGTGATATAAATTATCAAATATTTATGTTGCTTAGGTTCTTTTCCTGTGGTACTATACGTTGCTTAAAATTTTAGGCCTTCTACATCTTGGTTGCTTATAAGTTGTTGCTTATAAAAAAACTGCGTGTAACTAAGTTGACTGAGCCTGGTAAACTATTTGAAACAAGACTGTTTAACCCTAATTGTAGTTGGGTGTTTTCAACAGACTGTACGGGGGAGGGATATTCCGCCCTCCTAGATGTCTCAGAAACGATATCTATGGAAATAAATAAGGTTATGAAAACCGTGCGTCAAGGGTCACTAGTTAAAGAAGGTTCGTTCGGATTACAAACCCACCTTTCTTGTCTAGCTTTTCTAGCCTCTGGGCATGTTATACCGATGATGTAATCGTATGTTGAAATTCTTAGAATCTAATTTGGTGAGCTCCTCAATTTTTTTAAGAACATCAGGATAAGGTTATGTAATCAAGTAACAAAAGCTTTGATCATTCCCCCGCTTTCCCTTGACTATAAAAATCTCGGGAGCGCATTGATCAGCCTCTTGCGATCAGTGGTTTTTGTCAGTGGTACAGCTGGTTAAGAGATCATATTGATCAGCCAAGAAGGTTTGTTGTTTGCTTTACGCGCTGTTTTTTTCTATAAGCAACCGCTTATAAGCAACCAAGATGTAGAAGGCCTAAAAGTTTAAGCAACGTATACCACGCTAGCGAATCTATAATCACTACTGTGGTGGATAATCACTACTGTGGTGGTGCTATTTGCATACTGTGGTGGTAGTTTCTGCGTACTGTGGTGGATAATCACTACTTGTGGTTGGCTATTATGCTTGCGGTGGTGGCAGTTTTGGAGTACTGTGGTGGATAATCACTACTGTGGTGGTACTATTTGCGTACTGTGGTGGAAGTTTTTGCGTACTGTGGTGGATAATCACTACTTGTGGTGGTTATAATGCTTTATGTGGTGTTACTCATCAAGTGAAGCATTTCATTGAGGGGTTTCCATTTAACTTTCATGCAAAGTCAACAGGGAGAAATGATTCCAGTCATTTTCTGTGCAATGTTTGATTTTGCTGTTTTTCTAGCCTCTATACCATTGTTAGGGCAAAAAGATACAGTTAAAATTAAGCAACTATTGAGCAACTTTTGCTGCTAAAATGTGGCCATAAAAGGTCCAAAAATAAGCAACTTTTTGAACTAGGGCCGAGCGAAGATGCTTATAAAAAGACTTCGTGTATTTTAGGATATTGCTTGCCTATGTATATCTTTTTGTACATTTATTACTTTATATACATTTGTTTGTCCAAGGGTCTCTAAATCTAAAGATCAATATTCACTTCAAGTCGCAAATTAAAGCATTGCTAGACCACATCACATCCGTTCAGGCCAGAGAATACTGTACTATGTATTACTATTAGTCACTACTATGTATTAATGTTATGTGTATATTATTATATGTATTAATAAGCAACTGGACTTTTGTCCAGCCGTCAAAGTTGCTTAAAATTTTAGACATTTCAGCCCTCAAAGTTGCTTAACATTTTTTGTACCTACAACCAGCCCGACTTCGCGGGTCAAAATCGTCAACCGTTAAGTCTACAACACGACTTTTGGGAGACAGTAAGTGGAAAAACGTTACCTAACGAACTTAATGCAGAACAAAAGAACAAACAATTTCCTAACAACAAGAAAGCGTATAAGCTTGGTTGTTTGACTTCATAGTTGTTTACAGTAATTCAATTGAACCCTCAAGTTGCGTAATGTTAAGGTCACTTCAGCCCTAGTTTCTTATTGAGCGTTTTCTTATTAAAAAAAATATGTATTTGCAAACCAGATGAGCAAAAGAACACGCTTCAATCAGCTATACACCCAACTCGCAACTTCCGACTTCGAACTCTCATACATATTAAATTCCCAGTTGATCTCGTAACTCGCATATTAGATGCGACTCGCACCTCGCACAATAAGTTCAACTCGCAACATGTTTAAAATGGGTTTCCGGGTAAGGGCTTTACGCTGGTGAACTTTGCTTGCGCGTATCTCAAATAGCTTCGGTAAGATGACAAAAAAGTTTGACCCAAATATCAGCCTGGTGTTTCTTATAAAGGGCGAAAAATACCCGTATTTTTTTTTTATAAGAAATCCTTTATAAGAAACCCAGACTCTCGAATTGCCATAAATTTAAGAAACGTCAGTATACGTATAGGAAACTTTTCACTTGAGACAGCGAAAAATTTCATTTTATTTCCCATGTTTCGTCTGCAATAAAGCATTTCTGTGACAAGCAGACAAACAGGAAGCCCCATATGCATTCAAATATCATCGATAAATGGGTTTGAAACATCATTCAAATAGAATAACTATGTTGCAAATATGGATATTCAAGAAACTCTTAAAAAACTTTCAGTACTCGAAATTTGACAATTTTAAGAAACTTTCAGTACTGGATCAATTTTTCAGTTTCTTATAAAAAAATACGTGTACTCCTAGTAAAAGTAGAGTCACTCCGATCTGACATAGTGGCCCTGAACGACTGTAAAAAGATTGATGGGAAATCGCAGACTTGGTCTTTCTTGAGAAATTTGTCGCGCAGAAGTGATCTTTACTTTTTTTGACTTTGTTCACATTATTTTATTTGCTTTGTTTTCTTACAGGCCTGCACCTCAAGGAACTACTGTAAAATGTAGAATCACTAGAGATAAGAAAGGAGTTGACAGAAATCTCTTTCCAACTTACTTTTTGCATATGGAAAAGGATGATGGCAAAAAGGTATTTTTCAAATGCATATTGTCACTCTCTATTTCCACGGATTGTCTTGTATCCCTTTCCATATCTTATCCAAAGCTTGTCTGTGCTTAAGTTCTTCGCATTTTTCTCTTCAAAGCTGAAAGATACTGCATGCTCTTTTATAAGGAACCACTTTATAAGGTACCTACATGTAGAAGGCCCGAATATTTAAAGAACTTATACTACTAAAGAGAAAATCATTCGGGAACTTTTCGATGTTGAATACTTTTATCACTGCAAATAATCAAGAACTAGAAAGCCGATTCCATTCATTTGCAGTCGAATATCACATAAATTGTACGTTAAGCATGTATCAAATGTTTCCTTGAGTAGTCTCGAGCTTTGCTCACATCTAAGTGTCCCTGTATGGTTGTCATGAAACTGAGCATGCGGTTAAAATTAAGGAACTATTAAGGAATTTTGGAGCTACAATCATCTCAAAAGAAGCCCAAAATTAGGAAACTTTAAGAACTAGGCCTTGAGCTAGGTTCTTTATAAAAAAGTGTGTATTTATGATTTCCTGAGAAGTCTAAAATCTTGGACAAAATATGTTGAAATGGCCTAAATAGTTTAGCTTTTATCTATGGATTTCCTCTTCTCCCCCGTTATAATGTTGTTTCGAACAAAAGTTTTTTTGCTAGTTTTTATCAGGATTAAGACGCAACAACATCTTCTGTCAAAGTTCTTCGTGTAGTCACGGTTTTTGTCTTGAAAGTTATTTTTCGTGTTTCTTGGTTGCAAACTTCGTAATCAATGATAATCTTCTTTTTAGATATTTTTGTTGGCTGGACGAAAGCGAAAGAAGAGCAAAACCTCAAACTATCTTATATCAACTGACCCTACTGATATGTCACGTGGTGGAGACAGTTTTACTGGGAAATTAAGGTAGCCATAGTCAATTGGATATCGGTATTTTTGTGAGAGAGACTTAAGACGTTTTTCTCTTGTGAATGCCCTTGTGTATGGTACTAGCTGAAGGAATTTCATTCAGGACGAAGGAGTTCATTACACACAGATTAAAAACCCAACATTTCATGAGATACACGCTTTTTTTATAAGGAACCACTTTATAAGGAACCTACATGTAGAAGGCCCAAAAATTTAAAGAACTTATACTACTTAAGAGAAAATCATTAAGGAACTTTTGAATGTTGAATACTTTTATCACTGCAAATAATCAAGAATTAGAAAGCCGTTTGCATTCATTTGCAGTCGCAAATCACTTAAATTGTACGTTAAGCATGTATCCAATGTTTCTTTGAGTAGTCTCAAGCTTTGCTCACACGCAAATGTCTCTCTTTTATTGTTAAGTTCACTGTATGTGCAGTTAAAATTAAGGAACTATTAAGGAACTTTTGGAACTACAATTGCCTCAAAAGAGGCCAAAAAATAAGGAACTTTAAGAACTAGGCCTTGAGGTAGGTTCCTTATAGAAAAAAGCGTAAAAAGGAAGCAAACAGAGAAATAGACAAGAATATTGCATTTTCACACATACCTAGTACCACCCCAGACATTTATTGAAAAATATAGATATCTTGGTAACCAAGGAATTATGAACAGATTAAGAACATTTCAGGCTCAAAAACGACAAAAGTTAAGAACAGCCAGCCTCGATTAAAATTTCCTGGTTCTTTTAAAAACAAAGTGTAGTTGTAACTGCTAACTTATGACAACATGTCATCATGTCGGAGCTGATAGAATCTAGTTGATCAGGGTGGCGATAGCATTCAGGTCAACCAGTCACTATTAGACTTATTGCTTGAGTCGTTAGTTTCCGCACCTCCACCACACCAACACCCTGCTACAACTACCAGTTTGAGCGATCTCATTTTAGTGTTGGCCTTGGTCTCATGAGCGATAATAGGGGACTCAGGTAATAAGTCTAAGTCACTATGGCATACGGACTGAGTCACTTGATGTACATTTGATCACTCCCACACCAACAAAATTGTGCCTTCCATACAGGTTTACATCATGTGATACTTAGAGTGGTTATTATTGACTCTTGTCAAGCAACTGACGCCAGCTTGTTGCCGGAGCACTTATGTCGACTGTGACTGTTAGGATCAGTTAGCTACTAATCGCAGAAGTAGAACATTGCCCCCTTTCTGGAGCTGTGTGCAAACTAGTTGCTGTCATCTTGGAGCTGCTTGCTAGAGTGCTCATGTTGACTAGTTAGTTGCGACAGGTCAGTTCCAAATAAAGTGTCGATCAGCAGTTGGCATCTATAGTTCTGACTGTGCACAATGTCGACATATGCGTGGCTATAATTATTCACCGTCGGCATACGCCATGCTATGAATATTTTTCTTTTGATTTTCCAAGCTCAAACATCGCTGGAGAAGCTAGAATAGATGTTTCCGCAAAAGATGGCGGCCGTTTCTGCCAATCCTTGTTTTTCGTTAGGTTTTCCAAGGAATTATGGGAATAATTTCCTTAGTTACGAATTCAACGTCTGCAGCTATGTGAAATACGTAACTGAGGAAATTTTTCCCAGAATTCCTTTCGAAAATCCTTAATGAAAACAATAGGCAAAAACGGCCGCCATCTATTGCAGAACCCTTTATTGTTTCCGTCTATGAAGTAGATTTTGGCCAGTTGTTAAATGTTAATATTTTTAACTTTTTAAGTGTTGCTTTTTGCGTTTTTCAATCCACCACATCTCGTTGTTGTATCCCGCCATTGCGTGTCGTACAAAATCCGGGGTTTAGTCATGAGAAGGCATGTCTATACTGCTGCTGTGTTGGGCATATTTCTAAGCTAGCAACACGAAACTAATCCAATCCTTTTCTCGTTCCAGAATCAATACTTTTTCTAATATTTTGTCTTTCAACTGCTGATTTGCCAAAATGTCTGTTATTTTTATTGTAGAGCAAACTATGTTGGTACAAAATTTACCTGTTTTGATAATGGATCAAATCCGAAAAAGGGAGGAATAATGATGGATGGATCAAACATCAGGGAAGAACTCTGTGCTGTACTTTACGTAAGTGTTGCTAACTGTTCGTAAATATTATACCTTGCAATGTAATACAGTTGACATTCGCTATCTCGAACATTCAAATTCTCGAACGATTTTCAATTTTCCCTCGTTTTGGTATAAGGGTTTGTATAGAAAAATCATCCGCTATCTCGAACCCCGTTATCTCGAACATTCGCTGTCTCGAACCATTTTCGATTTCCCGTGGAGGAAAACCTGCTCTTTATCTCGAACCGTGCCAAATATTTGCTGAACTGGATGAAGAGATAGGCTGAAAATATGTACAAGTTCGCTTAGCGGGAATGGCAGTAGCTAAGTGATATGCTGCCCATGTATACAATAGATGAAGCTCAGAAACGTCGATGGATTGCCAGTATGAGAGTCTTACCGTGCTGCTATCGAAAGAAACAGATTGATCAATGATGATTTGTTCATAAAGAAATCGGTACAAAAGCTTGAAACAAAAGCAGGAAATTCCTTGCAGAAAGTAGCTGTTCTCTTTCAAAACTCCCTTCCCACCCAGATGTGATGCCTGTAATATCAGCCTGTTTTTAGCGCACGGAGATGTGCTGCATCGCCATTATCTCAATTTCACCGATAGTAGGGATGAAAGTGGATGAGCTTTGACTTCTATGTAAAAAATACCTGACATGTTTGATGAAATTTGGGATCAGTAACCCTGCATGTTAATCGGGGTTCCTTTTCTGACTTAACAACTATAAATTTCTATATTTATATAGGGCATCCGTTATTTAGAACATTCGCTATCTCGAACAAATTCCAGTTTCCCTTGAGAGTTCGAGATAGCGGATGTCAACTGTATGTTCTTCCAAAAAGGACTTGTAGCCTATCTGCTCTCTTTAGAACCACAAGGAACAGTTCTGTTTTATCTTTGTAATTTTTGTCGTTTTCTGTAGGAAACAAATGTACTTGGTTTCAAAGGCCCAAGAAAAATGTCTGTGATTATTCCAGGCATGGGACTAGATCACCAAAGGGTTCCTCTTCGACCAAGAAATGTGAGTGGTTTAAAGTGCTTATGCAGCCAAATTTGCAATTTTTATGTTTTTGAGAAATTTCAGTCTTTCCTGATCACTTTGGTGGTACTTTAACTTCTTTCTGATAAATACAAGTGATTTTATTACAGTTGGAAAATTGATCCTTCTTGCGAAAACTGCCGTTTGGCTCTGTCGTCATGTTGATAGCACGCGGTCTTTTACCATACAGAAAGTCAATGGAAAAGCGCTAGTGCGCATATTTAAAAAACGTACCACAAAGAAGATCTATGGCCTCTCCAGTAAAATGTTTGGATTCCTTATATTGTAATTCAAAAGGAATTGTCATAAATTCCATATACTGTACTCAGAATGAGTTTTGAAAACTTTGGAATGAAAAATGGGATTTTGATGTTTGATCTTGATCATTAGGTATGATAACAATCATAGAGACAACAATGTAATAACCACAGCTATTATCATGAATTCTAACAACACAATGACCAGTTATTCCACTGGACACATAAACTTTGCTCCTCATCCCATAGACTTCACTCCGTACTGCATATTTCGTGTCTCAAACCTAATGATATGTGAACCATAATGTAGAAGGACTATAGTATAAATTGTTTTGCTAGCGTGGTCACTAGACATAAAGGGAGCTACCTGTTTGTCCTTATCTGAATATGTGTCTTTGCATGCTCAAGTAAGTATTTAAAACGCTTTAACTCTTTAGGAGCATGAATCATTACTTGAAAGATATCGTACTGGAAATATGGAAAACCTAATAGAGCTACATAACAAAACACCAGTTTGGAATGATGGTGAGTATGAGACTTCTTATTATCCTGTATGTTAATGAATTGTTATTATCATATAGTATCTTTTCCTTCTCTGATTTATTGGAATATAAAATGTACGGAGTAAATCTACACATGACTAGGCGGATACTAGAAGAAATCTATAATGCTGCGGCTACACGTGCAAGTTTTTGCTTGAGATGGTGGCAGATCATGTTCAAAAAAGGTTCTGCAACCTTAGGAAATACGCTTATATGCTTTTGCTTATCACCAGTAATGTCGCAGCGTGTAACCGGTGTTTCGAATTGGCAATGCAACAACGCAACACACTGCATTGTTTTCGTGCCTTTTCCTGGAAATTTTCTAGTGCCCATTCTTGTTATCACGCAAGTTGATTGTCGCAGAACGTCTTGCGCAGCATTTTTGTCGCAGCGTGTAGCCACCTTGGGATTTTTCATGACGGGACATTCTAAAGTGGGACGTGTCACCATTTTAAGCAATTAGTTGCACGTGTTGGGCTTAACACTAAGGCCCAGGCCAAACGATCCGTTGCTTGCCAAGCAAAATTTTTTACCGTTTTGCCACGTCCAAATTCATTGCTCCTCCAACATTTATTGCTTGCGTCAAACAAAACTGTTTTTGAGCGTTTTCAAAAACATCACGCCACAAATTTGCTTATTTTTGCTTGTAAGCAATGCTTGATCAACTGGCCACCTTTCCAGCATTGCTTGTCAAACATCTCTTTTGTTATTGTCAAACATCAACAGCACCGAGTAACTTTTCTTAACAACAATGTGCCCGTGATCGCCCATTAGCAATATCTTCGTTGTTCCGAAATGTTGGACAGCAATGTTTTATGACGTAGCCAAACGGTCAAACATTTGTTATAGAGGAAATTTCAAATGTTTTATGTTTGAACGTTTGGCCAGGGTCTAAAGAAGATTCAATAGCCAAAACATGAGTGGGAATTAGATGAGATTATATCACAGAGATATGAAAGACTTCAGCATTAAGCTCATTTCTTCAGTTCCGTCATATTGTGGTATATACCATTCATGGAAGATACATTTCTATGATCATCAAAACATTATTACAGAGTGAAACATAGCCGCGCTATCGCAATGTCCGAAGGACAATAATCACCATCACAATCGTCATCGAATGGTTATCATCGTCAAAATTTTTATTGTTATCATTATCATCATCATCATCATCCTTGTCATCATCATCATAAGCATCATCATCATCACCATTGTCATCGTCATCATCAACATCATCAGCATAATCAACATCATTATCATCATCATCATCATGACCAACCAAACAATCATCATTTTGCCATTCTTATCATTATCATCGAAATCGTCATCATCATCATCAATGTTATTATTATTATTATCATCATCATCATAATCATGGTTCATAACCGTTACGGTATTAGCAACCTATAACTGAGTCACGTCTTAGTAAAATGTCTCAGAAAACATTTCCATGACGCAGTTGATAACTCTAATCTCTTTCGGGATTTCCCCACTAAATATCTTGTTATAAAATAAGAAAATCGAGAATATTCTGAAAACGACTAAAATTTTGCAACCATATCCAGAACGCAACAGAAGATTCGAATCTAGTCGTATTACGCAAATGAGAACTTTCAGAATTTTCTGATTGGATAAAAAATCAAATTATCTACAGTAAATAAGAACTTCGACAACTTCTGCCAAATACTTGGCACCATGAATCATCTGCGTGTTTACAAATTCCGTTGTCAAATAGTTGGTTTTCATGATGACCAATTACGGCGACTTCAAAGTTTACTTCCTCGTATTTGTGGTTTATCTATTGTTACATTTTGGCAGAAAAAGCGTCTGTGTGTCTATGGATGGATATATACATACATGTATACATACCTACATGCGTTCCACAAACACCCTCTCATTATGTCCTTCGGACATAAAAACCTGCAAACAAGAACCACAAAATAGCGATTAGGCCACAAAATCGACTACATGGCAACAGAAGACCTTTTGCCACGACTTAATCCCCTTTGTATGCATGACACAGGAAATCGCTTGAGTGAACCTTCTAGTTAATTCCCTACACGCTTTTTTTATAAGGAACCTACCACAAGGCCTAGTTCTTAAAGTTCCTTATTTTTGGACCTTTTTTGAGGCAATCCTAGTTCAAAAAGTTCCTTAATAGTTCCTTAATTTTAACCGAGGGGCAAATCACTCCCTAAAAAGTGTACGTGATTTTTAATCAGGGGTTATTTTTGTGTGATTAATGTGATTAATTTGTGATTAATGTGATTTTTCGTGATTAATATGATTTTTTTATGATTAATCTTGAAAGTGTATGTGATTTTATTTTGATTATTTTATGATTTATTTGGTTATTTTTTTATTTATTTGATTATTTTGTGATTATTTGATAATTTGTGATTATTTTGATTATTCGTGATTAATTTGATTTTTTGTGATTTATTTTGATTATTTGTGATTAATTTGATTTTTTGTGATTAATTTGATTGTTTTATGATAAATTTGATTATTTGTGATTAATTTGATTGTTTTTGCGATTAACCTGGAAAGTGTGCGTGATTTTGATTTGATTATTTTGTGATTAATTTGATTATTTTGTGATTAATTTGATTAATTTGTGATTAATTTGATTATTTTGTGATTAATTTGATTATTTGTGATTAATTTGATTATTTTGTGATTAATTTGATTAATTTGTGATTAATCTTGAAAGTGTACGTGATTTTAATCAGTGATTTGCCCCTCGATTTTAACTGCACATACAGTGGTCATAACAATAATAGAGAAACACTTGCATGGGAGCAAACCTCGGGACTACTCAAGGAAACATTTGATACATGCTTAACATACAATTTATGTGGTTTTCGACTGCAAATGAATGGAACCGGCTTTCTAATTCTTGATTATTTGCAGTGATAAAACTATTCAAGAATAAAAAGTTCTTTAGTTATTTTCTCTCTAGTAGTATAAGTTCTTTAAATTTTCGGGCCTTCTACATGTAGGTTCCTTATAAAAAAAAGCGTGTATTCTGTGTAAGAACCAAACATTGTGAGCCAGTCTCTCAGTGGTTCTAATTAAATATTAATGTTACGAGTAATACTTAGGCCAAAAGGTGGACAAGCATGATAAATGAAAGGAAGGTAAAAAGAAAAAGCACCTCATCAGACCTGCGGAATTCCAAGGAGTTCTTGCTTTGAAACAAGGCAAGACGGTACAAAGGAAAAGTTAGATTTTATTCTCATTGGCCCTGAAGAAGTCCTGTATGACGGGCGAAACGAAACATTGGCAACAAATGTTAATTACACTTTTTTTAATAAGCAACTTGACTTTCGTCCAGCCCTCAAAGTTGCTTAAAATTTTAGACATTTCAGTCCTCAAAGTTGCTTAAACTTTGCTTAACAGTTTTTATCTACTAACCACCCCTGACTTCGCGGGTCAAAGTCGTCATCTGTTAGGCCTACAACATGACTTTTGGGAGACAGTAAGTGCAAAAACGTTAGCGAACGAACTTCAACATGCAAAACATAAGAACGAAGAACAATTTCCTAACACAAGAAAGAGAATAAGCTTGGTTGTTTGTTCTTAGTTGCTTGCAGTAATTCAATTGAGCCCTCAAGTTGCTTAATGGTAAGGTCAGTTCAGCCCTAGTTGCTTATTGAGCGGTTGCTTATTTAAAAAAAAGTGTATGCAAAGTTTTTTTTCTTTGGTGCCGCCTTGCCTTCTTTCTTTCCACAAATGATAATGAACATGCAGGAAGTAATTCCAGTAATCTCCTAGTGTTTTGAAGGGGAAAGCCCCCCTTTAAGATTAGCCTTGTTTAACGGCATCATTCGTTATAAACATGAGCTGAAAATTTGAATTAGAGTGAGACAATCTGTGTATGAGTGGTTTCTTATTGCATTTTCGTGTACGAGGTAAAACCATCGAATGTTTACTAAGTGTCAGTAATGTAATTGTGTAACTGATGAAGTAAAATGCTTAGTCTTTGCTAGTTATAGATTGCTAGTTAGAGATTGGAGGATATTAATATATGCCACTGAAGGGCGTGCTACCGACGCAAAACCGCAAATTGCGAGGTTAAGGGTCCAATCACTTCATCTTGCTGTTTGCCACACATGAAGTAGATTGGCGAAAATAATTGGTTCTGCCTGTAGTACACGCAGTTTTTTTTATAAGCAACCGCTTATAAGCAACCCAGATGTAGAAGGCCTAAAAATTTAAGCAACCTATAGTACTACAGGGGCAAAACCTAAGCAACATTTTAAATTTTAGATAATTTAAATCACTGCAAGCAATCGAGGATTGATCAACATAGAAGCTATTTCGATTCATTTTTCGTCAAAACTCGCATATCAAGAGTACTATACCTCATCGACATGATTTTCACGAAGTTTAGGGTCTTGTTTGAAGACGGAAGTGAGGACTACATTGTGTCAGAAGACATCAATGGTATAGACATCGTACTTCTTGACTAAACTGATGTAATTTATAGAATTTCTTTGATATATATTCGGTGTTTTTAGCGTTATGTTTTATAAAAATCCTAAAAAAGCTACAGCAGAACTCCAATTTCTAGCCTCTATGCTATTCTTAGGGCAAAAATATGCAGTTAAAATTAAGCAACTATTAAGCAACTTTTGCTACTAAAAAGTGGCAAAAAGAGGTCCAAAATAAGCTTTTAGAACTAGGCCCAAGCGAAGTTGCTTATAAAAAAAATTGCGTGTATGGTATGTGAAATGTTAAACAATGTCTTATTTTCTTGTGTTTCTCACCAGATACTCAGTCATACGTCCTTAATTTTCATGGAAGAGTCACGCAAGCATCGGTTAAAAACTTTCAAGTCATACATGAAAATGATCGTAAGTGCTTTTTTGCGCCCTTTGCCGTAATTTTTTCTTGTCTGTGGTATATTATACAAAGATAATCGATACTGGGTTCCTTTGTAGAGTTGTTGAGTTCCGATTTTGTCTGTATGTGATTGTGATCTACAGAGTTTTCAGTCGTCAGAGATGTTCCACCGTCTTGAGACAATTATAAATATGCTTCCAAGCTTTTATATATCAGTCAAAATTAAAGAACTGTGAAAACTCCCTAATCTGATTGGTTGCTGCAAATTTACCGGCATAATTTTCCTAGTTGTATCTACCACAACTTCCTCATGTTGGAAACCAGGCTGCGGGCTTTCTTGCATCAAAAGACACATTTGCAAATCAAGAAAATGGGAAGTTTCGGGGGGGGGGGTCTTTCGCGCTTCACAGCACGAACAGTATGTTTTATGGGAGTAAACTCCAGGAATTTGACTTTTTTAATGGGAACTCTGACAATATTTTTTTTCAAGACTCCCGAAATCACCTTGTAAAGCCTTCAACTGTGCGAAGATTATGGCAATTATTTTTGTCCGTGATTAACATTCTTGAATCTCTTGTTAAAAGCATTTTCCAGGGATTAACTTTCGCGAATATTGAATATTGACTTTCTCGACCAAAAACGTGAAAAACGCGATAGGTTCTTCCCGCGAAAGTTTCTTCTCTCCTAGAATTTCACAAATGCTATCTCAGGCTTAATTCAGTCCTCGTACCAGAGGTCGGTAGTAGTACAATGTCTTAATCAATCAGTGATTTGTAATTTGCAAAAGGCGTATTAACAATGGGGGCACGGAGGTCGGTCGCCAAGATTGAGATATCGCCAAGATCAGTTTTGCTTATGGCCTAAATATTACGACAAAATGTCATAAGATACCTTTCAGCTATGCTTACCATGTGTAAGCACGACGCCCTGATTTTCTTTGACCACGCCCTTTTACCCGTCTGTAGTTGGACCTTTGACTACGTCACTGCATATCAGTAGTTGTATTTGTTGAAATATTACCAAATAACATCAAACTTTCTTTGCATTTTAGCTGATTATATCGTAATGCAATTCGGACGTGTAGCTGATGACGTTTTCACGATGGATTTCAACTACCCCTTGTGTGCACTGCAAGCATTCTCCATCGCTTTGAGCAGCTTTGATGGCAAATTAGCCTGTGAATAAATAGGTATATAATTTTCTCTTTAACATACATTTAATATCGTATACAATATTAACGAGTTTGTTGGCTGCAAGAAGTATATTATAATAGTTTCAAGCTATTAATGTGACACTGGGTAAGCTGAAATCTTATGTAATTTGGTTTCTAGTTGTAAAAATTCGGGTTTAGTTGTTAATATTTCCTTTGAAATTTGAGAAAAACGATTAGAAAGGCAGGAATTTGTTTTAAGGCTAAAACCGGCTACTAAGAAGTGACTGCTGAAAAAATTGTATAAAACGCCGCTAAAGGCCCATTTCCACTTCGTTCGCATTCGCTGTTCGCTAGCGAATTTGCAGTTCGCCGCTCGCTTGCGAACAGAGTACAGCCTTCGTAATCAATTTTAGGCGCTAAAAAGGTAAAATTTTTGCGAAAACTTTAGCTTTACTGGCAGCGGAAATCAAAATCGCTTCGTGTTCGCCATGTTTTGATGGCTAGCGAGCAGCGAACAGCAAGTGCGAACGAAGTTGAAATGGGCCTTACGAAATGTCAGAGCACAAAGTTTGTTAGCTCTTTATCGATATAGCGGCCTGGTTAATTTTTTTGTTTCCGTGGAATATGCATTAATATGCCCAGCAGTATGCGAAATAGCCAAAACTGTCAAGAAACCAGAAAGCCTGATTTTCAAAAACAGATTTCTCAGTGTGGAGGATACCTATACCATGACTGTTTATAAATTATGACTACTATAGCTGCTGAAACCGTTTATTTATCAATTTTTCTCCTTTGCCTTTCCCATCTGCTGGCAGATTTTAACCTCTGGTAAGCAGGCATAGTTACCGGTACTGGTAGGTCTCTTTCCCTTGTAATTGCCCTCTCTGAGACCCTCTTTATACAAGTGAAACTATGGGTCGGTTCTGTCATTTCTGGTTCTTTTGCAATATGTTATGGAAACTTCTCCATTTTATCACACTCTAAAGCAGAAAATCTAATTGCTGCTCGAAACATAACTTGTTTCTTAGCCTTTGTTCAGTTTGTGCCATGTCTTGTATCCCATCCAGTCCATGACGTTAACACTGGATATACACGCTTTTTTTATAAAGAACTTACCTCAAGGCCTAGTTCTTAAAGTTCCTTATTTTTGGGCCTCTTTTGAGGCAATTGTAGCTCCAAAAGTTGTCTTAACAGTGGTCTTAACAATAAAAGAGAGACATTTGCATGTGAGCAAAGCTCGAGACTTTCGGGCCTTCTACATTTATGTTCCTTATAAAGTGGTTCTTTATAAAGAAAAAGCGTGTAAAAAGAGTCGGAGACGAGCTGGCTATACTTCGGTTGGATCCATGAATTGTACAGATCTAAGAGATTCTGTATAAACTGAACGGCCTTTTCGAGCCAAAACTTGCCCTGGAATGAACCAAGATCGATCCGGTTTCTCTCGTGTAAACGGCAATTCCTCCTGCTTTTGATGAGGCAACAGTTCAAGAAAGTAGAACTTCTGCCTCCAAAATCGGCTTTGCTCTTGACTGACACTGTCATTAAGTCACTTCTAATAACCCCCCCCCCCTGACTACTCCAGCCCCACGTGGTTGTAGACCAGAGAGTATGGTTCTTTTCTTGAGACATTCAAGGCATTGTGCTTTGGGATTAGCTATTTAAATTTGCATTAATGGCTTTTATTTAGTTTTAGCTCCACCGTTTGGAGCTTTTCCCTGAAATAGTCAACACTTAGCATTATCTTTTTGCTGTATGCAGTGGCGTGATGGGCTGAGGTTCGGTTTGAGTGATTCCTTAACTGCTGGGTTTCTAAATAAGTATTTTTGACCCTAACTCTGCTATAGTTGCTTAGAGAGTCTACAATTTCTGGCGAAATGTTCCTGTTCCCAAAGCTCGAGCAGCTGCAGAGCTCCTAATATGTTTTGACGGAAATAGGGGACCTCAGAGCGCAGCCCCGTTACGCCACTGGTCATTATCTGTTGCCACTGGAAATGTCAAGAATGGTAAATAGTTGTGTTATCTATTTAACAAAGCAAAATCGTTCAACTATCGTTAGGCTTGCCTAATGCGAAAGTGTTATTCTGCCCTTTCTAATCCTCCGATGTAGATAACATCAAATTGTCAGAGGGAGCTATTTGCTGGTTTTCTTCGCACCGTGTTTATAACTTTAAGTCACATTTCTAGTGGCAATGGATCTTTAGACGAGGTTAATAATGGTAGTTCCTTATTGTAAAAGCGCTCACAGCGCCCATTGGCTGATCCTAATATTATTTAAATAGTAACTGAAGGGATTTTTCGAATATTCAACTTGCAACAAGGTTTTGATTAAGGATGAGAAGTGTTGTCTCATAACAGAGCATGTGAGGCATTTAAACTGATGAAAAATGATTGGCATCGCCAAGTTCAATAGTCGAAAAATTCTACAAAACGTGTCCTGGGTATGTAAGAGTAAGACAAGAAGAGATTTAAAATTGTAATTTAATTGCCTTGTGAAGCAGACGTCAGCGAATTCTGCAAATTTTGGTGCCCGATCTTTACGCTGTCAAATTTGCTTAACTGGCTGTGCTGGGGTGTGGTGGGCTTTTTAACTT
>JACTAT010000144.1:88151-103346 GCA_014526335.1 Chrysaora quinquecirrha
AGAGCGGTCATTATTTGTGACCGGGTGAGGGACCGAAGAGAAAGTATTTTGCATCATCAAAAAAATTCACCCCACCGATTTTTGGTCTAAAATTTCCTTTACCCCATCACTTGACTGAAAAGCAGAAGAAAAACCCTACCCTCGCACCTATTTTCGTTAGGTGCAATAATTCCTTCAAAGCCAGAAGCGTAAACATTTTGCCAAGCGTTCTTTTGAATATCAATGGCGTAAATGAATCTGGTTTTCCGATAAAATCTACAGTCTACAGCCCCCACCCAGTTATAAATAATGACCAGTCCCTTAGCGGACACCTCTGTACATCGGCCATCCCAAAACAAGCGATAATTTGCATGCAAACGATCGTTTGTATGCAAAAACCGTTGAATGCAAATAGCCTCCATCAACCTGTCAGACACGACAAAAAGCCAACAAAAATTGTTTCACAACGGTTATTTTGCAAAACAGCCAGTCAAAAGCGGACAAAAACACTGGTTCCATTAGTGTCCGTTGTATGGTGATCCTTCTGCATTGGTTATGCCTGTGATGCCGTTTCAACTGCGATTCATATGCTGCTTCCGCTACTGGTATTACCGCGTCTGCTAACTGCTACCTTTGCCCATGCATGAAGTCTTTCCGTAAAATGCACGGCTGTTTCTAACTTTGCCGCTGCCATCATATTTTACCTTGTGATTCTAGAGCTAGTACTCCTCCTTTCTATTTTCCTTCGAATTCAGCAACTGAATGCAGCCAATACCGCTACTTATTTTTCTGCTGCTATCATTGCCGTTACAACAACTGCTGTACTTGTTATGTTGCTGCTGCTAATACTGTAACTTAGCTGCTGCTTCTGCTTCAAATGCAGTCGCTGCTATTGCTACTGCTGCAATTCCTTCTTCTGCGACTGTTGTTGGGTCCTCTCTACTACCACTCTTGCCACTGCTGCTGTTACTGCTGTAAACATTACTATATGTACTATACCTGCTGCTGCAACTGAACTTCTGCTGCTGCCTTTACAGCTGCTGCCGCTATTGCTGCTGCTTCAATTTCTACTGCAACCGCTGAAGCTCCTACTACTGCCACTCTTACCACTGCTACTGCGTTTGTCGTTGCTATTACTATTTGTCCTATCGCTGCCTTACTTCTACTTCTGACTTCTACTTCTGACTCCTCCTTCTGCTGTAACGTCTGCTGATACTGCTTTTACTGCTGCTACTATTGCTACAACTACACATTCTACTCCTGTACTTGTGATTCCTTCTACTGCAGGCGCTCTTCGTTCTCATGCTACTGCTAATGCTGATGCTACTTTAACTTTTACTAGTTGTCATATCGCTCTTGTTTTTACTTCTGAACTACTTTCCTTTAATGTCTGCTCATACGTGCTGATACATACTGCTTTTACTGCTGTTACTATTGCTACTGCTACTTCTTCCGTTATTGTTTTCTATTGCCTACACCCTTACCAATGCTACTGATACTGCCTTTAACTATATATAGTTGTCCTATCGCTCTAGTTACTATCAATGTAGCCTCTGATTGTGCTACACTTCTAACGTTGCTTCTGATTCAGCTACTTCAGCTAGCTGCTAGATCCTACCCATAATGTACTTTAACTGCTGCTACTACCATTACAATTTTACATTTAATATTTATCCTATTGTTGCTGCTACTACTGTGACCTCTTGGATGTTAACACTTCTACCAGTAGTGCTGCTACTGCCATTGCTACCACTTTTGTCCTGTTTCTACTGTACTACTGAGACGTCTGCTAATGTTGATGCAACTCCTAACTGGGCAATATCTGGTCCTACTCCCTCTACTTCTACCTATTCTGCTGCTGCCCCCACTTTTTCTTCTTCTGCTGTGTTTGCTGCTTCTTCGACAGAGCTTGCGTGTGTCGCTTCTATTTTCTAATTCACCTGTTGTTGCAACTACTGCAACTATCCTACTATTTCTACTGATGCAACTCCTAACTGGGCAATATCTGGTACTGCTCTCTCTACTTCTACCTATTCTGCTGCTGCTCCACTGTTTCTTCTTCCGCTGTGTTTGCTGCTTCTTCAACAGAGCTTGCGTGTGTCACTTCTATTTTCTAATTCACCTGTTGTTGCAACTACTTCAACTCTCCCACTATTTCTACTGATGCAACTGTTAACTTGTCAATATCTGGTCCTACTCCCTCTACTTCTACCTATTCTGCTGCTGCTCCCACTGTTTCTTCTTCCGCTGTGTTTGCTGCTTCTTCAACAGAGCTTGCGTGTGTCACTTCTATTTTCTAATTCACCTGTTGTTGCAACTACTGCAACTCTCCTACTATTTCTACTGATGCAACTCCTAACTGGGCAATATCTGGTGCTGCTCTCTCTACTTCTACCTATTCTGCTTCTGCTCCCACTGTTTCTTCTTTCGCTGTTTTTGCTGCTTCTTCAACAGAGCTTGCGTGTGTCACTTCTATTTTCTAATTCACCTGTTGTTGCAACTACTGCAACTCTCCTACTATTTCTACTGATGCAACACCTAACTGGGCAATATCTGGTCCTACTCCCTCTACTTCTACCTATTCTGCTGCTGCTCCCACTTTTTCTTCTTTCGCTGTTTTTGCTGCTTCTTCAACAGAGCTTGCGTGTGTAACTTCTACTTTCTAATTCACCTGTCGTTGCAACTACTGCAACTCTCCTACTATTTCTACTGATGGAACTCCTAACTGGGCAATATCTGGTGCTGATCTCTCTACTTCTTCCTATTCTGCTGCTGCTCCCACTGTTTCTTCTCCCGCTGTATTGGCTGCTTCTGCAACAGAGCTTGCGTGTGTCACTTCTATTTTCTAATTCACCTGTTGTTGCAACTACTTCAACTCTCCTACTATTTCTACTGATGCAACTCCTAACTGGGCAATATCTGGTGCTGCTCTCTCTACTTCTACCTATTCTGCTTCTGCTCCCACTGTTTCTTCTTTCGCTGTTTTTGCTGCTTCTTCAACAGAGCTTGCGTGTGTCACTTCTATTTTCTAATTCACCTGTTGTTGCAACTACTGCAACTCTCCTACTATTTCTACTGATGCAACACCTAACTGGGCAATATCTGGTCCTACTCCCTCTACTTCTACCTATTCTGCTGCTGCTCCCACTTTTCTTCTTCCGCTCTTTTTGCTGCTTCTTCAACAGAGCTTGCGTGTGTCACTTATATTTTCTAATTCACCTGTCGTTGCAACTACTGCAACTCTCCTACTATTTCTACTGATGGAACTCCTAACTGGGCAATATCTGGTGCTGATCTCTCTACTTCTTCCTATTCTGCTGCTGCTCCCACTGTTTCTTCTCCCGCTGTATTGGCTGCTTCTGCAACAGAGCTTGCGTGTGTCACTTCTATTTTCTAATTCACCTGTTGTTGCAACTACTTCAACTCTCCTACTATTTCTACTGATGCAACTCCTAACTGGGCAATATCTGGTGCTGCTCTCTACTTCTACCTATTCTGCTTCTGCTCCCACTGTTTCTTCTTTCGCTGTTTTTGCTGCTTCTTCAACAGAGCTTGCGTGTGTCACTTCTACTTTCTAATTCACCTGTTGTTGCAACTACTGCAACTCTCCTACTATTTCTACTGATGCAACACCTAACTGGGCAATATCTGGTCCTACTCCCTCTACTTCTACCTATTCTGCTGCTGCTCCACTTTTCTTCTTTCGCTGTTTTGCTGCTTCTTCAACAGAGCTTGCGTGTGTAACTTCTACTTTCTAATTCACCTGTCGTTGCAACTACTGCAACTCTCCTACTATTTCTACTGATGGAACTCCTAACTGGGCAATATCTGGTGCTGATCTCTCTACTTCTTCCTATTCTGCTGCTGCTCCCACTGTTTCTTCTCCCGCTGTATTGGCTGCTTCTGCAACAGAGCTTGCGTGTGTCACTTCTACTTTCCAGTTCACCAGGTGTTGCACCTAGGTACTGAACAGCGAACCCTGCTGCTTTTACTTCTACAACTTTACCAATATGCTTCTTCTATTTTTTCACATCTGCTTCTGCTGCTGCACTTAGGGCCTGTTTACATGGAGGCGGGCCAGCCCGGTTAGGCGAGCTGGCTCGGCCAAGCGAGATCTGACTGAACAATAAATTCTTTTGTTTGTGAATCTTGCGTTTACATGAACAATCACCCAGCCCAGTGAGGCGAGATCCGTGATCAAAGGACGTGGATCTCACCTGGCCGAGATCTGCGGGAACAAAAGAATCTTTTGTTTGTTCACTTTGCGTTTATATGGAGAGCGGGCCAGCCCGGTCAGGCGAGGTGAAATTCTGGCAGGAAAGAATGGAAAAGTGTTAATAAGCAAGGCTAGCTCGGCTAACCGGGCTGGAAAATTTATCCATGTAAACGCTCTGAAAAGGATCTCGCCTAACCGAGCTAGCTCGGCTAACCGGGCTGGCCCGCCTCCATGTAAACAGGCCCTTGCGATCAAAATACCATCTCCAGATTGGCTTAGATTGGCCGTTTTTCACAAGTTACAGCATTTATCCGATTAGCCACCTTCTTGTTTATCCGGACTTTGATTATCTGGTCCGTCAAGGATTTTCAGCCATGAAATGATTATTCAGCAAATTTTCTATTTTTTTGCAAAAACCACCCAATCTTCAAAATCCCGGGCAATTGTAATCATAAAATCACTTTAAAACCTCAACTAATCTATAGATGAAGTCACAGTTTATAGAACGGTGGCGGGAACTGCTGACAAGTGTGAGCCGTGAGGCATCAAGTAGCAAGCCAGTGAGTGACCCGTTTTTAAAAATTGTTTAATATAACAGAATGTTTGTCTTGAAAAATCAAAAATATATAATTGTTAATTTTTTAATGGTTAAGCTGCCATTGTATGTTTTTGTTATCTGAGAATCCCGTGTCCTGAGCTCGCCGGATAAAAAATAGCTACTTTATCAAAAACTATAGTATCCGAAACGACTTGAACCTTGAAGCAATGTGTAATAAGGTTGCAAGGAAAATAAAATATCTAAGGATAATTACTATTCTGGTATCACAAGGGATTCATGTTTTTGGAGAAAGAAAGACAGATACTGAGCAAAAAACTAGGTCCTTTCGCTCAGATAAACAAAATAACTAGGGTGGGCTACAGCGAGTTTACTCTGATGTGAATATGACTGGGGAGCTCGCCCCGTATATTTTCGCAGACACCCAAATAATAAATATCTGCCATTATTGGACCCACAAAAATAAGTCCCCATTTCATTGGGACAAACGAAGAGGATGCAATAGCTAATTGGGGTTTTTTAGACAAATATTCAATGGCTCAACTCAATAGGGACAAAAATCTGACAATGAAGAGTTTTGTTATGTACTTGAGTCAATATCTTCCAAAATCCCTGTCCAAATGTGTAAATGTGACCAGATGTGACATCGTTAAAATGCATGCATACCCAAAATGCATACCCAAATGTATACCCACCTGTGGTATACCCAAAAAATAAGCGGAGCCCCCTGTCAAAATTTTTTTCAAGTACACTCCCTGGGAAGTTTCTATAGCATGGAATATTTCGACTTTGAGGAGGGTGGCAGAAGTTACTGGTAAGCTATTCTGATATTCTAGGTGGTGACTTTGTTCGAAAGCAATTACCTATTATGACGAAAACTTCCTACAACCTGAAGGCCATGTGGGTTTGGTATTTCTCCCAATTTTAATGACGTCATACCACGTGATTATTGTCTGCCGCTGACCACATGCTTCGTTGTATTGTAAACAAGAACTGACAAAAAATTTTCGTGATCAAAAATAAAAGCAGCAGAAGTTGCTAGAAGCATTGTAAGAGTAGAGTTAAGAGGTACAGCGTTGTTTTAAAGAAATATTATCTAGCATATTTCAGATTTTAAATAAAAGATAAAGATTTTTTAGCAGAAATGAGCAAACAAGATCAAAATAGAATTCAAAATCAAAATGGCGATCAGAAAAGTCACGATATTTCATCGATTGTTGGAAACATGGTTCTAGCACACGAATTAATTGTGAATGATGAATATCAGCTGACATCTTTTAAAGATAACACGTAAGATTTAACTGTAGCTCTATTGTCATTGACCCTTTAAGACCCTCTCTGTTTGACAACCCTCTCTTTAAAATTGTTGATTTGATTCCTACTGCTAGTGCGATGTGCTATGCTCGATGGATGAAAGTTATCAAAAAATAGCCCTAGGCTAGCTCAAACTCAAACTAATGCAATAAAACTGATCCTAGAAATGGTATACGAGATGTTTAAGACAATCTTTCTGTTCCATAATGTAAATAGTGAAATCGCTTATTAGACACTGATCAGGTCATGACCTGATTCAATTGGTTCTTCTTGCTGGCCACACACTACAGATGAAATTGTCACTGTGCTCTTGTCTCTCACAATGCAACACTATGGTGTTCAAATCATCTTGGTTTGAAATTTAAACAAGCTTTCTAGACAACTTGTCTGCAACTAATTTCCTTTTATTGGGGGCACTACCCCCAACCCTCATTGATCACAGAGAAAGAGCTTTTTGGCTTGTCTAGTTAAGTGTGACAAGTCATGTTTTGTAGAGATGAATTGATCCGATATGTGGCAGTTGGCAGTGCGGCAAGTTGACCTGCTGCCAACTTGCCACTCTATGTCTTAAAAGTTTGGAAAAGTTTAACATGGAATATGACAAGCCGGTAGATGGTCATATTTTCATTAAGCAAAACTGAATGCTGGGATTTTGATAGCAAGAACTCCAAAACTGGAAAATCTTTTTGTTAATAAATAACTTGTTCTGTTGTTATGTGTTGCTATGTGTTCTGTTTAACTTGTGGTGTTTTGCGGTGTGGTCAGCGGATAAATATAACTGCTTGAGAAGCAAGTTCCAAGTGTTTGACAATGTTTGATCATTTGACCAAGGACTCAAAGGACATTGGAAAATTACCAATAGGATATAGTGAGAGAAGGCAATTGAACCGAGGTGTGAGGTGCAGAATGGATGTTCTCTTGTCTGATTCTGTGATGGAATTTTGGTTGATGTTCAGTTCCTTCAATAAAACATGCAATCACATGACTACATCTTTACCTTCTGCATTGTGACCGTAAGGCTTGGTTTCAATCAAGAGCTATATAACAGATAGACATCTATTTGTATTGATGCAGTCAAATTCCCTATTGCCCATCCTAGGGTGGTCTGTTAAATATGCCATCATGTTCGAAAAATTCAAACATATTGGAGTGGGGATGGAGTGTCACTTGCTAACTGACCAATGCTTGAACAATGGAAAGGGTAACAATACAAAGCACCTCAAGAATATCATTAGGGCCATTGTCTCGGCCATTGATACACAATTTGCGGTTAGTTCTTCACAATCGTGGCCTCCAAGCCCCTTTGTCAATTTAAGGTCATGTGACAATTTTTCTTCCTGCACAAGCTTGGTTGCATGACTCATGGTTGTTTACCTCATGGAACTCGTGAATTGCCACCTTGGTTTGGTAAATGACATTTCACACATTCCCAACATTGATCAAAGAGTCTTGGCAAAGAGCGGCTCTTTCAAAACAGTTTTCAAAACAAGTTGTCATTATTATCATCCTCACCATAAAAATCGTCATAATAATAATAATAATCATCATCATCATCATCATTATCATCATCATCATCATCATGATTACATCACCATCATTGACGGTGTGGCTGCAGCAAGATCTAAAGGAATGGCACCACCACCACAACCACCTCTATCACCACCAACACCCCTATCCCCACCATCACAACCACCCCTACAACCATCAAGATGATCACCCTTATCACCACCACCACCCCCTATCGCAACTACCACAACCACCCCTACTTTCAGGACCACAACCACCTCTACCACCGCCACCACACCCACCATACCACCACAATCACCCCTACCAACCAGCGTCATGATCATCGTGATCATCAAAATCATCATCATAACCACCACCATTATCATAATAATTATTATCGTCATTGTTGTGCATACCGATAAACATCTTTCATCAATTGACCGAAATAGCTATATTTAACCAGAGTCGTTCTCAGAACATGCCCATAGGGCCCCTATGTTTTTCTTCTAATTGCAAGATCACCAAAAATTTTCTAGATAGTATTTGCATTATTTAATGTTAAAAATGATTGAATAAGCCTATTTTCCCCTTAGCTAACAGATTAGAAAATACATGGGCAATAATTGCTCTAGAAAGTCAGAAAGTTTGCTTACTGGGTCTATTCAGTTGGTTGGAAGTAGAGTTTTTCTGTCATAAGCATTTGTAAAGTACACCTTTACAGTATATAGGACTTAAATTCATCGGCTTTTAAGCCTAAGGTCTGCATGTAGACATATAGACTGAAGGCATACAATACTAGAGGCCCCCCAAGCGGTTCTGCATATTGCGTTATTGGACCATTTTTCATGCGTGATTTCGTGAAACGAGAAATTTTTGTGCGTGAATGCGTGAATCTAAACTCCTGCGTGTCGCGTGAAATGCTTTGGCAGGGCTCGTGATTTCGTGATTTACAGTATTGGCAAATTAATTGAAAGGTTGCTTGAATGCAGAAATGCCCTTTCATCCATCAAGCATTGTCAGGTAACTATATATATCTGTCATTCTCTCATATGATCAATAAATTAGGTCTTCTAAAATCTTAATTTTCTGTGTTCCCTGTTACAAACTCGTCCTGGAAAGAATTTTTCAAAGCCAATCATTTAGATCTACAAAGTTAAGCAGTCTGAATGCAGATCCTGCTCAAAATTTCGAAGAGAGACGCTTGAAGTTGTATGCACGTGAAAATGAAGTTTTATCCTGCGTGACTGCGTGAATTGTCCAAAAATTGCGCGTGATCGCGTGATTTTGCACCCCCTTTGGGGGGTCTTATACTACAGAAAGGCTAAATGCTATCATAGGACGGTTATTTTCGATTTTGTTCTCCATCCTATCATTCCAAAGTTGTGTGGGACGTTTAATGTTGCTATTCAAAGAAGCAACTAGTGCTACTTAGCATGCTTCAATAAGCAAAGTTTAGTAGCACTGATCATTCGCATAGTCTTGCCATAATCGAATAATCCTTGCCACAAGCCGGTATTCGAATTGTTTATTGTTGACGTTGCTTGTTTAGTTGAATGAAACTACTGATTTCAAACTACATCTTATCGCAATTGAAGATCTCTAATCTAGTCTAATTGACCATACATTTGACCGTATCTGAAATGAAAGGGGTAGCTTAAAGGATACAGGTAAAGTCAGAACTCTCCATGCTGCCTCCGTTATAACGTCAACCTCATTTTCCGCTAATAGCTGTTGGAATGAATATATTTTGCATGGGAAATCCTGCTGCCCCGCATTTCCCCGCTGTCCGTCATCCGCTATAAACTTATGAGAACAAATGCAAGATAGTCGTTCGATAAACTACCATATACGTTTTTATAAGAACGACAAATAGAAGAAACACCAGGCTGAAATATTTTTGCTATCTCCGAAGCTACTTGAAGTAAATACATGTTTTTGAGAAGGGTACTACACGTTTTTTTATAAGAACAAAGTATATAAGAACATAAGGCTTCAGAGGCTGAAAAGTTAAGAACATGCTAAGAACATTACAAGGCTTTGTGAAGCTAGAAAAAATTAGAATTCAATTTCTTAAGTGGCGCTGTTCTGTTCTCCACTCTATATAACAGAGGTAAACTATCAATCATTGTGACTATCTGAAATTTTTACATGTTCCTCCCTTTTCGTAGCAACTATCATCTAACTTGAAAACAGCAGCTTTTTAAAAAGCAAGAAAATAAAGAACATGATAAGAACATTTTGAGCCTTCAAATCGAAAAAGTTAAGAACATTGCAAGGCTTTCTTCAATTTCAGTGTTCTTAAAAAAAAACGTGTACCCGGTAGGTGGTGATAAGATGGGAAAAATCAATTCAAAAATAAGAAACAGGCAGCGGAAAAACCAAGAACTCTTATAAAAATAACCTTTTTTTGGTTTAGAATCATTTTCAGGGCATTTAAATGCGTTAGATGTAAGCTTGATTGCTGTAGGGTTCTGCCTAAGGAGCTTGCACATAAGGTTCAGCGGGATGGCGAGGTCGCGGCCTTTTTTGACGAGCTTGATGCGACATACAAGGCTCTTTTTAGCGAGATAAGGTACGGCAAAAGGACGGCAGGATCGCGATTTGAAATTAGAAGGGCGACGGGATACCGAAGATGTAAAAAAAGCGGGATGGTGGGATCGGGGTATCCTATTTAGCACTCTCAAGGTTGTGACTTGTGGCATCGAGAAGTCACACTTTGATGACCTCCTGAATTTCTGAAAGAGCCAAAAAGGTCGCAATCCAAGGCAAATGTGACTTGGGCACATGTGGCTATAGCAAACCGCACGCTGTATGGATGTATGTATGGAAAACGATCAAAATTATTTCCGACATCAGCAAGAAGTTATGCAAAGCTTTTAGTCCTTGACTTGTGCAGATATTCAGGATAGTGAAAAAGGTTTGTCATGCCGCTGTATCCCTTGAACTGATCAGTGTTAAAAACAATATCAATTCAGCTTCATTTTTCTGATCGGTGCATTTCGATCCACATCTTGGTATAAATTCTGCCCTGGTCAGTTGCCTCGGTCTGTTTCCCATGTGTTCTGACATTTAGACTTAAAGAAGTTTCAGACGAAAATCTTTCCAGTATTAATTATTTCCGCTGTTTTTCGCGCTACGTAGATATGTTAGCTACTTCCAGAAGAGGACAATGTTTTTCGAGCGAATTTTTTCCCAAATCGAAGTAAATTGTTCAATGTGTTTGCCCACAGTACCTGGGTGTTTCATTTTGAAGTAGCTATTGTGTATCAGATTAAGACTCTTTATTTCTGCTGAATGATACATTTTCCTAAATAGGACATCTATTTTACTACACGCAGTTTTTTTATAAGCAACTTCTCTCGGGCCTGGTTCAAAAATTTGCTTATTTTTGGACCTCATATGCTTAATTTTAACGATATTTTTTGCGCTAAGAATAGTATAGAGGCAAGAAAAGCAGCCAAATTTTGAGTTATCATATAGCTTTTTATGCAACATAATGCTAGAACACCTAGTACAGCAAAGAAATGCTATAAATAGCATCAGTCAAGAAGTACCATGGAATTATTACCATATAGAGACTTTGTATTGAAAGTTAAACGGAAACCCCTTAAATAACACTCCGCTGATATGCGAGTTTTTGACAAATTAATGGAAATAGCTTCTATTTTGATCGATCCTCGATTGCTTGCAGTATTTAAAATTCAAAATGTTGCTAGGTTTTTTTCCTCTGGTACTAAACGTTGCTTAAAATTTTAGGCCTTCTACATCTTGGTGGCTTTATATGCGGTTGCTTATAAAAAAACTGAATTTAATTCTTGAAAAACGCTTTATACTTAACTCTCATGACCCCTTTATTTACTTTCTAAGAAAATAGGTGCATTAGTTTGATAGCTAGCTAATATTTTCATCAAATTGGTCGTTAATAAGACCTGAATATCGCTAAGACCAAGCGTTCATTGCATTAATTATTGACTATTGCGAGCTATCCCCCCGTCTTATTAACAATATGAGATAGGGGCAATAAAAATGATAGAATGTTATTAATTTTGCTATTGTACTGATAAATTAATAATGAGAGGCAACGAAACTGAATTCGCGTGAATTTGTCTCCTGTCAAGAAGTAGGTAACAAATCAAAATTTTTAATCGAAATCATTTTCAACACAGCTCGAAATGACAAACATTTTACTACGACGAATTTTCAGGTATATTTTGTGTTTATGTTTAACGATGTTTTTATTCATCTGTATTCAACTAACGTTTTCCTTATTCAACATGTTTAGTCTACTCTGTCTGGTTGAAAGAAAAATCAAATTTTTAGTATTTTCTTCCTATTAAAAGTTCTCATATGCTAATACAGCATTCCACTGCTTTTTTCTTTTCTTCGTCTTTTTTTTATTTAGGTATGTAGCCATCTTATTTCCTCTTTATGTTCTACTTGCCTATTTTATCCCAATTTCTTACTTCTTAATTTATCCTCTCTTCGTGTTTTTGGTTCTTCCTAAATTTGTCCTTTATTCTTCTTCCGTTTTTCTTCTAATCACATCACCTCTCTCTTCCTTTTCTTCCTTTTCAACTTTATTCCATTTGCTCTTTTATAGTTTAAACTTGTACTATGTATTTTGTATCTGATAGCTGAATTGAATGCCTGTTTTTTTATTATGTATTGTTTGAGGCCGTTTTCCCACTAGGCTGATTTTGTGCGTGCATATTTTTTTATTTTGTATACCAGCCAGAAGAAGACATCTTAACAAGCAGTCTTGACGATCAATGTTTTGAGGCAGACTTGCCAAATTTCTATTGTTTGACAAACATTGTTTGATCATTGGGCCAGGACCTTGCAATAAAACATCGGAATTCATCACTATCTCCTAGGCTCATAATCTTTAAGATTGAGACATGCTATGTTAAGGCTTGGTTTTATTAAAGAGTAGGCTCAGAGACATGTTTGAAGTTTCTTAAATCCTAGCACCTGAACCTTAAGTTTAAATTCTTAAAGGCTAGCTACAGTTGGAGCTGTTTAGTTTGCGAACGTTTGATTTCCCTAGAGCGTAAATCTTGTCTTTTGGTCTTGAGAAAGTGACTTTACCGCACAGCAAATAAAAGCCGAGCTTTCTATTGTGCTTAAGGGTTGATTATATGAGAGGTTTCAGCCCGGCCGAGCTGAAAATTCAGGCCGGCATTATGGTCAAAGGACTGCAAAAACGATTACCTTGCGATTACATGAGCAAATTGTCAACTCGGATAACCGGGCTGAAATCTCAGCCCGCTTTTAGCAAGCGAGCTAGGATTTTCATCTCGATCAAACGGGCTGAAAAAAACCCATATAATCGCAAGACGATATTTTTCCTAACAGCTGTGTTGCACATTTCTCAATTGATTCATCATCTTAAGGTCATTGAAGTAAAGCTAACCATTTGATAAATTTCCTTTCAGGCTCGAAAAAGCTGTTCGTGACGTTGTTTACAAAGCATTCTGGGATCACTTGCAAGCTCAGTTGGACCATGACCCACCGCAATATGATAATGCTCTTCAGCTGCTGAAAGAAATCAAAGAGGTAGCTAACGTGCTCTTTCGCAGTATTGTATATTTGATATTCCAACGTGCAGACTTTGTTGGTCCTTTAGTCCCGGAGGGGTATACATGACTTACAAATGGACGGGGATGTGCCGCCCAGATTTTGCAAACCCACCCACAGATATTTGCAGAAACAGATCCTATTGTATGAGTAAAAATAAGCGGAATATAAAAATAATAAGACTTTCTAGCCCTTATTGTTGTTTGATATTGTACTATGAACATCTTTGACGCGATTTTACCACTTTTCTGGCCTAAATAAAGATAACTCTTTTAGTTTTATTCAATTTGCCACCCACTTTTATGGGGCTTTGGTTAAAATCCTACCCATGTTTAGAGAATTTCATGGGCAAAAACTCACCCATGTGGGCGGCACATACCCGTACCCAAATTATACTAAGTAACCCTCCTCCCCCCGGGGCCTTTAGTCCGTTGCGGTTATATTTCTGTCACTAGCTGTTTGATTGATTGGATTATGTCATTCGCAAATCCTGACGTAGCGTAGAGTGCGTCTTCTTAACAAGACTTATTATACGCTTATCAGAGCGAAACTAGTATTTTCAATGAAACTGTTATTTTCAGCGCGCAGCAGTAGAGTCTGCTTCAGTAACCAAGGAAATCATTCCCAGAATTACCTTCGATAGAGATAACTGACTCAGATCTCTTCAGCCGTTTTTACATCGAAAGTGATCGATTGTCAGACGTCTCACTGTCATTTCTCAGCATTGACTTTCCAAATTGTTGCACAAGCTAATATATGTTCTAAGAATGCCCGCAGCAAAGTCTGGCTTGCTTGAAATCGTATCCAATTAAATCAAAGGGTTGCTGAAGCTGAACAATACAATTTTGCGGTTTTCAAAGCGTTTCTCGTGGCTAAAGCACGTAATTTAGACGCAAGATGGTTTGACAAGCCTTACATGAAAAGAACGGCAGTTTTTTCAGTTGTGTATAAAAACTACCGAGGAAAGCTGATGGAAATGAATTTCGCGCCAGTTCCTGGGATCTCAGCCCCAGATAAACTAAAACGAGTCTAGAACTTAGAACCGTGCCGCGACACTAACGCGAATCCGTCAATGGTGCTTCAACCGCGACCACATGCTGGCTGACACTACGACGTCACAGCACCGTGAAAGCGATTTTGCGGGGGGACCATTAGACCTTCAGCGCCCGGATGAAACATTTGACGTCTTAATTGTTTTATTTTGATTTTATAGCTATTGATGGTTATGCATGGATTAACGCTAACTACATTCTTGTTTCTACAGATTATTCTTTCTTTAATGGTACCCCAAAATGAAATGCTTAAAAACCAGATAAATGAAGTACTTGATATGGATTTAATCGCACAGGAAGTCAGCCATCAATGTTTTGATCTCAAAGAATGTGCCAGGTTCATTATTATTATCATGGGTAAGCTTTGTGCACCAATCAGAGATGAAGAAGTCAAAAACTTAACAAAGATCGAAGGCATTGTTCCTACTTTGAGGTAAGAACGATCCCAGGGAGGGGCACTTCCATATTAAGAAATCTGCGGGGGCTAGGAGGTGGGCCTCAACTTCAGAGGCAAAATTTGGGTCTTGGGTCAAATTTTAGAAGCAAAATTTGGGGTTCTCTGCTAATGTAAGAGATGAAAAGTTTGGCAGAATATGGATGGAAATTTGGCAAAATGTCTGGTACCTGCAGCAGTTATTTTTGGGACACAAAATTTGGCACTTTGAGGCCAAATTTGGGTACTGATAGACGAATTTTTAGGGACATAATTTGGGGTTTTGGTTGAATTTTCAGAAACAATTTGGGTAGCCCCCCGACCTCTTGATGTGGAAGTGTTCCTCCTGAGAGAAAGATGGAGATTTTGTGAGGAAAAGGCCGCATACTAATTGGTGGTGATGTACTGTGAGCTTATATGCGATGTATTTTTGGGGCCTTCGTTATAGGTACCTTAGGTAAGGCACCAACCTTATTTCCTGGCCTAACGATCAAACATTGTTGCTGAAACAATTTACCTTACAAGAAATGTTTGACCGATTAGCCACATCGCAAAACATTGC